>OX375877.1:2882477-3482477 GCA_947359465.1 Metellina segmentata | reverse complement strand
CGGCAACTGCCACCTGTGGCACCCAGGATGCCACCGGCCATGCAGAGGCCTCTCCCGTCCACTGAACTTCCAGAGAACGCGCACCACCCACAATTTGCTTGTGCCAGGCAATGCGACGCTTGGAAGTGCTGCCAACAGGGGATGGGACAGACGGATTCGTTGCCCCGAGCAACGGGTCCACAGCTTCCATCCTCGCACCTCAGCAACTCGTAGCTTGGAGACATGCACTGGGAAGAAACAACTTTTTATTTTCAATGATATAATAACTTCAATTACAGTCCATTAATAATTTTTTATTGAGAGCAAATAAATAACACCTGAAAATAGGGAACTCTACAACAGGGGTGGCCAGCTATATTACCTTCGGAAACCACATTTGAAGAAAGAATATTTGAAGGAGCCATTTATTTATCTTTAATAACAAAACAAACAATGAAAAACTGAAATTTAGTTTCAATTTTTTAAAATTTACCACAGATCCTCCTCTCCTAGCCAGCTTGATTCATTGCTAAAAGACAAAACTGTGCTGCTTTCTTAGATGAGACAACTTTGGCTCAAACCAAAAGATTCAGCATAAGAAATAAATGAAAAATATCACAATATCGCTTTGTCGACGAAGCGCTGGTTTGCCAATATAAGCCGCACATAACAAAGCTCACAAACGTGAGAAATTGTTGATTTGTAACATCTTTTACTTGCTTCAATATGAATGTAAGAGAAAGGCAACTTAGATTCTGAAAGTTGTTTTGTTTTCCATTTCCTCCTCAAAAGAGAATAGCCAGTGGAAAACACTGCTGTTGGTGCACTCTCAAGCCGATTGACCCAACAAGTCATCAACAAAACTTTCGGCAGCTAACTGTCAAGATGGACGACATTCGTAAAGCACCCACGAGCAAATCTGATTTGTAAAGATTTTCTTGTTACAATATTGTTGATACAAAATTGTTTGATAGAATCAGAACAATATTTTTTTGAATAACATTTAAATTTTTGTTTTTTAGTAATGTTTATGGTTTTGAATAACTTTGTATCATTTGTGTGTGTGTTTTCGAATAACTTTGTAACTTTTATGTTTTCGAATAACTTTGTAACTTTTATGTTTTCGAATAACTTTGTAGCAAAACTTAAACAGAATAATTACTTTTGGACATTAATCAATTTTAGTTTACCACATTGAATAAATACATTTCATTTGCACAAAAGCTGTGCTATGAACACCCCTGCTCTATAAGGTAGAGGAATTAATATCGCACTGGAACAACACAACAGGCTATTGGTGACGGTGCGGGATCAATCTTGAAGGGAAAGAGCCGAGGACAACTTATTTGTAATTTTGAAACCAGGTAACACGAGAACACCCGAGCTGGCACCCCACTGTCCAAACTCCTACACCACACCAATAGAAATCAATGCGTGACTCACGAATACTCACAGCAAAGACCTGTCAATACAGGGTTGTCAACCTTTTCCGAGCAGCTTCAGGAGCACTCTCATAAAGTTTTGAGGTTGCTCCAGGAGCAACGTGAAAATAAGGACAAGAATGAAAGGCCTGCACATTCTTCTTTAAAAACAATCATAAAATTCCCTACTACAAATATTTTATTTAAAGGATAAAAAGGTTCTGTCCTTACATTATAGAAACAAAAATCTAATACACAATTTCCCCCAAAGTGACATTTTTTCAATTTCATAAGACAAAATATTGCAATCCTGATTGAAGAATCTGGTGGAAATTTCCCCCATAGGTGGAAAAAATTTCCCTTTTTCCTATATTGATGTGATTTCCGGATCGAACCATTCATTACGCTGAGTTGCGGATTTTCCATGCTTTAGTGGAGAAACTCTGGAAGTTACGGAGCACTTGGCAACTCCCTCAAAATAATGTCGAACTGTTGAGGTGTCAGGGACTTAAAGGAAAACGGTAAGCAGGTCGTCAATTGAATGCCCGATAGAGCAACACAACATGTCAAAGGTGGCAGTTTGGGATCAATCCCTAAGGGAAAGATCTGGGGGCACTAAGTAGTTATAAACCAGTCATATGGCGAGGTCAACACCCGAGTTGGCATTCTCCTAACTTCCACACCACACCACCATGAGTACATATGAGTTCATGACAAATTCTCCACACCAGCCCCTGCATACACGGCAGTCTTCGACTCGACCGAGTCTCGAACTCGCGACCCTCTGGTTGATAATCCGGTGCTCTTCCCAACTAGGCTACTGCGATCCTGCTGTGTAAGGTAGGTTGAAATAACTTTGGAAAAAGTTATCCTAAAACTAACAGTTCTACTGAGGTAGGTACTTTAAATAACATCACGGTGGAGCAACACAACGGGCTTTCGGCGCCATTCCGGAACCAATCCCCCGAATGGAAAGATCCTCCGAGGACAACGCCACGTCGTTTCGAACCACCCGTCCAATGACGACTGCTGCATACGAAAAACAGACTCACGCTTTTCAGTATTTCACTCCATACGCACTGGTGCCAGCCACCTTCTCCCCCTTGGCTCTGCAGGCAAGAGACGCAGTCCGTGTTCTCGGAGCACCCCGCGGGACACTTGAGTGGCGGCATGGACTCGATGAGGAAGGAGGGAGCAGACTGGATCTCTTTCATCACGCACACCCAGTTGTAAATGGGCATTTTATTCAATGTGTGCATAAATCCGCCTGTAAGAGAGGAAAACAACTTTTTAAACCCTTGCACTATTCTAAACAATTTCTTTCTAAGACTTCCTGAGTGGAGGACAGCAATTTTAAAACATTTCATCTCACATCTCTACTATTATAAAAGGAAGTGTTTGTGTCTTTGTGTATGGTGTGTACTCTCCTGACTAATCTATGGCACTTACAATAATGAAATTTGGCACACAGGTAGTCCTATTTTTTTTTGAGATTTTTGTGTCGCACCCGAATTTTAAAACTTAATCTAGAACATTTTAGAATTAATTTATTATTTTTTTTCACCTTTCTTTCTTTTCTCCAAAATGGGACATCATTGAAGAAAGGCGAGGAATTTGCGATTTTCGACCGCTGACGTCACAAGCGTTTTTTGTCTAAATGCCTTTGGAACCGTGCCAGATTATCCCATTCAAGCGCGTTTTGATTTACATTGTTGATAATAGCCATATTGAAGCCATCACGGCCTCGCCCATGGAGTTTGTTTGCGAAGCAAACCAAATGAGAATATGTAACAATCACCCCAGGGGTTGGCGAGCAGTGGTCACACCTGTCACAGGCAATGCCGTTCTGGCCATGCAGTGGCTAGTAATTTATAAAGCTTTTTATTAGGACGAAAAAAAAATTGCGCATGAACACACTAAACTGCACATTATAAGAAGAAATTAGGCAGTAGGAAATTAGGCAGTATCTGAAGATTAATGTAACTTAATTTTAAAAGCTCAAACTGTCTTTGTGCACAGTTGTCTAAACATCCTCACAGCTGAAAAATGTTGCGATAGGTAGCCTATGAGATGAACAAAATGTTTGTTTACAAAACAACTACTGATGCATGTTTTCCCCCAAAAAGTTTCTTCACACGATGTAAAATCCTGCGAGTTGCATTTCAGTCTTCTAAGTAATTAAAACATGTTGCATTAGAACTAACTTGAGCGAAGCACTTGTCTGGTCCATATGCACATTCTGAGAGCCCCGCATTTCTCGCAATCCGTAGCGCCGCAAAATCTCAAAGGACAGATAGTAGGGTCGTTGATCACTTTTCTTGGAATGTTGCAGTCATTTTCGTCCTCGCACGAGGAGTCCGCGGGGACACAACGCCCCGTTCGACAGTTAGAACACCATTGACACACCTGTTGAAATGAGAGAAAAGGTACTTAGAAATTAAAGACAAAGGTTATCCAGATGAAATGTATTGCAAGTATCTTATTAACCTCAATATATAAGATGACACAGTGCAGGTGATACATCTTATAATTATGTTTAATTTTAATTATTCAGATAGTTGAATTAACATCGCACTGGAGCAACATGACCAGCTATTGGCTATGGTCCAGGATCAATCTCGAAGAGAAAGATGCGAGGACAACACCATGTCATTTTGAACGTGGTCAGATGAAGAAAGCAACACCTGGGCTGGCGCACACTCTTGAAATTTTCACACCAAGCCAACATGAGAGAAAATGAGGTAACGACAGATTTAATGTGCACCAGACACAATGTTCACGAGTCGTTGGTTGGATCCAATTTCGAGCTCGTAATCCTCTGATTGTTGATACGTTAATCTTCCAACCAGACTACTGTGTTGCGTGCTCTTCTCAGAAATCTTGAGACACTCACAGAGTTAGGTAGGTGCATTAAGGGGACCAGTGCAGTCCTATCTGCGTAATGTTAAAATGGTCCAATTTTTAAGGAATATTTTCTCATAACCTTTTATGTGTATTGACTTCAATTTTTTTTATACAGGTTATGAAGATACTATAAAACACTTTAACACAGGAATTTTTTAAAAAATTAAAATTTTAAGTTTTGAGATTTTGTTTTTCTTTAACTAGTATTTATTATTATTTTTTTGTGTGTGAAAAATTACCAATTTTTATTTTTTTTAACGGTTAAAATGAATTTTTCAGAGCAGACAGAAAAAAAATGCCTGTGTTAAAATATGTTAAAGGGTTTGTAAAGCAAATTTTTTTATATTTGCTAGAATAGACTGAAAAAATTTCCTGTTATGGAAAACTAGCCACTTTGTGGCTAGCCCGGCATTGCCCGTGGTGTAAGGTATTAATCTGGTATAAAATTTTCTGCAGATTTCAAATTTGTTGAAGATATATTCAATTAAAAAATTATTTATTTAAAGAAAATCATATTTTTAGGTATCAAATTTGAACTGAAATTTTCCGCAGATTTCAAATCCATTGAAATTTATCTCCATCTTTAACGGTCCAGGAGATAGAAAAAAGAACTCTGACTTTAGTTAAGATTTATCGTCTGGCTGGAAAATCATTCATTGCGCAAAATCAAAGCGGAAACGAAAAAAATAATTTTTAATTCGTTCTGTCGGACGAAAAAAACTTGGCATGGCTCCAAACCCTGACTGCAAGGTCAAGTGGGTAGAAAAAGTCCTCTGCGTTTGAAGAACCAGGCAGAGAATAAAACTATTAAATTCATTTTAAAATATTCTAGATTGAATTTAAAAATTTCTCCGTGACCCAAAAATTGCAAAAAATTTGGACTACCTGTGTGCCAAATCTCATTGTTGTAAGTGCCATAGAATCGTCAGTATTTTGCGGCTGTGAAAAAAACAAACAGACCGACAAATACTTTCTTTTATAATATTAGAGAAATGCACATTTTGAGATATTGAAGGTTAAAGCATAAAAATGGCCTAACTTCAGGTACATACAGGGATTTTTCAAAAAGTTACACTCAACGTATCTCTGTAAATAATACATAATTTTAAACAGAATTGTATAAACATTTAATTAAATTTATATAAAAAGGAATTTTGTGCATTGCCCCTTAATTGTCTAGCCCAACCCTGAATATCCAATTAAAAAGACCCCATCTTGTTGCCCTAAAAATTTTAATTATGTGCATATAAAAACATTACATATGATGTCATATGACAAAGCACAAAAACACATGTTGGCAATTGAACCAAAATTTGCAACCCTCACGTTCATTCCAAAGAAATGGTGTAAAGGAGTCCAAATAGGAAATCCCCCTACTTGTTTCAGTAGTGATAATCTTTCACATTTTGGAAATCTTTTTTGGAGAGTTTATAAAAACTTCTCTAGTAAATGGAAAACATTTTTGAAAAGTTTAGAAGCTCCTCTATTTTTTTTAAACTAAAAAGCGACTTTTTAAAAAGTTTTTGATGACTTGCATCTCAAACATTATATTGAATAAATTTTGGCTTCGGTCATTCGTATAAATATAAATTTTACTAAAAAATAAAGATCATTGAAAAATATCGTCTGGAAAAAAAATTCCAATGAAATTTTAAGTGTGAAACTTTTTTTTTAACCACCATCATTTAAAAATCTTTTTATTTTATTATTTTATTAGCGCTTTCAAGCACATGGGTGAGGGGTTTATAAAATACAAATTCATATTCTAATAGAATAAAAAGTGAAAGAAACGCATATAGGGACAAAGAAACAAGTGTATCAACACACTTCAAATAAACTTTTTCTGACTGTAAGGAACACTGACCTGTCGAGCACTTTTGAAAGAGGGCCAAGAAGCAACACAATCTGTACAGGCAGTGTACTGGTGGCAGTCTCTTTTTTCCAGCCATTCCGAGTCGCAGTGAACGGCTTTCTGATACTTGACTTGCTCCCGAGGATTGTAGCACCTTCAGATATACCAAAGGCAAAAGTTAGTCATGAAAACAATATAGTAACAAATATTTGGTTATATATTAAATATAGCCAAATATTTGTTACTTTATTGTTTGTAGTTTCAAAACATGTATATATGCTCACCTTGTAGTTTCAAAATATTTGGTTTACCAGTTAGAATTAGACTTTATGTATTAAATTATTTGTTAAAATAGAATTGGAAAGACCAAATAAAGTAAACTACAAGGTGAGGATTACTTGCAAATCTCATGAAATAATTCAGTTTGATCTGAAACAGCATTTCAAACCTTTCTTGACCAGCAACTCTCTTTAGAATAAGTTTATATTGTAAACTCATCTGTATAAACTACTGTTAGTTTACAGAAAATTACTTTTATTTCACAAAATTATTCTTTTTTAAAAATCTAAACTACTCATAAAAGTTGTAAATAAAAATTTTGGTTTAAATTCTTTAACCAGTTTACATAATTTTTAGCTTTAAATAGTCTTAAATCCTTTATTGTACTATGATTACAAGAAATTTCAATTAGTTAGAATTAGAACTTGTACGACCACAAAATAATTTGCATTGCAACATCCAATCTCTTTTCATACTAAAAGGGAGGGTAGAGTTGAAAAGTTTAAAATAAATTAGACATCGTGATGTCCGGAGTTGTTTGTTCAGATGGCACAACAGCCATATATGGCCAAGTTGCACCAAACACAAAACAATGTCAAGTAAATATACTCTAAAACATAAAAATCGACGCACCAAATAGGAGTTGTCCGATTGCGATAAAAATGGTAGGACATGAAAAACATACATAGAAATTACAAATGATTAAAATTTCAGGATAATTAAATGATTTATTTCAGAGTTTGACCATTACAAAGAGAGAAAGTCCATGAGGGTCCACCTCTGGCCTGGATGCATCACCAGCATGGTATAGACTGAAAACGTTCCCGGACGGTGTCCTGCGGAATTTCTTGCCAAATTGTCTTCAACTGTCGGGCTAAACGGTCCACATTCCGGGACGGTTGCAATCGCCTTCCCACAACATCCCAAATGTGCTCTATGGGAGAGAGATGGGGAGACCTAGCTGGCCAAGGAACTGTTCGGAAAACTCAAAGACAATTCGTAGCAACACGTGTCGTGTGCAGCAGCATCTTGTTGAAAACTAAATCCGGGGTGTCCCAAAAGGTAACGCAACCGGTCGTAGAATGTCGTCTACGTACCGCCGTGCCGTAAGAGTGCCAGAAATGACTACCAAAGGGCTATCAAAGGAAATGGCATCCCAAACCACAACGCCCCGTTGTGGGCATGTGTGGCGTGCAGTAGTAAGGCCAGGATCCTGACACTGCCCTGGACGCCTCTAGACATGTATGCGGTTGTCGTCGGGATACAGTTGGAAACGGGACTCATCACTAGACTATACGTCCTTAGTCAGCGTCGTTCCAAGTAGATTGAGCAATGCACAACTCCTTCTTGGTGCATTGATTTTTTTTTGTTATAGAGTATCAAGAATGAGAAAAAAGAGGAGTTGGGAAACAGAGCATTGGGAAGAAAGCAGAAAAAGATCACTTGGTCATCCAGGGAACGCGATTCCCTTGTTTACTCACATCAAAAAAGAAAAGATCACCAGAGTGCATACCTTAAGGAGATGTGTCCTTGAGGGAGAAAAAAATGAATGAATGACTTTTACGGCATAAGGGCCTGATTTGACCAAACTGCATTAAACACTTGAGTGAATTCTAGATTAAATATAAACCAATGAGAGAAATAAAAATAGGTTTGGGTGGTTTGAATCTCCCAAAAGGTCATTCAATTCAGGATGAGTAACAGCAACTTAGGTGAGAAGGCAGATGACTTTGGAGAAGTCCATTTCTATTGAGGCAGTCAGATCAACACTGATAAAGACTGCTGTAAGTAAAATCTTGTCTGGAAGTCATCACAGGCAATTTCTTTTCCCTACTCGTAATCAATGTAAAACTACACCAATCATGGCAATACAATGTTTAGGTTAAATCTGCTTAATTTAACAAATAGACATGTTTGAAACCGTGCGACTTGAATGCCGAGAGGAAGATGATATCAAATGATTACATAATTTACTGACTACTGCTATTGATGCTCAAATGCTCAGCAGATGGTAGGTAGCTGATTATATCAAAGATTGTAGGTAGCTGTTTAGCTGTTGTACTGGAGCAACACAGTGGGCTATTAGTGCCGGTTCGGTTTCTATCCCGAAAGGAAAAATTCGAAGTTGGTTTGCTGTTTTAAGGTTTTTTGGTGCAAGGGTCATGTTTTGCCAAGCTTTGCCAGACTCAAGGCAAACTTCAAAAAAAAAAAAATATTGTGAAGGGGGGAAAGAGATTGGGGAATAGAATGAGAAGAAAGCAGAAAAATATCGCTTGGGTAACCAGGGAGTGCCTCATGTTTATAGAAGGCAGTAATCCCCATGTGAAAAGAAAAGATCAGTAGAGTACCTCATGACCCTGAAGTCCATACACAGCTGATGGAGATGTGCCCTTTAGGGCAAAAGATCAGGATACCTCATAATTTTGAAACATAATTAGATGAAGAGGTCAACACATGAGCTGGCACCCACTCTCCAAACTTCCACACAACACCAACAAGAAGACATGGCATATTCAACATTCACCAGCCCCCACGGTCATCAGTTGGATGGAGTTTCAAAATCATATCCCACTTGTTGCTAATCGGAGAATTTACCCATTGGGCTACTGTGGCTCATTTATATCAAAGATATATAAAAATTCCATAAGGACTACTGATATCGTTTCAAATACCAACTCAAGAGAAGCAGATATCAAATAATTACATAAATTTAATAACTACTACTGCCATTCAGTACGTTTTTACTTACTGGCTTTGTGAAAACTTGTCTTGAGAGAAACAAAATGTTTGATTAATCCCGCTTTCGGTGAGGGAACAGTATCCACACCCCGTTTGTTGCATGCATCCGATGCGACTGACAGAAAACAACCTGCAAACATCAGTGGGTATAGTGAGTTTTAACAACTGACCCTCCATTCCACCATAGAAGAAAAAGTCTCCATTGGCAAGGGTGGCGGCTGCTCCGACGAATGGTTTAGGCTGCATACCAATCACTTCAATAGCTATTTTAAAAAAATAAAATAATTATTTAAAAAAAAATTGAGCATTTAAACAAAAATAAAGTCAGTTTCAGATCAGAAGTTTCAGAAATTTTAAATGCTGCAAGAGATATTACTTTCCAAAATGTTTTTAACCATATTTTAATCAATGTTAACCCTCTTCCAAAATATTCATGTAAGCGTTCAATTGACCACAAACAACGTGCAAAGGTCCCAGGCCATACCACGAAAAACATCCCAAAACAAGTAGTCGGATTTTATGCAAATCCACAGGCGTCCGGTCCATTATTGTTGGGTAGTGTATATATATACCGTATCAAATAATTTTGTAGGTTTTAAATATGGAGTCATTTTACCTTCATCTGTCAAAGGAATCCATAAGTTGCAAGCAAATACATATGCGAAAGGCTGAGCAGATCTGTTGATGGTGCTTGTTCCACGACCTCCAATTACAATCAGGAAGTTCTCTGTCACCACCGATGCGTGGAAGTATCTAGGCAATGGCTGGAAATATGTAAAACAAAATACTTTATCAGAATCACTAGATAATGAATGCTTTTCATCACTTTGAATACTATGTAGGGTAGTCAACATATAAGCACAAGTTTTGGCTTCGTTACAGTTTGCGAAATATCACGAGAAATAAGAAGGACTGCAATACTGCTTCTTCCAACAGGGCAGAGCAACTCACCACATGTATAGTGAATACCTAAGGTCTTCACTGACTGTGGGGGTTTTGGCCTTGTCTACTGAATTTGCTGCTGCAGATGAGAAATTTAAAAGGGAAAGCATATGCCACCAGTCTTAAAACAATAAATAAATGACGTGAAGTAGTTGAAATTAAATTGCACTGAAGTTACACATTGGTGATGATTTGTAATCAATCCCAAAGGAAAACAATCTTAGAGAGAGGACAACACCTCATAATTTCAAACCAGGGTCTACTGGCAATACCTGAGATGGCACCCCATTCTCCAAACTTCCACGTCAAGACGTTTGAGTCCATGTGATAGATATAATGTGTACCAGCCACATGAATGCGGTCTTTCAATGGATTGAGTTTCGAGGTTGGCAGGTATTTTAATTAATGTCGCACTGGAGTGACACATCATGCTGTTGGCGACTGTCGAGAATCAATCCCAAAGAGAAAGATACGAGGACATCACGTAATTTTGAGCCGCTGTCAGATGTTAAGTTTAACACCTGAGCTGGCACTCCCACTCTTCAAACTTTCACGCTCATACCAATAACCTCGACAAAAGATGAACTGAAGGTAATTGAATTTAAACTGTATTGGAGCAACACAATGGATTAAAGGTGATAGTCTGTGATCAATCCCTAATGGAAGGATCTGAGGACAACACCTTATAATCATTTTGAACCAGGATCATATGGCAAGATCAACACTTGAGCTGGCATGCACTCTCAAACTTCCAAGAAAAACAGGAGGACATTTGAGACCATGACAGATTTAAAGTGCTTTGAACTCATAATCCCCCTTTTGCAAATCTGGGAGTCTACCACCTGGCCTACCTGAGCCCGACAAACTGAAATTTGGTTTAGATTTCATGGTGCAGAGATCCTGACAAACTGAAGAAAAGCCATTTAAGTTTCTACACAGGACATCACAGTTCAAGGAGGTCATTTTCAACACCTTCTGTAAAAGGTCAGTGAGGATACTGTAAATCTTTAAACCATATTTCATACACAGTAATGAGACCGAGACAGGCTGCTTGTTTTGGGGCTTAATTGAGCTTGTTAAGACCTGAAAATACCTACAAATATATTAAATTTTTAAAATTCCAATTTAAAATTCCTTTAAAAAAATTGAAAACAAAAATTTGCATATTGTCAGGAAGCTTATTCGCTAACTGGAGCAGTTGGCGAGTGACAAGTGCGACAATTGGTTTTTCTTCCGGATTAAGATAATCTACATTACCTACCAGACAATGATTTCTGGTTATGTTATTTCCATGTAATGTATTGTACCCTTTTTCATGTATAAATTATCCTGGGACTAAAAACTGCTGGCTTGACTTATTGTGATTAGGAAGCAACAGAAAGAACCCATCCAACACATAATTTTTTACTTTTACAGCAGTTTTAGTTGCTCCCTGTAGTAAGTAGAGCAGTGGTTCTTAACTGGTGCTCCCTGAACTTAGAAAAAATATTCCAAAATTTAGAATTCAGTAAAAAATAAAAATGGTTACTGAGATAAAAAAAAAAAAAAACAAGAAAGCAAAAGTCATTGTTTTTAGTTTTAACTTTACTTATACTTGTTGGCTTTTATCGATTTCTATAACGGACTTTTATTAGAACATGGAACAAATCTGCTTCAGCATGTGGGCGGAGCCTTTGTGGAAATAGATGAATGACAACAACCAAAGCGTACGGACGTGTTCCTTGCTAAAAAGCTTACTGCTATTTTTGTTTTTCTTCAAATCTAACTTTTTAGACAAATTGTCAGTGTTATAAAAAGTATTGCTTTGTATTTGTAGGAAGAAGTTCATTCGCAACAAATTGGTCTACTTGAAATTAAAATAGCTCTTATTACCCTTCCAAAAACTTTAATAATTATTCCAAACGGCAAACTGGTCAAATTTTTAATACGAAAACATGATTCTGGCACTGATAGTGCTAGTGGTAGCGCACGTACTAGCAATATCAATAATGATACTCACAGTAAGAACAAAACAAGAAATTTCAATAGACAATATTCCAATGATTATTTAGATTTCAGGTCTAATAGATCAATGGTACCAGCAAAATTAAAACAGCCTTTTACCTCTAAACAGGCCAATCTAGAATCCAAAGACTAGAATTATTTTCAAAGATTGTTGAATAATCAAGGAAAATTATTTTTAAAATTGTAAGAAGATCTAATAAAACACAAATTGCATCGTATAAAGTTGCAAAAATAAGTGTAAAAAAAAAAAACCACACACTTTAGCAGAACATCTGATTTTACCAGCATGTTCTGAAATAGTTCAAATTACATTTGGTGATGAAGCAAAAAAAAAAAAAAAAAAAAATTACATAAATTCCTTATTTGAACAACACAATGAAAAACACAATTTTAAATATCAGATAATACTGAGAAAACAATTACTAATAAGCTTTCAGAACAATACTTTGCTTTACAAATTGATAAGTCCACTGATATCAGTGGTATAGTTCACATACTAGGATTTGTTCGTTTTATGGATGAAAACAAAATAGCGACTAAATTCCAAAATAGCAAAAATTCCCGCTCTCGCTTGTTTGATCAGGTACCTGCTTACGTGATCTCTTTGATCAAGTTTTTAGATTTACTTTAAAATGTTCTTAGTAACTATTTGTTGATTGTATTATTTTAATTTTAACTTGAATTTATTTCTTATCTTTTGAATAAATTCTAGTTTGGATTTTTAAAGACTTTGTCACATGTGTACTTTTATTAAGTTTATATCAGTCTAATAGAAAGTGATAGTTTATTTTAACTCACTGCGTGGACACTCGAATCGATCTATAAAGTCCATTAATGCCCATAGTTGACGATTCTGGATGAAGCAATCGGATAAATAACAATGTTAACTACTAAATAACAATTCTAAAACATGAGAAAACAGTGAAATACTCACCCGTGTTTGCAGTTTATTGACTTTTTTGTCCGGAGGTAAGCGAAACCACTGGCTCGATGGGTAGTGGAAAGTATAAAGGTAGTTACTAGGAGCAACTTGTTCAGAATCATATGCCACTCCTCCAAAAATATAAATACTTTCTGTGCCTGCATGATACACGCTGCTGTGTCCATATAGACCTAAGACAAAATAATATTTAGCAAGCATAATTCCCATGTGCTAGTGGTCTAGAACAAAATATTTATATTTTTTACCAAGGGGTTGAGCTCCAGTGCAGTTGATGATGATCCACTGCTTATTATCGGTATCGAATTCTATCAGTTTCTCGAAAAACCCATACGAAGGTGAAAATCCCCCAAACAGAACGAGACGGTTTTCGGTGACAGCTGTCAGAGTGGCGCCAGCTATTGAGAGCACTCCGCCTGGTACCTGTTTAAAAAAAAGAAAGCATGTGTTGAAACATCAAAATTTGTCTCGGTGAAATACCAACAGAAAACTGAATAATGAGGCGGGTGACACACGGGGCGACTTGAGCAGCATGACCTGGCGGGTGAATAGATTTCTGCTGTTCCTGTTACACTGGGTAGCACTGCTCGTCAAATTGCATGATGGTCGACTGTCCGCCGTTCAGACGTGATTTACAAGTTGAGCTATCTTGCTAAACTATTATTTTCTTAGGCAGGGTGCCTTCTAACTGTACCATAAACAGACACCTCAACCTTATGGGTGTTATTGATGATCTGTTATGTAGAGGCTGTCGGAGGAGAAGTTCTGTGTGATTACTCTGCCCAATGCAGCTACGATCGCTTTTTTCGCAAAATGCAAAAGAAATGGTGACCACTTTCGCAAAAACCCAAATAAAAATCGTTACGACATATGTTCCAAACATCGTTTCCTTGATCACTGGTGAAAGAAAGGAAGAAAAAAAAAAAAAAAACGGAATAGGATCAGAAGAAATATCGGTTTTTAATCATTTAAGCAAGAATAATAAACGCTGAAGAAAACAATTGTTCTTAATTCTGTTATTAAATGAAATAATTCCGATTGAAATATTCCAATCCGATGTTTTTAAGCTTCTGTGCCTTTTCTAACAATTCTAAAAATTGCCGTTACTAACAAATTTTTAATTTTAGCATTTTGCTAAAGCTTTTTTTATTTATTTTAGCTTTTTTGCTAAGGGAATATTTTCTCTAGCCTAAACCCTGGCCCAATTATTAGATTAACTGGGATATCATTGTATCGAACCCTGGGAACTGTCAAAAATTCAAATAAGGCACATGCTGAAATTTATTTTGGAAATCAGTTTTCAATAGATCAGTAAGGGGTTTCATCACAATAGACTACTAGTTGCTGTGTTAGCACTCATTAGAGTCACCACCACAATAAGTCATAGGCAGGTATGCAAGGCTACTTAGGTGGTTGCTTTTGGGTTTACAATGCAAGGGCCATATTTGGTCAATGCGTGGGGGATATAGGAAAGGGGGATATAGGAACAGCATTGTGTAATGAAAGCAGAAAAAGATTGCTATGGTGTATCTTGGAAGCGCAAACACCTGAGGAGTAAAGACAGTATGCAACTCCTGTTAGAAACAAAAAGCTTTACCTAGGGCCTGCAAGGCGACTTGAGAGAACAACCTGGTTTTGCTGTTTCTACCGGACCAGTTAAATGGCTCTGAACGTCTCACCCAAATGAGGAAAGAGTCAATGACGAAAAAATGTGCACACCGGGGTTGCTCTTCGCGAGTCACCCTGTGTGTCAATACAGCAGGTATGTATTAAAAAAATAATTTAGGGAGTGGCCAGGTCTTCTCTGAGGATAATCCAATGATTAATTAACTAAACTTTAACAATTCATTGTGTATTTTTAATTTTTTTTAACAGAAGATTTTTGGTGAAGGTTTGAACCTCATGGACTTTTCCTTTGAATATCCCCTCATTGGGTCAAGAAGCCCTACATGAAGCTGCATTTCTGTGCTTGTTTCCTCTCTTCCCACACATAAAGCAGTTCCGTAAAACCTTGTCGTCGCTCTGTACATCATCAATTTTATTCAGTTCTGACCACACACACACACACACACACACACACACACACACACACACACACACACACACAGCTCCAATAAAAGAAAATAACTAAACTGTCATTTACTCATCACAAATTCAAGTGCTACTCCAGATAACTCATTACTGGAAAGGTCTTTGAATATGATGGGTTTGTGTCCAAAATGAAGTCAAAAATTAGAACTTGGTCCGATTCTATATTGATTTTATTTGAAATCGTAAATGAAAGTGTACCTACTATTACTCACATAAATGACTACCTACTGTTATAGATTTTGATCACAATGTGGAATTATATTCTTCAGTGAACATAGGATTTCACTACTACAGAATTTTTGAAAATAAGAATTAACACCAGTAACAGTATGCAAAGTGCTGACTAATTTTTATTTCATTTGTAGTATTTCATAAAGAATGTGAATATGAATGCTATGTTCACTGTAAATGGATTTAAATAAGATTTGAAATGTAACTAAACTTTGCCTTCAAATACAAATACAGTACAAAGTCCAAAATCCAGAATCCTCCGGACCTCCTCCAATCCGGATTTTGGATTATTTGCAATTTTTTGTCAAAAAACCCTAATCTAAACCTCTCCTACACGTTCAAATTTGTCCACGTTATTTACGTCTAGAACATATTTTCAATACTAGAATAGCAGATATATAAATAGGAACAATTTTTAAAAAAGGAAGAAAAAAAAATAAACTTTTATAATACAAGGCAACACATTTTACTTACAAATCTTCTAATTTTTTTGCGTGGTATTTACTCTGAACATGTTCATTATTTTGCGTTGTTTTGTCAATTTGGTCAGGGTTGAACACCGTCTTTAAAAAATTGTTGGAAGGAGGCAAAGGTGGAAAGATACAAAAAAGTGACAAAAAAAAAAAAAAAAAACGCTGGTAAGCACAATGTCTGGATTTTGGACGATTCCGCATTTTGAACTTTGTACTGAATAAACAAATAAAAAGTTTAGCACAAATGTTATGAGCTGGTGTGCTAGTTCGTACATATTTCTCGTAACTTATTGGTTTCAGAATATGCATTTGGTCTTTTTCATTGGTACACTGAAGTTAGAAGAAATTTCAGAACAAGGTAGACAGTGCAATACAATGGGCTATTGGTGATGGTCCAGGATCGATCCCGAAGGGGAAGACCTGAGGACAACACCTTGTCTTTTTTAACTTGGGTCAGATGACGAGGTCAACCCCTGGTACCCCTACTCTCCAAACTTCCACACCAAACCAACAAAAGGACGTTACTGGCAGATTTAACGTACACCAACCCCCACATACATGACTGGTTGAATCGAGTTTCAAACTCGCAACTTTCCTGTAGCAAAAAAGCCACTTTTCCAACCAGGCTGCTGTAGCCCCTTAGGGACATGGAAAACCAGTTGCAAGATATTGACACACCTTATATACTTTCTCAGAGCTTCTATTATAACGATTTCCATAGTGAGAACACATACAAGTTACAAAGCCGTGCAACTTACCGGGATTTCAGGCAGCTGCACCCACACTTGATCCGGAGTGAATTCCCAAAAATCACCAAGAACTCCTAAATGCTCTTTGTTCAGCTCTCTCAATCCACCATAGATGTACATGGACCTGTTCAAGGACTCCGCTGCATGGAAGTGGCGAGGCCGAGGGGTGTACTCGGTCACGATCTGCAAAAATATAATCGAATCATAAACGACCTATACAGAGGGTAATCAAATTCTTGGAACCACACAATACAGAAAAGGTATGCCTGGGAATATGCAGCAAAGACCCTTATTGAAAAACTGGAAACCACCTCCAAATTCCATTCTGTGTAATAATTAATAGTTCCTGATTCTATAATAACATTCAAATTCATGAAGACCAGGGTGTGGTAGAACTCTGCAATACAGCAAATCCAGAGACACGACTTTTGTTAACAAATTAACAGCAAAAGAACGAGAGCCATTGATAACTTCTGTGCTCAGATGAAAAAATGTTATAAGTCACTTTTCCCAAAAAATTGAGTAAGTCCCATCCTGGAGTCTGGTTTGTTAATGTTTAGAAGGTGACAAAATGTCATAAATCTTTTTCTTTCAGTTTATGAGAAAACAAATGTGGGAAAATCAAAAACCACAGAACCACATATTGAATCTTGAATCTTAAAATTGCTGTCACGAAAAAATTAAAAAAATTGACTTATAACATTTTGCTATCTGAGCAGACTTGTAAACTTACAAAAATTACTAAATTCTAAATTCCTTTAAATTCTAATTCCAACTAAATATTACTTTATCTTAGAATTTCCCTAATCTGAGCATGATTCCGAATCTCCTCGGCAACGTTAGATCGGTATACGACCACTTACAAGTCTCCTACCATCCAACCAATGACGATGCAAGCATCCATAACCTATGCTCCTACTTCCTTCTGAAGAAGTGGGATAGATAGGTAAAGATCATTAGAGTACTTCGAGTCACTGAAGCATTTACACACCTAAAGATGTAGCCCTCAGTGAGCCATTGAAACCCATTTCCCTCTAAGAGACTGGCTACATGTCTACACCCACAAGTCTGTATTGGAATGATAAACCCTGGGATCTCTACAAATTTTTTAAAAGTGATATCTCCTTATTGGTTCTCTGACCACTGCCGTTAACAGCGAAATAGAAGCCACATTAGTAACTATTCAAAAACTTTTGCTTCAGAATTCTTTTGATAAGGCAGTCGTTTTATCCAGCTCTAAAAAAGCTTAGCAGACTTTCACAAAATCACCGTTTTGAGAACCCCCTGTGCTTTGACATTATTGATAAAGGAAAAACAAAAAAAATATACTTTCAGTGGGTCCCTACATGTTGCAGCATTTTAAGCAATGGAAATGCTGACTTTCTTGAGAAACGTGTTCTCTAGTTCTAGAGACTTGTAAGGCCAGTGACTTATCATACAGTGAGGTTGATCCTACTTATGAAACTAAAGAGGATATTTAAGAGTGAGTGCTTACGATTGTCCATGGGCAAGAGTTGAACGGGACTTAATGCGAAGATTTCTGATATCCCAATAGCCCCCAAGAGCTGCTGATGCTTGTTTTAGACTATCGAAAGTGCACTATTGCTTACGGACATGGTTGTTCTGAGTGTTGCTGACACCCCAAACTGCATGTTATGTTTGGCTTTATGAATATCTTTCATGTCAGACACAAAAATATAAAAAAGTTTCAGCATTCAAAACCAGATATCTGGAATACAGTGTTTTCCCAAAGAGAAAATCGAGAAACTTTTCTGCTTTCTCTTGAATTTTCTTTACAGGCATGACAATAGTTAAATATTTTGCTTTAGAAAATATTAAGGGGTTCTTTCTATTCAGGCCCAGTTGATTTTTCCCAGAAGGGTTTACTAAATAAGCTAGATGTGAGGGGCACACAGTACTCCTTTTCAAGATACTGAAAAAAATGTTAAAAGGTGCCAATTGCTTTATCACAAGCAGACAATTCCCTCTGAAGGGGCATCAGCTCAAACCTGTTTCTAAGGGGGAGATCATCAAAATTAACCCAAAACACTTTATGTAATGTTTGAACTGGCCCCAAATCAGACTCTGCATATTTTCAGTAAGCAAACAGAAATATTTGTTGTTGATGGGTAGACAACCTAATGCACGTGCCAATTGCTAAGGGCCCAAACTCCTTTATGTCTCCTTAAACAGGTGAGGTAAATATTTCCTGTGGGTAATTGGTAATTTTTAATTAACATCATACTAGAGCAACACAACGGGCTATTGACGACAGCCCAAGACCAATCCCCTAAGGGAAAGATACAAGGACAACACCACGCCATTTTGAACCATGGTCAGATAATGAGGCAACATCTGAGCATGCCCCCCACTCTCCAAACTTCCACACCAACCCAACATGAGGACTTTCAGTCACAACAGATTTAAGGTGCACCAGCTGCCTCTACACCCTACGGTTACAAATATCCACGCACGGAACCGGATTCAAACAAGGAACCTTCCGATCTAGAGGCAAACACCTTGACCACATTTCCCACGGGAAACCAATCGTCAAGCCGTGGAAGAGGAACACTTGGACGAGTGCCTTGTCCTCAGAAGTTTTGTATCAGAATATTGAAAAGCATGAGGACTAATGACTTAAGGCCAATGTCTGGCATTCGTAACACTAATAATGAGGAACAGGTTTTAAAATAACTTGACATTTAAGGGTTTCACTACTACCACGTCAAGGGTAGAATTATTTTTTAATTGAGACTACTGCAACAAACCTTTCTAAAAAACGGCATCTCCATGTACAATGAATTACTTCCACCTGACTCAGTGACTTTCTTAAATCATTTAATAAGCTCTACAAACATTTTAACAGATCTCAAAATACGGATGTCTTACTTTATTCCAGCGATGTCTTGATGTGTTGTAAAGGAAGAGGTCATTGAGATCTCCAGACGAGGAAGAATATCCCCCAAACAGCAGAAGATTTTCAGCTAGAGAGGCATCAGTCACTGTGACCAGTGAGTGACCAATCCTAGCCACTGGCATATGGACAGTTGAGTGGTTTGCAATGGTTCTCAGGTTGCTGTACAAGGTGGACCAAGACATGTGATGGAGCATCAACTTTGTGGAGCAGTCGTCCCCTCCGTACCCTTTGTCACAGATACACACATTGTATAACTGAAAATACAAAGAACGAATACATTGAGCAATCTGGCGTTGTTACGTTTATTTTCTGTTATTTCTATTTCATACATGGCTCCAGTAACAAATTGCTAGAAAAGGGCCATTGAGCCAAAATGGTTTGGTTGGTGGGCCATAATTTGGCTGCACCAGACACAAGCATGAAGCATTAAGTATAACATAGACACAAACATTTTACTGACACAGAATAGATGCAACCAGGGGTTAATTGATTGTTTTGGGGCCACAAGGCAATGCAACCAGGGTGGAATACATCTGACAGGAATCGAACCTATGACTCTAAGGTTAAATTAAATTCAAACACAATATTTTTCAGTGTGGCAACAAAATCCTCGAAGAAAAGGTTCCCTCATAGTGTTGAAAACATTTCCTTGATTTTACAATTCCCTTAATAAATTTGGTGATCCGTGATTAGTATCGATATACAGTATCCACACACCACTATTTTTAAATATTTAGGCTCAGATGGGGTGTAAAGATAATTCTCCACAAATATTTTGTATTCTTTCTCTTCAGATATTTTAATTGTTATTGTAAGGGTTGGAACCCTTGATGGAACTCCTACAGTGGCAATTGAATAAACTGGAGACAAAAATGCTAATATTTTGATTATGAACTTATTACAACTGAGTAACTGACCCTACATTATCATCCTATACATCAAAATCAAATGCAAATATACATAAAAAAATTCTACAAAAATGCAATTTCAAGCAAAAAATATAAATTTAATGCACACAAAAAACATCATTAGTTACACAAATTTCAAATTGCATATCACAAGTTGTATTCCCAGCCTCGCGGCGACGTGACGGTGCAGGCACACAAAAAACAGCGGCAATCAAAACTATGATGCAGTGTTAAAATTTGTTATTTCGCAGTGTTAAAAAATGACTCGATGACAGTCTTATTTATTCTAATTACAATTTCGGCGAATACAATTTAATCAATTCTGATTAAGAACTCGTAATTGCACATCTCTAAATAAGACAAACGATAATAGTTGTTGTTTAAGTTATCAAAATTTCCCTCTTTTATACATGAAATTTGGAAATTTTCCCTGAGATTTCTTTGATCTTTCCAGAATTAAAACGTTCCCTGATTTCCTGGACCTGTTACCACCCTGTACAGAAGATACCTAAAGTAAATTGAATTCTCACCCTCTATAACCCAAACCGTCAAACAAGGAACAAAAATTTTTGTAGGCTATTTTCTCATTATACAGTTGACTTTATAGCTTGATTGGTTTGGGGTTTTATGATACAAGGGCTATACTGGCCAAACACAAAGAAACATTCAAGTCAAAATAGGGTGTAAGGAAAAAGAGGGACTGGCGAACAGAAGAGTGGAATGAATGCAGGAAAACACAACTTGTATGCATCCTGCCATGTTTACTACAACAGGGAAACACTAAATACATATATAATCATGGGAAAGGAAAAGATTCCTCGGGTACCACGGGTCTGTGAAACCCGTGCACACCAAAAGAAGATGCGCATCTGAGGGCCTATTAAAAACTTAAAGACTATTAGAAAAGAATTTTCAAAATAAATTCGGAATTAAATATAAGGCAACAAAAGATGTAGATTTCTTTCATCATTAACTGGTTGGAGATACAACTTACCGTGTCACATTTTCCATGATTGGAAGAGCTGGAACAATTATTTGGACACACAGTCGTCGAACAAGCGGAACAATTCTTTTCATTACTCTCATTGCAGCAGGGATCGTGGGAAAGGTAGAGCAGTCGCTCGTAGGACGCGTTGAAGCCGTGGGGCATTGCATCCCGCTTGAAGTGGACGGTCAGGTATCCGGATGACGCGGTGGCTACGATGGGGTGACTCAGGTTTGTTCCACAGAATGCACCCAACAGGACGTTGGGGTGACCCGAGGCCACAAAGTTCGGGAGACCGTCGTACACGTAGATGTGGTTGTGTGGACAAGGGATGTTGACGTCACTATGGATGGTAATTTGGAGGTAAGTTCCAGTGCTGTAAGAGATGCAGGATTATTAAAACAAGCAAAGGAAAAAATCAGAAATTTGTTTAAACTCTTAAGTATAATAAAACATTTTTAAGCAAAGGAAGCAACAATTTCCAATCAGATGAACCAGATTTGCATTTTTTGAGTAGTAACAAAATGTCCAGAAAACATGAATTATGTTATGGATTATTTTGGAAACTGACAATGTTAATTAACCTAATTTCTATGTACCTTTCTTCAGAATATACTGGTTAGATAACCTTTTTGGAAAATAAGTAGTCAAAAAATTCTTTTGTTTCAAAAGAATTTTGAATTTATAAAAAACTGTATTTTTCGTATAACAAGATGGGCACTTCAGTATTTGTATGTGGAACATAATGGGTAAGTTACATCAGGTTGGTAATAAGATGGAGTATCCCATCTCTTAGTAAAATGCAGTTCAAAAATGATGAACTATAACAATGGTAAAATGCTGCTGTGCTGCATATGGAGGGTGACCAAATAAGTCTGATTAGATTAGTGATGAAATATTTTAGAAAGTTGATAGAAAATGTCTCAAGACCTGTACATGAATGTAAATTGGGATTTATAGAGGTTCTTAGCAACACCACAACAATGAAGTGGGTAAATACCAATAAAAAAATAAATGTGTGACTCGTGAATGGCTGATGCAAAGAGGTGTCGAAATAAAATAAAACCGTCAAGTTGTCGGGAACTCAAATGTAAATGGTAGGCAGGTAGTTAATTAAAATAGCAGTGGAGCAATAAAACAGGCTATTGCTGGCAGTCTGGGATCCATCCCAAAGGGAAAGATGCAAGGACAACTGGAATTTTGAACCAAGGTCAGATGACGAGAATGCTCGAGCTGACACCCCACTCTTGAAATATCCACACCAACATGACTGCTTTGAGGGCCACAACAGATTCTTTCGTTTTTGGTCAGCGGCCAATTACGATGCAAGTCCAAAATTTCCAGTTTTTAAACGACTTTTCCCTATTCATAAAATTCCACGACTATTCCCGGTTCTTGGTCGGCTAGCACTCTGGTTGATGTTTTTGTGATCTTTACCCTCAATGTTTTTTTTTCAATCGATCAGACTGGGTTATTTTTTTTGGAACTGACAACCAATTGCTTCAAATTTTCAGAACAGAGTCACCCACCAAAAATTTTCTTCGTTCAACTTTACAAGGATAGGTTTTATGAAAAATAAGGAGCATAAAACTAGATTTTAAAAATATTGCAACACATCAGGTTGTCACTCAGCTAGTATTAATTAAAATAAATTATCTTGATATTGTTCTTGATTAACCCAAACTGTTAAAAATACGCTTCCATATGATTTATAATAAATTTCTAAAACATTGCACTCGCGTGTGACTGATTTGCATCGTATTTGGCCACTGACCAAAAATGAAAGAATCTGTTGTGGCCTTCAAAACATTGCACTCGCGTGTGATGACAAAATTGATTAACATTTGATGATTGTATTCTAGTTCGTCTAACAGGGCAATTATCTTAAGCGTTGCAAGAGCCACTTGCAAGTCGAAAACAGACCGATTTTCATGGGTTTTCAAGTGTGATCATCGAGAATCTATCGACATTTTGTATATCGCGTATCAAGAGTAGCCATTCAAGCAGGCCAGTTCCAGAATCATCACCAAAACTGTATTGTAAGCATTTTTTATCAGCAGTAGGCAGTTTTCTGACCTCGCCAAGGCCAGAAATATCGTGAAAAAATATTGTCACTTGAAAACTGAATTTTGATTTCAAAGTAAAATAAAAACTTTCTAAGACTTGTGGAAGCCCTGTTCCAATTGGGCTACTGCAACCCTTAAAGGAGAATGAAAATTAAAAAAAAAAAAATTAATTAAAAAAAATAATAATAAAGTTATCACCTGATGCAACTGCGGTGTAGGTGCCACTTGTTGAAAACCGCTGCTCTAGAAACATAATTTTTGCGTTGTTTGAAAGCTTACCTCTGCATGGGACCCAGGAGGGACTGCATGTCAAGAACAGAGTGCACAGTGAGGAGCCAGAGGCAGTCCTGGGTCTCGGAAGACATGGAGGGACTCCCAAACCTCCCGCCGACGGCATTCGTTACCACTCGCCTGGGATGGCATTCTTCAAAGCATACGCCATTGTTCCTGCATTTCAAACAAAAGAAATCAGTCATGTGTTTAACCACGGTGATTGATGTCAGCGGTCACTTAAAAAGTGAACAAAAGAGGAAAATCTCAAGGTACAATTGAATAGGTGTCTAGTAGAAGGGCATATGTAAAAAATTTTTCATAACCATTTTTTTTAACGAGGGCCTATGTGTTGCAGGGTGGCAACGAAATCCTTGAAACAATTCCCTGATAGTCTCACAAAAATTTCCCTGATTTTACAATTTCCTTAAAAAATGTTGTGATCAGTGATTGGTGTTGATATACGCTATCTATTTTTAAATTTTTAGGGCCAGATGGGGTAAAAGGATCATTCTCCACAATATTTTGTACTTTTTCCTTACAGATATTTTTAATTGTTATTGCAAGGGTTAGAACCCTTTATGGAACTCTTACAATAGCAACTGAAAAAAACTAGAAAAAATACCAAATATTTTGATTATGAACATTTTACACCTGACCCTACATTATCATACTATTCAGCAAAATCAAATGTAAACATACATGAAAAATTGTACAAAAATGGAATTGCAAACAAAAATATTAATTTAATATGCAAAAACATCATTAGTTACACAAATTTCAAATTGTATACCACAAGTTGTATCGCTAGCCTCACAGTGACAAGACACTGCAGCTGCAAAAAAAAAACGGTGGCCGTGGTTATCACGGTGTTAAAAAATAATGATGCCAGGGTTCTTTATTCGAATTACAATTTCAGCGAATAAGATTCATTCGATTCTCAAAAGCACTCACAATCACAGATCTTGAAATAGGACACACGATAATAGTGGCCCTTTAAATCCTCAAAATTTCCCTGATTTTTTGTAAAATTTAGAAATTTTCCCAAATATTTCCAGAATTAAAAAATTTTCTGAGAATTCTGACTTTTCCAGGTTTTGTTACCACTCTGTGTTGCTACTGAATAACATCTATATAAATAAGAATGGAGTGTTTGTTTGTACATTCAATATTTTCGACCCATTTCAAGTTTTCTATCCGTTTTGGACCCTTCTGATGCCGAATCCGCCTTTTTTTCGTTTGGTGTCTGTCTGTCTGTATGTTGTGCCCTATACACGTCCACGCGGTTTAAGATATTTTCATGAAAATTTGCATACAGTGAGTACTTATCTTCATTTAGTGAGTGGCATTGGTTGCGAAAGTCTGTCTGTCCGTGTTTCTGTTCTATGCTCGATTTTGTGTTTGTGTGTTTGTGTAAACATCACATAAATTGTATTCCAGATATTTGATTGCATTGTATTTTATTTTATACATTATTTATTAGTTTAGTGAATGCAATATTAAACATTTCTTTATTGTTATATTTAGTTGAGTTTCATGCTAAAACACCTGAGTAAGTATTCTTAAATCAACCATAATTTGGTAGTTTTGGAAAAATTGGAATGTTTATTGAATATTACGATTACTTCGATTACTTTACCAGTACTGCTGAAAAAGTAATTATTCTTCAAAATTTTTTTTTTTTTTATGGAATTTCATCTCTGATACTTCATTTATTTCGAGTCTTATTTTTATTCTTTGCGCAATGAAAACGATTTCCGAATATTTGGGACAGACGATATTTTTCAATGAAACGAGAATGAACAAGATCGCGCGAGCAGTGATATTTTTTCTGGTTCTTTCGCTCTGAATTAATTTCACATTTCTAAATTTTGTATACTTTTAGTTGTAAGTTGTGGCAACTGTGTGAGATCAAGAGATAAAATTGAATCACAAATTAATATCTTTAGAACAAATTTTTGCGACATCTTTTATTTTGTTTTACTTTGCTGTTTCCTGTTTTAAATATTTATTATATTAATAAATGTGTTTTCCTTCTAATCACACGCAACAGCACCACAAAGTATTAGACTTAAAAATGTTAGGTAAGTCAGTATAAATTTTCAGTAAATTTTAAGTGTAGTTATGCCATTATTGAAAGAATAATGCCGTTATTTAAAGAATAATGCCGTTATTGAAAGAATAATAATGTTTATTAATCCAAACTGGAACTTTTTCCAACATTAAAAAATCCGCTGTAATAATGACAGAAGATTGCAAAATTTCACAATGTCGCATACCGGAGGCAAGAGTGCCACAAGTAAAAAAATATTGTTTTGTTGACTATGAGTGCAAGAGCACTCGCCGTAAATCGTAATTTTAATTAATTGAGCTGAACATGAAAAGAACTTAAGAAAGGGAATTCCAAATCTTCCTATAAATCGTCTTTTATAGTAGTAACCTTAGTATCACCTTTCGTCATTTTGCAGCTTTGTCATACAGCAATTGTGCGATGTATGTGAAATGTATTAAATGAATGGATATGCATGTGTAGGATTTGTGTCCAAAGTAAGTTGTAGAAAATATAAAGATGGCGAAAGGTGTTAAAATAAATTTTTATTCTACAAAAAACGTAAGTCATTATATATTTTGATTATCTTTTCAATCTAGAGTACACCAATTCAAACCGAGTAAGGTCGGGTATTTTGCTAGTAAAATATAAAAAGGTTAACTAAAATTTAGGTCCATTAGTATTGAAAACGGGCATGTTACATCAGAGGCTGAGTGTTTTATGATTTAAAAAAAAAGGCTCCCTTTTTTAGGTGTCTCCTGTAAACTTTTACATTATCTTGCTCGTCAGCTAACGTTAGTGTATTTTATGTACGGCCCGAAACAACTCTTCTTCCAATAAGTCCCAGGGAAGCGAAAAGGTTGGACACCTTTGTCCATTGTAGTATGAAATACCTCTTTGAAGGCAATTATCTATGCTTAGTTTCCTATAAATATTTGTAAATTACCTAGAGAAAATGGTTTTTCTCAAAATGACTTTTATATCAGCAGCAATGAGATTCTTGATATTTATCAATGGAAATTGTAATCCTAAATTTAAGTATCCTTAGATAGTTTATTTTGGAATTTTTACTGAGAAATTTAAAACAAATTTCTTCAATTTCCAATCCAGTAAATTTTTAAGCAGTTTCTCAAATTGTAAATGAACTTGTTTTGAAAAAAAAGATAGAAAAGTTAATCCATTATTTTAATTTTAATTTAAAAAACATAGCATTTTGATAACTAAATCTAAGAAACTCATGTTGGGAATAATCTCATGGAACTATTAGGCTCTTTGGAAAATTAAGGGCCCTCTAAAAAATAACATAGGCATTGACATAGTACACCTAGTTCATATGCCACTGTAAATGGGGCAAAGGGTTTAAAGGGGGTTTATGAGCTATTTTAGTGGATCCATGCTAATGCATTGGGATCTAAACACAGAGCTCGTTGAAATGAAAACCAGAGCACCAGTCACTTTGTCATCTCGAGAACAACCAATGCTACACACGGAAATAGTATTCTAGATCTATAAGAGATCCTATTCCCTATTCTAACCATAAATTCTGAGATTTTTTTTCAGGACCTTGTCCATCAAAAGCACACTTTGAACTTCATGCATGAGGTCTTCTACATTGAATTTTTTCAAAATTTTTGATAAGCTGAAGTATTGTTGGTTAGCTGCTTTGGGGTTTTATGGCACGAGAGCCATTAGCCAAGATGAAACAAACCCAAGACCAACAACTGAAAGTTAAAATGTCATAAAAGGGATAAAAAAAAGATGGGTTGGAGAGTAGTGGGATGAAAGCAGAAAATATATCTATATTTCTTCTGCTTTCGCACTCCAGGATATACTTTGGGTGTATATATCCCTGGAGTGCGACCCCATGAGAAAACATCACTCGAGTACCTGGGGAGCGTGAAGCCCGTACACCCCCCAGAGATGGGCCCACGAGTTATCGATACTTGTATTTAACCATTCACATCATGAGCTCAGCTTGAGAGGCTATATTGCTCAATATATGTATATTACAATACATGTAGTTCGATGCCCAGCAACCAGATGTTACTTGTATGCATTCTGAAGTGAAATGTAGACATGTGACATCGATAATACTTCTTTTGCTTCTGATACTATACAACTGATGCTTCTTTTCCAAGGAAAATTATTTCTAATTAATTTTAAATCAATAAATTTTTTTTTGTATTTTCTGTCCTCAGTAGCCATTGTGGTGGTGAAAGACGCTGTGGTGCTAATGAAGACAGAATGAGAAGGACAGCAGCTTCAGACAGCAATTTTAAAGACTGGTTCTTCAGAGGATGAAACAATCTGAAGAAAGCTTAAGTTCTAGTAATACTGACGAAAGTAAAGAATCTTTATTGGTTGATTTTATGATTTTTTAAATATATTATTAGGCTACCAACTACCTTATGAGGGTATTTAACCTTCCCAGTGGTTTCGACGAGATACATCGTTCGTCGAGATCGGTGGCGGATTCATACTTGGTGATGCCTTGCCCGACGGTGGTTTCGGATAAATTAAAAACCAGAACCAGATCGACATATAACATTGCCAACATAAATGAAATTGCATGCAATGCCATTCCAAATTCAAACATGGTATTTTTATTTTTGAATTGGTTAATATTTTTGTGTATTTTTGTTTTTATTGTTGAAGCTTGTTGGGCCTTTGGTATTTTCCCAAAAACTTTTGCTCTCCTGGGCAATAGCACTTATAGCTCCCCCCCCCCTAAAAAAATAATAAATCCACCATCATTTTTGACAAGATTTGGCATATTTTGCTGAAGATGAGATTTTCCCATTAAGATATATCAGCAATGTTTTTATACAATCAAAACCTGGTCAATTTTTTACTAAGGAGATATCTTGTCCATCAAGATCTGGTAAGTTTAAACTGATGACAAGATATCTCGTCAGGACAACCACCAGATAAGTTAAATACGATTCCTCAGTCAACATTGAGGGCATTTAAATGACACTATTGGGTTAATAAAAGCACAAACCTTGGATCCCCATAATATCCATCCAGGCACTGTGAACAATTGGGTCCCATTGTGTCGTTGAGGCAATAGCAAGAGCCAGTGGTCGAGTTGCAGTAACCTAGCTCAACGTCTCCGTGGCCATTGCAGTTGCATTTCTGGCACCCAGCTGAAGTTGTTGCATCGCCGAAACTTCCAGGTCTGTGAAACAAATAACATCGGTTCAGAAGTGCTGTTTGCTGAACTTCAATTAAACACGCTTTCAACTACTGAGAAGAGAGCTCTTCCAAGGAAGGTAGTTAATGAACATCGCAACGTAGCAACACAAGAGGTTATTGGTGACGGTCTGGGATTAATCAAGAAGGGAAAGATCCGAGGACAACACCTGAGCTGGCACTTGACTCTCCAAATTTCCACACTATGCCAACATGAAGACATTTGAGGCCATGCCCTATTTAACAAGCACCCGCCCAAAGCGTACAGGATGGTCTTGGGTTGGACCGAGTTTCAAACTTGCAACCCTCCGGTTTTACCAATCCAATACTCTTCCAACTGAGCTACGACGGCCCAAGCTCTCTGAAAGAGCCGTCGTTGGCTTCGGAAAACCATTGGGTCCCTAACAATGTCATAGAGTTTGAATAGACCAAAGGTCTCTTCATTGTTCAATAATCACACAATTATGTTAATGATATAAGTAGTTTTTTACCACAATAGGTGCATTCAGCAATCATATGTGACAATCGGATTTTAGTCATGAAAATGGCTTCATATTACATGCTGTCTTTAGAATACTTTTTTAACTGAAGCTATTTTCAATTCAAATAAGCTTATCCTAAATGTTTGGGTATAGCTGTCAATTTTTTACTGATATTATGGCAATAAATGAAAACAGGAGCTTGTGGAACTAAAGACCACAGTACTGGTTATTTGGTTATCAAATTACCCAATGCTAAACTTAATCACTTCAAATGTTTGGCTTTTACCATCAATGTTTTACTTAGCTGTCAATGAACAAAAAGAACTAATATCAAGTTGTCATATGTAGGATGTCTCAATGTGACCAGAGATGTCCCATGCGTGATACGACGAAAGAAACAATAAATAACTTGTAAAGAAACAATTAATAGATTTACACAAAAATGTGGAATAGTTTAATCGAGGAATTGGTTGGGTTTTGCAAAGCAAAGGCAATTTTTGGTCATGCTGTTCCAAAAACAAGAGACACAAAGACATCAAAGAAATACACCCAGGATAAATTGCAAGACGAACCTACACCAACTAGTGGAAAGACCCACTGAGTCACGATAGCTGTCTATAGATAGAAATTAAGTTACTTACAATGTTATTCAGCCATGTGTTTTAAGGTTTTCTGTGGGTTCTACTAAATGAAGATGCAAATTTTTATTTAAATAAATAGTGAGTCACCCATCATAAAATAGGGCATAAAATTACATATTCATATGCGAAAGATAAGATAAGCGGATCATAGTCTGTGAGGGGGGAAATCATGCATCTTGGAAAACCTTCAGGTACTCACTTGCATAGCTCACAAAACACTCCTTCTGTCCAGTCCTGGCATTTGTCGCATATTCCGACAGAGGCATTGCACGTGCTGTGATTGTGGCAGCCGCAGTTGATGCTGCAATCTTGTCCAGACCATCCCAGGTTGCAGATGCATTCGTAGTCTGGAGAATTGGAGCAGTATCCATGAATGCACTTCACTAAACACCTGCAAAAACACAATATTTCTGCAGTCTTATTTTCTGATAGTTAGTGTTTCGCTTAGGTAATAATTCGTTAATTTTTAATTAACATCGAACTAGAGCAACACAACAGGCTACCGACGTCGCTCTTGAATCGATCCCAACGGGAAAGAACAGAGGACAACACCATGTAATTTCGAACCACAGTCAGATGAAGAGGCTACACCCGAGCTGGCACCCTACTCTCCAAACTTCCACACCAACCCAACGCGAGGACTTTCGGCCACGACAGATTTAAGGTGCACCAGCCGCCTCTAGACCATACGCTTATAAACATCCGTACACTGACCCGGATTCAAACCGGGAACCTTCCAATCTGAAGGCCGACATCTTAACCACTAGACCGGTTGGTCAGCAGTGTTATTTCAGGTGTAGAGGGGGCCATGTTGCATTATAAGCAAGACAGACAATATCAATTAATGATCATACATACAAGGTAAGTTTTTACTGACACACAGAGAGAGGACAGATATACACACATAGAGGAATCAAACCTGGGCTGCTCACAACTCACAGGTTACTAGCATAGTGGGTGTACCAACTGAGCCATGATTTATTTTCTGATAGAACAGAGTCAGTTGGATTGGATTCAGGACCTCTTTTAGTATGAGTTCACATGAGAAAAGAGTGTTGGTTGATTTGGGTTTTATGGGCCATATTTGGTCAAGTTGGGTCAAACACAAGAGATAACTTCCAGCTACAAAAATGTTGTAAAAGGGAAAAAAGAGATTGATTGGGTATCGTGGGATACTGATATACGTATTGACTAAAGACAGTACACACCATGGAAAAAATAAATAAATAATCGTTGGATCCGAACGTCTCGTATTTGTGAAGCCCATGCGCACCTAAAGGAGACGTGGCCGTGAGGAAAGAAAAATGTTTCTCTGAAATTTAAAAAAAGATACAGAACTAAATGCATTGAACTTCATTTTATGCTTAACCAACCTTGCCAACATCACAACAAAAAGCTATATACTGTAGTACTCGTCAATTTTAAAGTTTGTTTTTATTCTGAACCACAGCATTTCTACAACTGAATTACATCCCAACCCCAGAGTTCCATCAGATTTTCCTGGAATGTCATTAAGCAGTAAAATATTTCAAAAATGGCACATAAAGTCATAACTATAATTTGTGAGTGACTGAGAATTTTCTTTGGGATCTCAAAGAAATGTTCAGCTAAGCACCTATGGAGGAATGAATCAAAATCCATACTGCTTTTCTTGAGAATGAAGTCTCGTGAAAAAGTAGAAAAAAAAGGGTATGTAACAATGATGGTAAATTATTGCAGTGGATTTTAATGTCACAGAAAAATGAAGTTCCATCTTTAAAATATATATTTATTTAAAAGAAAGTGAATTGAACATAATAACAATTGAGGGGCAAGGTCAAACCTTCAACGAGCCAACTCAAAAAGTAACCCCTATTGGACTGTACACATTTATATACAATTGATACACGCCCAGATGCATAAAATTTTCATTATTACAGTTGCCAACTCGACAAAAATATAGATTACTATATTCAGATTTTACAACACATATCGGGAAAAACAGCGAAGTTGCGACCGTAATTTGTTGTAATCACGACTAACGAATTAATAGTTTCCAAAGAGTAGAGCATACAACACAACTTCAACTCCCATGAAAAGTAAGCACGTCCAGTCGTATGGTATTTAAATACATGCTAAAGCAAAGTGATACATAAACATGTAGGTAAGTCAGAAAAAATAAAAGTTGGGTAATTAACAATTTTTCTTACAAATCCATTAACCCACTGCAAACATCATGCAATTGCAAAATCAATGGACGTTGTCTTACAAGAGTCTCCTTGGTGCAATCAATATATAATTACCTCAGTTCTTTCACGATTCAGGAATTAAGTTTAACCTATGAAAATTCCAAACAATGGCTCGTCAGAGATTCTTACCTTGGTGCTTTTAACGAACAAAATCAAGCAGTGTATTAAAAACTAAATTGAAAGACGAATGAATTGCAGCTCTACGTACGCTCTGACGCAGGTCCTCCCGTCGCCATCGAATCCAACATTGCATTCACAGGTGTAGGAGTCCGGCGTGTTGTGGCAAGTAGCGTTTTCGTGACAGTCGTGCATATTCCAGAGACATTCCTCCAGATCAGGGCACAAGCTGTACGACCACAAGGTCACTTTTTCTTCTAGGGACGAGTTCTTCAAATGATTGTTGCAAGACCCTTCAAAACACACAATTTCATTAAAAACACATTCAAAGGGATTTCATAAGCCAACAATAAAATGGCGTTGGAGCTAACAACTTACCGTTCAACTGCTCATCCTGTCGAATGAAAAAATTAACTGTTTTTGCTTATAGCAACAATTTTCAAACATTTTACTCCCTTTTCCCCTTAAATCTACAAATACAGCAAAGGGCTCCTCTTTAGGAATTTAAAAGATCACTTTCATAAGAATTCTCAATTCAGTTTGATTTTTTGAAATCTTAATCCATGTTGGTAGCTGGATATAAAATATTGGAACACCTGCCATTTCCTGTTATCCAGGTAGTGGTGCCAGGACAGAGAAACAGTCTAAGGAAGAGAGAAATGACGAAGAACCTCAAAGAGGCGGCATACGGCCACGCGATGTAACAACCATCCCCTGCAAATAGTTTATGACTTGTTAAAGGGGTGACTACGAAGAGTGCCAACACCGCGACTGATAGTAGTCTATTGTACTGATACCCCTGCTGATCCACTAAAGACCGATTGCCAAAATAAATTTCAGCAGGTACCTGATTGGAATGTTATGTTTGACAGTTCCCAGGGTTCAATACAGTGGCATCTCAGATATTCAAATCATTGTGCAGAGCAATGGTCACATTCACATAGAATGTGTACAGAACTTTCCTCTGCCATCTGACAACCTCTACATAATGGGTCATCATGGTTTCCACTCTTTGGTGGGAAAAAAAATTCAAGTACTTTTCCAGGCCCATTTCAAGTTTTTCAAGGATTATCGTAAAAAGGCAAAAATTCCCTCTGTAACCCCCATTTTAGCAGATAACTTTTCTGAAGAACCTCTCCTATAATGTAACCTCTTCATAACCATTCACATACTTAACAAGTCCAAACATATTTCTAGTCAATATTCAAGTATGTTATGGGAAAGAAAACATTCTTCAAAAGAAAAAGTAAAGTAGCTAAGTTATTGTACTTATGTTCTATATGTTAGAACTGACACAGAATCCCACTGACCTTGAGCAAAGAAAATAAACACATGCTTTGATGAACAAGTGTATTTGGCGTTTTCTTCGCAACCGGAATAAAATTACGCCTTCCAAATGCGTGCGTTTCAAGCCGATTCATACTCGAAAAAATTCCAGATTAAAATTTTGCAAAATAATTTTAAGGACTTTCAAGTACTTTGCACTAAATTCAAGTACTTTCCCGATCCCTTGAAAACAAAAATGAAATTCCAAGTACTTTCCAAGACCCATGGGAACTCAGGTCATCTATAAAACCCATAATGTTGAGGTGTCGATTCAGGGTACAGTGGCCAGTTAGGAGGCCAATAGCTATCCTCATTTCTTTCCTACTGAAATTCAGCAGTTCCCTCGATCTATCCCAAAGACAGATTTAAATCACTTGATTTAAATCAACGATTAAAATCATGATTTTAATCAAATGATTTTTCTTTTTAAATCACTGATTTAAATCAAACTAATCTTACATTTTTAGAACTAAGTAAATACGCCATAGGAAAATCACAGAAGTGGTCAAATGCTATAATTTTTCTGCACTCATGGTGATTTCAGCACTAATGGGCTACACCCAGCTCAGAGGGAACTGGGTCAATTACTGCATATTATAAAAGATTGCAATGTTAAATCCCTTAGAGTCCTTCTAACTATATTGTGATGCAAATAGTTTAAACCTATCCACTCTATTTGAACATTCATGAAAGCTATTTAATTTTAACATCTAAACCTATTTTGAAGTCCACTCTAATTTTTTTTATTTCATGCTGGTTTTTATCATTTTAATTCCCCGCTGCCTTTAGCAGTCAGGCTGATTGAGAATTTCATTAGAGAAGCGAGTGTTTCCACAGAGTATTAGAAACTTCATGCAGTTCTCCAGCTCAAACCTTGCATACATATTAACTAAATGGCGATATATCTCACAGTGTACGTCATTCGCATCCGTTGGCTGCCCCTTCAAATTTCAACCCATCCGAGAAATAGAAAAACCCACCTGAAAACGGTCCAGAAAAGTCTCCGTCGGTGCACACACCCTCCGCTTGGTGGTCAGAGGAGCTGCACCAGCCGCAGGTGAGGTCTCGGATGCAGGACGAACACTGCGCGTGGCGGGAACAGTTGCGGCACAAGTCAGTGCTGGAACCAGAAGTCGGTGATCAATGTTAGGGTAGGTTTTTATGGCACAAGGGCGCCATAGTTGGCAATGCTGCACCAGACACAGAACATACAACATCAAGTAATAGACACACAAGGAAATTTTTACGGACACAGCACAGAAATACACCCAGAGAGGAATCGAACCTGCACTGCGTCCCCATTGCCAGAGCAGTGGGCTTACTTACTGAACAGTCCTGAATCAATCAATATTAGGATAAAACTTGAGAGAAATGAAACACCATAATGATGTATCTTAAGTATAGCATGCTGCGATAATTATATGTAGTTTCTAAGAAATTCCTAAAATTTGCATGCTGCCGTGATTACATATTATTCAGGGTGGCAACAAAATCCAAGACAAAAAGTTCCCAGATATTTCCATGATTTCCCTGATAGTCTCATAAAAATTTCCCTGATTTAACAATTCCCTAAGAAATGTTGTGATCTGTGATATTGGTATCGATATAAAGTATCCACACACTATTTTTAAATATTTAAGATCAGAGGGTGTAAAAGGATCATTCTCCACAAATATTTTGTATATTTTCTCTACAGATATTTTAATTGTTATTGTAAGGGTTGGAACCCTTAATGGAACTCTTATAATTGCAATTGAAAAAAATGGAGAAAAAATGCAAACAATTTTCATTATGAACTTTTTACACCTCTCTCTCTCTCTCTCTCACCCTACATTATCATACTATTCATAAAAACCACGAACAACAGAGAAAAAAATATACAACACGAACAAAAATTGTTGAGTCTTGACGCAAAAATTTATGCAAATATACATAAAAAGTTCCACAAAAATGTAATTGCAAACAAAAATAACTAATTTAATACACAAAAAACATCATTAGTTACACTAACTTCAAATTGTATACCAACAGTTGTATTGCTAGCCTCACGGCAACCAAGAGGCTACAACCGGGAAAAAAACGGCAAAGCCAGTTTTCGTGGTGTTTAAAAATTACGACGCAATGGTTCTTTATTCAAATTACAATTTCGGCGAATATGATTTATTCGATTCTCAAAAGCACTCGTAATAGTGCATCTCTAAAAGAACGGTAATGGTAGCTGTTTAAATTGTCAAAATTTCCCCGATTTTTTGTAAAATTTGGAAATTTTCCCTGAGATTTCCCTAATTTTTCCAGAATTAAAAAGTTTCCTGAGAATTCCCTGATTTTCCGGTTTTCCAGGTTCTGTTACCACCCTGTTATTTCTAGACTTTCTAAATTTCTGTCAATACAATTGCAAATGTAGTATAAGGCCATATTTAATCACTTCAGACTACATTTGAGCTGTTCTGTGACTCATGGCCACGAGTCCTGTTGTTTGTGGTGTGATAGATCTTGTTTGATCGAGATCGATGCCGAGATCAATCCCCGACGGGAAGGATCCGAGGACGATGGCATGTCATTTTGAACCAGTCACATGACGAAATAACACCTGAGCTAGAAAACCCCCTCTCCAAAACTTCTACACCATGCCAACATCAAAACATTTCAGCCCATGACAATTTATCATGCAGACAGATTTACATACACAACGCTTCGTACACAGCGACCTCGAGAGATCGGAGACAGGCATAGAATAAAAAAATATAATAATTGATATTCCAGATAAAAGCAATAGCTCATCAGTTTGAGATTTCCATAGGGGTAAGGCCGAGAGTGCGAAAACAGATGGCAGAAAACCACTCACCCCATCCCGGAGCGGTTCTCGTCCACCCAATCCCTGCACTTTCCAAATGAATAAGATGACGTGTAAGTAGAAAAGAGGAAGCACGTTTGAGTTTCTTCGCACCACGCACACAGGCCGGGATCCCCGAGGCACGAGACGCAGGACGATCGTCTGGAAGAGAAAAATGCATCACTGTGTTGTGTGAATTCAAAGTTCTTCTAACAATCGACATTCGAGGCCACGACAGATTCGACGTGCAACGATCCCCTTTGTACACGACGGTCTTCGGATGGATGATTTGAGTTTCATGGCACAAGATTCAAAAGTGGAACATCGGTGCAAAAGCCAAATTACCAATGCCACATGTCTACATTTCATTTTGGAATGCACGCAGGTGACATCTTGGTGCGAGGCATTGCACTATATGCATAACACAACCTTACAATAATGGACCGGACAGCAAGATGTGATGGTATAAGGGAAATAATACATGCTTTAATAGGGGATGGTCCCCCACATGCTGCAATGACACTAACAACCCTTCTGGGCATACTTTCAACAAGCTTTTGATACACAGCTATGGGCATTTGTGTCCATTCCTGCAGCAAGAATGTCGCCAGCTGAGCTGTAGATTTCGGACGTGGTTCCTTGGTCTGTAAGCATCGCTCTAACACGTTCCATAAATGTTCTATGGGGTTTAGGCGTGACCTCCGTGAAGTAGAAGGCCATGACAGAGAGGGCGCTGAGAGCGATGACTCATTCCTTTCCGTCCGAGATAGAGAATACAAGAACGACCAGTGCCATCTTGGAACGATCGACTGTTTTGTAAACATTGTGTTCAATACTTCGCTTTCAACTTAGTGTATTATTATTTCAACTTATTTAAACGAGTGGAATTATACAAAATGCCTGACCATTGTTGCGTTCCGGAGTGCCGCTCCAACTATAAAGGAACGATTGGATATTTTAGCGTCTTTCAATTTCCGAAAGACGAAGAAAAAAAGAAGCTATGGCGTCGAAAGATACCTCGATCGGATTTCAAGCCCGGCAAACGTGCAGTGGTATGTGAAAAACATTTTCGTGACAAAATGATTATTCGTGAAGGGGAATTTCCCGACAAAGAGGGTAATATTCTCAAATTTGCTCGCAAGAAACCGATTTTAACGGAAGATGCTTATCCCTGCATATTCGATGGGTGCCCAAGCTATTTAACCGAGAATAAATCTCAGTATCAAATAAGCAGGGAAGAAAAACTTGCTAGGAAGGAAAAATAACTTTTCGACAAGTTTGAAGAACGTGATAAAATTCCTGACTTTGCCATTTTAAAAACAAATATTCACAGAGAACTTGGGTGCTTGACTTCTGATATCATCATTCATGTTACAGAAAGTGTTGTATATATATTTTTTATGGAATTATCAACTGTCCCCAAAACTCTAAAAACAATTAAGTTTGACGAAAATATGGGTGTATATATTTATGCTAACGAAGCCTTATATGCAAAAGAAGTTCAGCACATACTAAAAACTGACAAATTGTGTTTGTGGAGTGAACTTGTGAATCTAGTCAGCTATGTCAAACATATGAATTGTGACAAGCTGAAAGAAGAAAATGCACACAAAGAAGCTGTCAATTGTTGGACATTTTTTTCAAAAGGCAAAGGTGAAGAATATTGTTCTGAACAGTTTATATTGGAACAGATGCTCCTGTGCATTAAATGTCCACAAGGTAAACGGTACAGCTCAGACTTGACAGCTTTTGCATATTCACTATATATGAAATCTGCCTCATGCTATCAAGAATTGTGTAATAGCAAACTTCTCAGCATACCGTCTATCCGCCATTTAAAAAGACTAACAAGCTGCCTATCTCTTAGCTGTTCCACCAGTGACCCAAAGAACATAGCATATACGAAAGCCAAATGTGACAGACTACAAGATCATAAAAAGGTTGTCAATTTATTACTTGACGAAATTCATGTGAAACAAACAGTGCTATATAAAGCAAAACATTTGTCAGGCTTTGCTGAAAATAATAACACTACAGCTACTACTGTTCAAGCTTTCATGATAAGCTCTATATTTTCAAAATATAAAGAGATTGTATGCCTTATTCCGGTAAAAAATCTAACAGCTGATGATTTGCTAAAATTAACTCTCCAAGCTTTGGAGCTATTAAATAGTGCAGGTTTTCAAGTATTATGCATAATTTCTGACAACAATAGGATAAACCGCAACATGTTTCAGAGACTGGCAAAAGATTCAGATTCAAATATCCATGTTCCCAATCCCAGTGATCAATCAAAAATGCTATTTCTTATGTTTGATACCGTTCATTTGATGAAATCGATAAGAAATAACTGGTTAAATTCAAAGGATGCAGAAAAAACTTTCATTTGTCCTGATTTTGGAAATTTACACCAGACTGTTAAAATAAGTTTTTCTCTCGTCAGAAACTTATTTCACATGGAACGTGAATCGATTGTGAAATTGGCACATAAACTATGTTTTAAGGCTGTGTACCCAAGTAACTTGGAACGCCAAAATGTAAATTTGGCTCTAGGAATATTCAATGAAAGTACCAGCATTGCCTTAAGAAAATATGGTGAAGAAAAATGTAATGTGTTGCGTTGGAAACCCACTTCTGATTTTATAATTTTAATTAAAAAATGGTGGGATATTATGAATATCGACAACCCAAAAAAAGGTATTTTTACCCGCAATGAAAACAGTTTGGTGTTTCGTTCTCCAAATGATGAACGCATTGATTTCCTATTAAAATTTCATGATTGGCTAAATGCATGGAAAAATTTGAAATTGAAGCCTCGTTGTGGTTGTCTGAGCAAGGAAACTTTCTATGCATTGCAGCAGACAACAAACCGTATGATTTCAGTCATACACATCTGTTAAGAAATGACACAAAATATGTGTTAACTGCGAAATTTCAAACAGATGGTTTAGAATCACGGTTTGGTTTATATCGGCAGATGTCTGGCAGTAATTATCATGTTACTGTTCAGGATATTTCAGAAAGTGAAAGAAAATTAAGAGTGAAAAGTATGTTAACTGTTCATTCTGGAAAAATTGGTGCAGTTCCTATTAAAACACTATTTTCTGAAGTCGTTGAAGCACCTGTAAACATAGACATTTTTGAAACAGAATTTGATGATGTTTTATGTGATATTGTTGCTAATATTCTTGCAAACGATATTGAAGTCCTAATGTACATCGGAGGTTATTGTGTATACAAACTGAAATTGACATGTTTAAAATGTCAACAATACTTTTTATCGTGTAACGAAATGCTGATTGATGTTGACCCAAATGTGCCTTTACCTTCAACAAGTTTTGACTCTTGTTCATCATATTTAAACTTGTTAAACAGGGGTGGTTTAAAAAAACCATCAACCATAATTGTAGAAATTCTCATTCATTGCTTTTCAATATTTAGAAAAATAATAGCAGAGCATGAAACCTCGTTCCAAAAATGCGGATGCCAGTTTAATGTACTCGTCAGTTTATTTAAATTTTATGTGAAAAGCAGTGGGATTATACCAGATCACAGTAAGTTTTGTTTGCCATTCTTGTAATGTTCCTTTTTTGGACATCATTAGTAAAGTTATTCATACGTTTGCAAATATATGTTTGAAAAATTACACAAAGATATTAAATGATAGAAGCTTAAATGTTTGTAATGAACGTAAGTTAAAAAAGTTTAAACAAAATTAATTTTGAATGTTTGTATTGAATTCTTGTTTAGTTTCTTGAATTTGACAAAAGTATTTTGGGCTATTTTCAATGAATGTGGTTTCTTAAAATGTAAAACACGTTGAACGTTATCTGTATTGTACAGGAATTTTGTAAACATTATATACAATACGTCAGTGTTTGATATTGTGTTGTGTTCGAAATTGTGGGTAAATATTCGGCAAACATGAATTCTTGAAAATGTATTTTTATTTAAGCTTTTTTTTGGTAAAAAGTATACTGGAACAAAATTAGTAATTCGTATTGCAATCAGAGTACTATACCGATGGTCTAAGTCAGGCCTCGAAATAGATTTTTTAATACAGGTGCACCTTGTGCACCTAAGTTTTTAAATTTGGTGCACTGTGTGTACCTAGTGGGAAAAAATTAGGTGCACAATTATATTTTCATGTGCACAGTGCACCCGGGTATTTCGAGCCCTGGTCTAAGTTATGGAACATGTACCGTGTGTTTCACAGTGTAAATAGCATAAATATTGTTTGGTATTAGTATTTTAGCAGAAATACTGTAAAGAAACTTTGGTGTCAATGTTTTTAGAAGAAATATTGTAAATATACTACTAATAATGTTTTAGTAGAAATCGTGTAAAACTGCTTGGTGTTGTTTAATTTTGAAGTTTATTTCTGAGACCATACTTCATATGTAAACAAAAAGTTGCCAGATAATTTCATGTTTAAGTATTAATATATATAGAAATGAGTATTTTTTTTTATGATGTCAGTTAGTATTTTGGACAATTTTCAATGAATCTATGTGTACTAAAATGTAAAACACATTGAACATTATTTCTACTGTACAGGAATTGTGTAAATATTTTTACAACATGTCATTGTTTGATATTGTGTTGCGTTTGAAGTAGTGGGTAAATATTCTGCAAACATGACATTGCAATCAGAGGACTATACCGATGGTCTAAGTTATGGAACATGTACCGTGTATGTTTCAGTGTAAAAAGTAATGTAAATAGCATAAATATTGTTTAGTATTAATATTTTAGTAGAAATACTGTAAAGAAACTTTGGTGTCAATGTTTTCAGAAGAAATATTGCAAATAGACTACTAATATTAATGTTTTAGTAGAAATTGTGTAAAACTGCTTAGTGTTGCTGTTTTTGATATAAATAATGTAAATATTAATATTTACTATTAATGTAAATCTTAATGTTATCCTGAATTCCATAAAATTTTAGAATATGGATAGAATACATGATTACTCATGTGCCAATTTTAAAAGTTTATCTAAGACCATACTTTATATGTAAACAAAAAGTTGCCACATAATTTCATGTTTAAGTATTAATATATATAGAAATAAGTAGTTTTTATGATGTGCAGTTAGTATTTTAGACAATTTTGAATGAATCTGTGTCTACTAAAATGTAAAACACATTGAACATTATCTCTACTGTACAGGAATTTTGTAAATATTATATACAATATGGCATTGTTTAATAGTGTGTTGTTTATGAAGTTGTGGGCAAATATTCTGCAAACATGAATTCTTAAAGCATTTTTATTTAAGCTCTATTTGGTGAAAAATAAGCAGGAAAAAAATTAGCAATTCATATTGCAATCAAAATACTACTGTGTTTCAGTGTCTAAAAAGTAATGTGAATAGCATAAATATTGTTTGGTATTAGTATTTTAGTAGAAATACTGTAAAGAAACTTTGGTGTCAATGTTTTCAGAAGAAATATTGTAAATAGACTACTAATATTAATGTTTTAGTAGAAATGGTGTATAACTGCTTGGTGTTGCTGTTTTTAATAGATATAATGTAAATATTAATAATTAATGTTTACTAGTAATGTAATATTTAATATCCTGAATTCTTTTAATTTTAGAATATGGATAAAATACATGATTACTCATGTGTCAATTTTGAAGTTTATTTCTGAGATCATACCTCGTATGTAAATACAATGTTTACTTTTCTTTACAGTAATTTTTCTCATTAGTTCTTTTCCTTTAAAAGAGGCAAGTTTGGTAGATATTTGGCACAGAAATTTTCCTTTTTTATTATAAGAAATTATGTTTCTATTAAACACACTGAAAAGTCAAAATGTCTGATTGAAGTTTCAAAACAAATACTAGTGGTTCAAATATTTACGAATGATTACTTAAAATTGAATTAAATGGTTCAGGGGAAAAGAAGAAGTTTAATTTGTTGGCTATGAATTATAAGAAATCAACCGTTGAATTTTTTAAAAAAAGTACCAAAAAAAAAATTAGAAACAATTCATATAGTCAGTATTAAAGCGATTCCGATAGCGGACGGAAAGGATGACGTCATCTACAAGTGTCATGGCCTTCTACTTCACGGAGGTCACGGTTTAGGTCGGGACTCTAAGCAGGCCAGGGAAGACGTTTTACATCCATATCTCGATACCACTGCTTGACAGAGGCTGCAACATGACAAGGAGCGTTGTTGTCCAGAAAGTGACATTTGTCCATTCCATCAAATTACCAGAGCGTAGGAAGAACCTTATTGCCCAAAATGTTCACGTAGGTGTTCAATTAACCAGGAACAGCACGCAAAAGTCCCAGGACATACCACGAAAAACACCCCCAAACAAGTAGTCGGATTTTATGCAAATCCACTGGCATCTGGTCCATTATTGTAGGGTAGTGATATCGAGAAATGCAGCCTTGCGAGCTGACTTCATGATGCTAATGGGTTAAATAGTTGTGACCAACGAATCCTTATAGAGCAACTTCTGTTAAGTTGTTGAATGGAATACGCTGAGCAAAGCCATACAAGAGAAACTATCAACTTGATCTTAACTTACTGAGGACAAGGCATTGGACAACTTTTGGGACTGTGCACAGACATTCTGAATCGTCCTCTGCGCACGCAAATTGCTGGCTCCACTAACCATTCACAAGTTGGAACCTATATTGACAGATACAAAACACTATGTGAACATTTTAAGCAAAAATAAATTATACGTTTCAACTTTTACACAATGACTGTTCACAGTATACATGTAAGTAATCCATAATGTGTATTCATGATTTAGAAACTCAATAGGGAAATTCTACGATCAATAATGAAAATGAGTTGGGTAATGATTTAATACTAGCTTTTTTTTGGGGGGGGGGAGCAATGCTTTTGGCGCATTTTTTCATAGTGAGTTTAGGCAGGTTAAATATTTTTTTAATGAGGTACTTATGACAATCTAACAACTACCGATTCCAATACTTTTCTTCATGGTTCCCACTCTTTGGTGGGAAAAAAATTCAAGTACTTTTCCAGGACTTTTCAAGGCCTGTTTGAAGTTTTTCAAGGACTATTGTAAAAAGGCAGAAATTCCCCCTTTGGATAAATTTCGAAAAAGTCACGAAAATTTTGAAATTAGCTTATGAGGCGATTTTGTTTTTAAAGATAAGCCTGGTCAACAAAGTCATATAACAGTAGCAAAAAGTCGATTTGTAGTCGCCAGTGGAAGCCCTGCAACTTTACAGGAAGCACCTTCGACTAGCTGACTGAAATCTGCCAGCAACTAACCTGAGCACACTTCTCGCAGTAGATGTAATCCGAACACACGGAGCAGTTGTCGGGATGAGTGACTAGGAAACTGTCCTTTCCGTTCTTCTGACAAAAGACCTGGAATCCGGTCTTTGGGTAGCAGTTGCTGTTGCTCTCGCACCACCCACAGAGAGAATCGGTCAGGCAGGACAAGCAGTTGGTGTGTTCCGCACAGGATCCGTTTTTATACAGTTCCAGGTGTGTGTCATCAATCACCTGAAATCCAAAACAGCTTGTTACAGAAAAACTGCCCACTCAGGACCGTTAACCCTGTTAAATCCAGTGACTTTCCCCACACCACTCGTAATATTGCACGAGAAAGCGAAAACCTGCCAATTGCTGAATGGATACGAATTGGTTACGCATCTAAATACTTGCATGGCAAAAATTTCTAAAGACATCAACTTGAAAAAAAAAAACCAGAAGAAGTGAAACTTGTGACTGATGGTTAAAAAAGGCTTAGAATTATGCAACATTATAATTGGGATGCGGTAGGTATTAAATTAGTGTCACACTGGGCAACACGATGGACTATTGGCAACTGTCCGGGATCAATACCCAAGTGTTCGAATCAAAGGACGACGCCTGTAATTTTGAAACGGGGTTAGTTGACGAGATCACACCTGAGCTGGCAGCCCACGCTCCAAACTTCCACAACAATCCAACATTTAAGCTGCGGGAAAGAAATCGTTACCCATACAACAATTTAAGTGAGTAAAGTAGAGAGAAAATTTTGGGGATTCTGATGAAGATGACTGAAATAAACACTGAAGATAAAAATTTTCAAAATATTCTTCAAACAAATATTGGGTTAAACATCCCTACTGCACAACATTCTGCATATAGGATTCCCACTCTGTTTCATAAATAAAATTCCCTGACTTTTAGGTTTCCCAGACAAATTTTCACAAAATTCCAGGTCATACTTAAGCAATTGACGACATTTTCAAGGTGAAAAACCAAGAAATAATTTGGCACATTCAATAGCCAATAGTAAAAACTAATTTAAGAATTATATGCTGCAAAAATTAATACACAAAGCACAAGAAATTTTGCATTCAAATAACATATTCAAGTAATCCAACATATTTGACTTAAATCAATCTGTGATTTAATGTATCATAAGCATGAAAGTTTTCAATTTAAGCCAGTGGACGAAACAAAATTCGTTACCTGTTAAATATTAGCTCTTTCTTTTAAAATTGGTTGAAAAATTTAATTCATAAAATAAAAGTGATACCAAACTGTGTTTGGTATCACTTTTATTTTTTATACATTCTATACACTTATACATTTTGTCAAACATCTTATCGACTACTTTTCACCAAAGCGTCCAAGAAGCCACGATTAGTCATTTTTTAGGTCATTGAAGCAATTTTCCAGGTTTTAGACGAAAAATCGTAATTTTCCCCTGTTTTTCTGGACAAAATTAAATTACCTGATGATTGCAGGTTTTCCCTGTGCATAGCCCTAGTTGACTACTTTGTTCTAAATCCCAACAAATGGACTTCCACCTGTAAATTTGTACAGAACTCTATAATTGGGACCTCGGTGGATGATACAGGGAGGTTAGGACAGATGGACAGCTAATTTTCCTATTGCTCTTGTCTTATCTACTGAATAAACCTTGTGCTTTTGTTACACACCTAGGTACTGAGTATTTTGATTCTCTACTTGCTGTTGGCTGGTTTTATGACACAAGGGCCATACTTGTCCGAGCTGCGAAAAACACACAAGGTCAAATAAAGAGATATGTTGTTAATAGGGGAAAAGATCACTTTGGTGACTCAGAACGTATAGTTATACACAAATTTACAGGACACAAAAGTATATTTTAAGTAGACATTAATTGTTTGTTTATTTACTTGCTGTTTTAGTCAAATCTCAATCTAAGTCACAGATAATACATCAGAAAATTTTGACGTGTAATTAATGACAAAATTTTGTCAAACATCTCAAATAACTTTCATGAATTATTTTCCTTATATGTGAAACATTAGCCAGTTCTCGTAATGCCATTAGCACATGCACGCATAACAAAAGAAGCGTAATTTGTTTTGTAGTATGCATTAGCTACATCCTTAAACACATTTTATAAAGCATTGATAGATGGCAGCACAAGTAAATACAAATGGCGCAAAGGATGTCTTTCTGAGTAAATGTAACCAGATTCTGACATCTAACCAAACCAATGAGAAATTACAAAACTCGGCGATTTCCCACTATCATGTATTGCAAAATTTAACAACAGCAAATATGTATGGTTTTTTTAAAATTACGTTGAGGAATGGGTCGTATTGACCATTTCCCTTCGTGCAGCCCAATATAAACTAGCCTTTGAAATATAGTTCTAGAGAGGTAGAACATTAAAATGTGAGTTGGACAAAGTAGCATGTCCAACCATGTGACTAGTACCAGTGGTCATGTCCTTGGAGGTAGTAATGTCCGTTTAAAATTCTGAAGTTGTCTGCAAAGATGAGTCTGGGGAGATCCATTGGGACCGGATATATAGCAATAACTGGATTAGCAAATATGTAAGTCCGAATAACGTCCATCACACCGACCAAGTACAGTAAAGTTTAATTTGAGACTGGGGCTCCGTTCTCATACCCAGTCAGGTATGTATGCTTAACGTGTTTTATATTGTGCTGATTCATTTAATACCTTCATAATCTTTGTTTTTGTAAAAAACTATTATGAACTTTCACTTGGATTTACGCCAATGTCACAGGATGTGTGGGTTGTAAAAGGATAAATGCCTAAGTAGAAAGTGAATTTGACACCAAGAAATAGAACCCTGGGTTGCAGTTGCCTCGAGACTCACCTGCTGGAGCACGGAGAAGGCCGACCAAGTCACTTGAACACGAGCACTTTCATTTAAGTAGGATGGAATCTTGACAGTGAAGTCAAGCATGTACTTTTGACCCTCGGAGGTATCGTGGAAGAGAGGGATGCCACTAGACCTTTTGACACTTGAACAGTACAAGACAGGCTTTGGACTGTGACTGGCCACCACTTCCTAGGGAGTAATGTTATGCGCACATCAAAGATAGTGAACAAAATTTTAAAAAAATCAAACACTGTCACACTTGTAAAACTAACATATTCAACCACTTATGAAGTTTTCCTCGTCTCTTGTCATACTACATACACCGACAGAGGCCGTGGTCCTAACATAACGCTATCATGAAGAACACTTCCATATGTCGATACAAATCATTTGTGCTATGGTATAGAGATCAACATGAAGCTAGACAAAAATTTTGACTGACGATAAGTTCTTAAAATAACAACAAAAATTTTCAAAAAATATCCACAAAAAATTCCACCACTGGTGCCTGAAGAAAAAACAAAATTAATTAAATTTTAAAACTTATCTTCATTTTTCACGAGCCAAGATATCAATGAGCAGATGCAAACAATAATTATCCACCATACGCACACAAACTGTAGTCTTAACCTTATTTAAATCTAAATTAAACTAACTTAACCTGAAGAACACATTTGGGAACATAAAAATAAAATAACTTTTTATTTCCAAAATGTTAAAGCGTGTTCATTACCTCTCCTGATAGTTATCTCGACGAGGTATCTCATCACTAGAAAGGGATTGATGGATGAGATCTTGTCAATAGAAAACTAGCCATGTCCTGATCTTGTCATTCTAAAAAAATTGACTTCCTAAAAATCCTATCTTGATGACAAGATAGATATCCATCACTAGCACAATTGGTAATGGTAATGGTAATTTGAGTTAACGTCGTACTAGAGCAACACAACGGGCTATTGACGACGGTCCGGGATCAGTCCCTTAAGGGAAAGATCCGAGGACAACACCTCATAATTTTGAACCACGGTCAGATGACGAAGCAACACCTGAGCTGGCACCCCACTCTCCAAACTTCCACGCCAACCCAACGTGAGGACTTTCGGCCACAACAGATTTAAGGTGCACCAGCCGCCTCTACACCATACGCTTACAAACATCCATGCCTGAACCCGGATTCGAACCAGGAACCTTCCGATTCAGAGGCTAACACCTTAACCACTATACTGGTTGGTCGGCTAGCACAATTGGAAAGATCATGATCGTTGAAACCACTAGAAGGGTTATTGTTCACATTCAGCTAATAGTTTAAAACTACTAACAGTTCTACTCCTTACTTCAATTTTTAAACTTTAGCAACTTGATAAACAATGTAGCTACAACTATGAAATTTTGCATATTCTTTAAAGCTATACAGTATGATGGTAAAAAAAATAATTTAGACCATTTTTAGGTCATTAAAACCAATTAAAACTTTTATTCATTTAAAAGCTCAAATACTCCATATCAATTATTTGAATTATTCAATATGAAATGCTCTTCTATTTTAACAACAATTAACTCACAGTTGATGCAAAAATAATTGTACTGCTAAGAGTGGTGTTGACATTGCCTAATCGACACTTGTTTGATTAAAACACAAACTCTCAGAGACTATGAATTAGGACGTACTTTTGACATAGCATGAAACACCAATAGTCTGAAAAGATAACATCTAAAATTGCAGATTTGTGCTTTTGGCATGATGGTTACAGTACTTAACAGTGTGCAATTGCATCCAAATGCAAAATAAATCTTACAAAATTTCTGTATGTGGAGTCATTGCTGAGTTTCAACACTGCCGTAGAGGCCGCAGAACAGATCTGGAGCTCTAGCACAACTCTCTGGGATAATGGTTTGGCATCAAGGGGATGTAGAAAGCCCAAGAACTTAACGATATTCTCCTCCATTCCATTTGCATTCTGGACTTCGGAACGAAAGAGAATATCTTCCGAAGCTTGGTGGATATAGGTTACCTGAAAACATAAACAACCAAATGAATTCATCACATATTAAAACTCATTTACCTAAATTTAAAATGAAGTACAAAAATTTCTGCCAGACAAAAATATGAAAATGAATTCCTCTAACTAACAAATAAATATTTGAGAATTGAGGAAAATTTTATTTGTTGAATCATAAAAAATTATTAGGTGCTAATTATAATGCACTAATAATTACTATGCTAAATATTTGTTTTATAATCCTTTTTGTTAAATTAGTTATTTTGAATTTTACATTACATGGCTAAACACACCTTTATCCAAAAAAAATTCAAGGACTTTTCAAAACCAAAAAAATATTTTTCAAGGACCTAAAATATTTTTATAACGACCTAAAACAAGGCATACACAAAAATTGTCAACAACAAAAAAAGTGAACAATATAAAAAAAAGACAATTTTTTTCTCACAGAACCTGTGATTTTTTTTTTGTGTAAAGTGGGCTTCTTGTCTCAATGGCTACTATCAGGCTAAATTTCGTACGATAAATTCCTTTGGTGGCATGAAGAAGAGTATGGGAGCTTGCGCACGGTTCGATCTACACGACACAATCTTCATTTTGCTGTCGTCCACTGCCTACAACAGACAGCTGTCATGGTTTATTTTGTTTGAGAAACAAAATAAATCAAACGTTTTGACTAGTGTTAGGGCTTTTTTATTCTCTAGTCTACGTTTCTATCTTTGCGATCATTTCAGATAGAGTAAAAATTTCAACGGATTTGAAATCTGCAGAAAATTTTATAACAAAAAGATATCTTAAATGTGATTTTCTTGAATTTTTTTTTCAATTGTAACTTTTAAATTGTTGCAAAAAGAATTTGGCTTCATTTCTTTGGATGTGCGCCAAGTTTCCAATGATGTACTGACTTTCTGCCTTCAAAAGCTACGGTTTCCTAATAAATCATTGCTGTTATCTAACGGCTGTGATACGTCATGAAGTGGCGGGCATAACAAGGCGGCCGTCTTGACAAAGACTAGAGGTGTCAAATTAGACGGACAGAATACTGTGGAAAATGGACGATCCAGGCCATAGCATTATTAATATATACAAATACAAATACAAATATTGACGACCAGCTACAGGCTCAAGCCCAACAAGGCTGGTCCTTTGTTTATGAATTCTCCAATTCCCACTGACTATCCAATTGTGTCTTAAATTCGTACACTCCCTTTGAATTAACTATATTTTCTGGCAACGCGTTCCAACTGTCTATTACCCTATTAAAGTAGTAGTTTTTCCTTAAATCCCGATTAAAATGTGTCTTATTCAATTTATACCCATGGCCCCTTGTTCTGTTATCCCTATTGAAATTTAAGCCCTCTGTGTCCCCTTGTTTTACAAACTTGAAAAGCTGAATCAAATCCCCCCTCCTTCTTCTTTCCAGTGTATACATGTTTAGCTTACTTAAACGTTCATTATAGTCGAAATTTGCTAGCCCCTTTATTATTTTTGTAGCTCTGTGCTGAACCCTTTCAATTGATTCTATGTCCTTTCTCATATATGGAGCCCAGAATTGTACAGCATATTCTAGATGTGGTCTTACTAAACCCTTATATAATGGCAAGATTATATTCTTATCCCTTGAAGTTACAGTCTTTTTAATATACCCCAATAACCTATTAGCCTTTTTACCCGCAGCTGAACATTGGTGACCCATTTTAAAATCCCTGTGAATTATCACCCCAAGATCCTTGACTGTTTCTCCCTCCTTTACCTTTACTCCCTGCAGACAGTACTCGGCTCCACTATTCCTGTAACCCATATGCAGAACTTGACATTTCCCTACATTAAATGACATACCCCATTTTACAGCCCATTCGGATATCTTATCAAAATCCCCTTGTAAATTTTCTATCTGTAACTTGGTATCCACTGTCCCCCATATTTTTAAGTCATCTGCAAATATACTGATTCTATTCTTGATCCCCTGACCTATATCATCTATGAAAATTATAAATAAAATTGGTCCCAAAACTGATCCCTGAGGCACCCCACTTATAACTTCTGTCCACTGTGAATAATTTCCTTTTACCTGCACTCTCTGCTTTCTACCCAATAACCAGTTCTTTATCCATATTAATGTTTTTCCCTGAATCCCCAGCCTTTCCAATTTAAACAGTAATGCCTCATGAGGTACTTTATCAAAAGCCTTTTGAAAATCTATGTACATGATATCCACACTGCTCTTATTATCCAGCTCCTCAGTAATTTTTTCGTAGAACTTCAAAAGGTTAGTATAGCAGGATCTGCCCTTCCTAAACCCATACTGATTCTCTGATAACAGTCCCCCCTCCTCCAAGCATAACATTATATGCTTTTTTAAAAGAGATTCAAATATTTTGCAAATTACTGATGTTAGACTTACTGGTCTATAGTTGCCCGGATCACTTTGTATTCCCTTTTTGAAAATTGGAGTTATGTTGGCCAACTTCCAATCCATTGGCACCCAACCTGTGCTATATGTTGAAATAAATATCGTGTGAATTACTTCCCCCAGTTCTTCCGCGCATTCCACTAGTACTCTCGGATAAATATCGTCTGGCCCTGGTGCTTTAGATGGCTTAATTCTTTTCAACTGATGTACTATTTCTTCCCTGTTGAATTTGCATTCTTTAATTATACCCCCTGCAAAGGCTCCATCCTTGGGGTCCTTTTTTAAACTATAGTTACCATTGAAAACCCCCAGAAAAAAGTCATTTAACACATTTGCCATTCCCTCCTCGTCTTGAATTAATTCACCTCCCTTCCCCTCTAACGGTCCCAGTGTAGTGCTAAATTTATTTTTACCACTTGCATATGCAAAAAATTCTTTTGGTTTTATATTTATTTCCCTTGCTAATTTTTCCTCCAAGGACACCTTTTGCTTCCGACTAATAGTTTTAAACTCCTTTCTGGCTTTCTGATATGCCTCCATGTCCCTGTCGTTACCAGTGCTTTTATATACCCTGTATGTTCTTTGTTTTAATTTTAAAGCTTTGTGTGTTTCCCCTGAAAACCACATAGGGAGCAATTTTCTAGATTTTCCTTTTTTCCTGAACGTTACATGTTTTTTTAACACCATGTCTAACTTATTCTTGAATTCCTCCCATTGTTCAGAATGATGCAGTGCTAATAATCCCCCTTTGAATGTTTCCTTTAACTCTTCCCTTATCTTATGAAAATTTACCTTTCTGAAATTTGGAATTATTCTACTATTGATTGTGTATGCTGACTGAAAATTTATACTTAATCTGATACTTCTATGATCACTTTCTCCCAGTGGCTCACCTATAACCAAATCCTGCACCCTATCCTCATCATTGCTTAAAATCAAATCCAATATTGCATTGTCCCTAGTATCCTCATACACCATCTGGTACAAAAAACAATCCTGTATCACTTCCAAAAATTCTGCCCCTTTCCCATTTGTAGCTAGATTGTTTGTCCAGTCAATATTTGGATAGTTATAGTCCCCCATTAAAATTAATTCTCCTTTTTGACATGCTTCGTTTATCAGATTGCACATGCCCTTTTCCTGCTCTTCACTACAAACAGGAGGTCTATATATATTACCCAGAATTAGTCCTTTGCCTTTGTCTGTGTTCAGTTTCACCCAGACTGATTCTATACCCTCAGTTTTACTATTTAACTTTATTTCTGTACAGTTTAAGAATTCTCTCACATAAATCAAAACCCCACCCCCTTTCCTATTCTCTCTGTCCTCCCTAAACATTGTGAATCCACTTAATTCTAAAATTTGTGCATCTTCACTGCTTGCCCAACTTTCAGTAATCCCAATGATATCTATATAATGATATATATAATGTAGTGTTAAGGAGCAAAACAATGGTTTCATTCAGAATGATGCTCAAATGGCACACCTGCTGTGGAGGAAACTAGTCTTGATAAGTTCCATATGCAAAACGAAATTACACAACTATGAACTAGTTAAAAAAATCAAGTACTTTCAAGGACTTTTCATCAAGTTCTGTAATTTTCAAAGACTTTCAAGGGCCCCTAGTTAGGAAAAAAAAATTCAAGGACCGTGGGAACCCTGCATTAAAATTGTTTTAAAACATTTTTGGTACGACATTTAATTACATTATTCACAATATTTAATAATGTTTGTGAGCATTATCAATCTTCCAAGAGTGCTTCCTTTTGCACCACATTTTAGGATTGAATAACTGCACCTATTGGTGGTAAGAATCATATCAAACTTTTGTTTGGGCAGGAAATTAAAACTGGTTGGATTGGTTTGGTTTTTAAGATATAAGGTAAGATAAAGGGGCACACTGCACCAAATGCAAAATTACCTAAATGAAATCCACTAAAATTGTTTAAATATAAAACTTACAGCAAAGTGCATTGATTCAATCACATAAAATAAATTAGATTAAAATCATGTGAACATGTTATAAAAAGAATGCATACGAACTAAAATATTTTGTACGTAAAAAAATAGTAAACATCAATGAGTTTAATGCATGTTAATAACTTTGCAAATTACTGAAATTTTCCTATTTTATTTTATTTGAAACAGTAAATTGTTCATAAACAAAGTGAGGAAGGATAAAAGGTGAAATTACAAAAATATTGTGTACAATTTAAAAATTCAATACTACACAGTCCAGTCACATTAATGTGACCACCTGTCAAAAGCCCGAATAATTACCTTAGGCAGAGCGGACCGCTGCGAGACGTGCAGGAAGAGAGTCAATTAGGTTTCTGAAGGTGTTCACTGGGATGTTGAGCCATGCCGACTCCGCAATGTGCTGCCACCTGCCTTTTGTGATTGGTTATTTCACGTTGACGTCGAAAGTAGGTGGTCACATTAATGTGACAGGACTATGTATTTTAAAACTAAAAATTTGGATGGGAACATTCCCCAATCAAATCGCGCAAGTTTAAAACACAACTGTGCAAGTAGTTTAGCCAACAGGTAAAAAACAGGACAGTTAATTAAAATACTATGAATGGCAAAAGGAACCATTGACATGCTGCACAGAGGCATTTTCAAACAAAAGATGCCAGTCAGTAAAAGCATGTCTGATGCAGAGAGAGAAACAAACAAAAACATTATAAAATTGCAATGTACAATGGGAAATAATGATTTAATAAAGATCAGAAAGGTTGCCTTTCTTTCTCTTTTCATTCTTTGCTAGAAAAACTTGTTAAAGGAAGTTTTAAAATTCTAAGATACTTACATCATCTGGTTGCGAATAGTTGACCGGATGGCGATACTTGATGGAGACAAGGCCAGGAGGTGAATCTTTCACATAACAGTCCTCCAAAGTCAGGATGTCTGTTGCACTTGCACCCCACCAGACACTAGAGCCTGTAGTCGGTCCCCCAACAGACACATTGTCAGTAGCTGAGCAATTCGATGTCACATCTGAATGAAAGGGCAGAAGCTACTTGATACATCCAGAGATACGTATTATTTGTTTGATTAACGCCACACTGAAGCAACGCAGCGGGCTATCTGTGACGGTACAAGAACAACCCAGAAGGGAAAGTGCGAGGACAACACCATATAATTTTGAACCACGGTCAGATGACAAAGTCACACCTGAGCTGGCATCCTTCTCCAAACTTCCATACCATGTTAACAAGAGGAGATTTGAGGTCATGCCATATTTAATGTACACCAAGCTCATTTGTACACGACGGTCTTTGGTTGGATTTGAACTCGCAAACCGGTTGCTAACACGATGCTCCAGCTACCGCGGCCCTCGGAGATACTTGATTCACACAAAAAACAATGGATTTATATTCTGTGAAGAGGTAGGTAGTTGAATTAATGCTGAATTGGAGCAACATAACGGGCCATCGGCGATGATCTGGGATCCATCCGGATTGAAAGATCCAAGAACAATACCTTGTGATCTGGAACCAGATTAACATCTGAGCAGGCACCCCCACTCTCCATACTCCCACACCATGCCAACATAAGGACATTTGAGGTCATGACACATTTAATGTGCATTCGTCTCAAGATACATGATGATTGGATCGAGTTTCGTAAGATGTTTTTTCCCAAACTATCCAGTTTCGCAGTGGAAATATTTAGCACTCCCTAGTGAGAGACACAAGAGGTTTGTGCCCCTAGGTTTGGTTTGGGTTTTAAGGCACAAGGTCCGTTAGCTTGGGCCTTTTGGAGTTGACAGCAATATTACAAGACAATAACAACTGACCAACAAATATATTCCTTTTTGGGAATAGCTATAGTTTACATTTATAGCAGTGGTAACAGCATTGGCGATGTTTTCTTGGTGCACTTCTTAAGTCGCCAAGGAAAGAATTATTTTTCAAAAATCTTTTTCATTCAAAAATCTTTTTCTTTTTATAACAGAAAAAGAAAGCTTGAAAGCACATTTGCGAACGTTTTAAAAAGTATTTTTTTTAAACTTTCACATAAAGTAATAAGTTTAAACACATTTGTGAGCCAGCAGAAAAACTAAGCTGCGAATGTTGGGTAAGAATACCCTGAAACTTATCAATTACACTAAATACAGTAGGATGTTGAAAAAGAAAAAGATTCTTTTAATTAAAAAAGGCAAGAAATAATACAACCTGATAAGTCAGAATTGTTCCAGGAAAAAAAATTAATAAAAAGTAAAATTCTACAAATGGCGAAAAACTAATAACTGTCAGAAATCTACCGCCAAGAAAATGATAGTAAAATAAAATTCCACAACTGGAGAAAAGCCATTAAATGAACCAATGAAATCAAAGAAAAATATTTTAATGGACCAATGAAATCAAACGACTTTTAACGGATTTTGAAAGAACTTTCTAATAATCAAAAAGAAAATTTAAAGTTTTTGTTAACCAAGGTTGCCATTAAAACCACAATAACCATAAATACAGATGGGTTGCCTTAACCTAACAAACATAAATTGCTACCAGAAGTGCACCAAAAAAAAAAAAAAATGGCTGTTGCCACCGCTATAAACGTAGACTGTAGCAGTACCCCTTTTTGCTCAAACAAGCATCACTCACAAATCTGACTATCATGGGGAGACGACATGTATGGGGCCAGTTCAAACATAAAACAAAATGGTTAAGGTCAATTTTGAAATACTCATCCCCTTGGAAAAATTGGTGATGGTGGAGTTTTATGACACAAGGGCCATATATGGCCATGCTGCATAAGACACGAGACATACAACATCAAGAGACAGACATACACAGGACAAAAGTTTTACTGACGCAGAATGGCAGAAATACATCCAGGGAGGAATGCATGTGACAGGAATCGCACCAGCTGTTCAATTAAAGGTTGAATACACTTGTACTGATATTCTGTCAAAAGGGACTTTGCAATTTCTGATAACAGAATCAGCACTGTTTAACATTTGTTTTCAGTATGCTACAAATGAGCATGATTTACTCAATGAGACAGCATTTTATCTCTGACGTCTCATCTCAAATACTATAAAAGAAAGTGTTTGTCTGTTTGTTTCCTGCATGCAAAGTCCTAACGAATCTATGGAACTTACAGTAATGGAATTTGGCACACATAGTCCGAATATTTTGCAATTTTTGAGTCGCAACGAATTTTAAAATTCAATCTAGAATATTTTTTAATGAATTTAATGGAATTTATTATGATTGAATGCAACAGCATAGAAGATCACAGATTCTATTTTTTTCATCTCCGTTTTTATTTTGAGTGGAGGAATGATTTTCCAACAGACGATAAAAAACAAACTTTTAATTGGAGCTATTTAGTTCTTTTTTTTTATCTCCTAGACCATTTAAGGAGGAGTAAAAATTTCAATGGAATTGAAATCTGTGGATAGTTTCACATTTGACCGATACCTAAAAATAAGATTTTCTTTGAATAAATAAAAAAATTTAATTGAATATCTTCTATATTTTTGCAAGAGATTGTGACGTCACGTCAACCTCCACAATAAAAAAATAAACAGATTACATTTCCTGTCCTCTTACAATTTCAGCGAAAGAAAGCAAAATAACAAAAACATTTTGCCTGGCATTGTTTAGTTGTTTTTTGTAAAATTGGGATCGTTAAAGAAAGATTGAAAGATGAAAATTCGACACAGAATAGATACCTTATACATTTAATTTTCTTTCAATAAATAATTTTTCAATTAAATATTTATATTTTTGCAAGAGAATGCGACGTCACGCCGAATTCCCATTTGGTTTGTGAAGCAAACCAACACCATGGGCAACTCTGTTATGGCTGTTATATAATTTGCGAAGTAAACCATAGTTCATAATATTCATGATTTGGTTTGCTTCGTAAACCAAATTGGAATTCGCAGGGAATTCATTCCAATAGGCTAGGAATTTCTATTTGGTTGAAACCAACCAATTCTATAAACCAACACCATGGACAGTGCCATGATGGCTGTTATCCAATAGGATATGAATTCCCATTTGGTTTGCGAACACCAGGGGTTAATGAGTGGACACTCTTTACCCCTCGAAAAGAACTGTCATGGGCAACACAGTGCTGGCCACGTAGTAGCTAGTTTTTAAAATGGGAAACTAATTTCAATTCATTGGTTGTGCAGTAGACGATGCCTTTCATAAAGTTATCTTACCATTACAGCTACTTCAGTATTTATAGGAAGAATATTTTCAACAGTTCAACCTAAGTTTTAGATTTTGAAAAATTGGGACACGAAAAGGCAGAAATATTTAAAGATATTGAATTACTGTGATTAATAAAAAATTAAACTTTTACCACTTTTTTACCGAAACATGAATTTTTCAAATTTGCAGTCTGTTATTTTAGGAAGTTTGTAGTCTATTATTTGTAGGAAGAATATTTTCAACAGTTCAACCTAAGTTTTAGATTTTGAAAAATTGGGACACGAAAAGGCAGAAATATTTAAAGATATTGAATTACTGTGATTAATAAAAAATTAAACTTTTACCACTTCTTTTACCGAAACATGAATTTCTTAAATTTATAAACACAAAATAGAATTCAAGTGAAAGCAATAAAAAAAAATAAAAGCAACCACAAGACCAAAAGAATAATTTTAATTGTTTATAACCCTTCAAGTTTAAATTTTCTAAACCTTCCTATTTATTAATGTTTAACATAAATCAATAGTATCAACCTGCACTGTGATTTGTATACCTCACATCAAACTAGTTTGAACTTATTGAGGCAGTAAATCAATTAATCAAAAAAATTTGATTTGCATTTATTCAAATTCCAATTTTTTTTTTACGTAAAAAAAATCCGGATGCATAGAATATGTTAATGGAGATTGCACTTACCATCAGCTGAGTGACATTTGCTGTCTTGCACACACCATGTGCAGGACACAGGTGGGAAGGGGTCTTGTCGGTCGCTGATGATATTTTCGAGCGATGCAGACTGGCCCCAGATGAGGCAGGACAGACAGTCACTGAGGGCAGAGCAAAACCCAGGACAGGTCTCTACAGAGAACTTGTTGCAGTTCTGTTTAAAAAAATCAGGTAAAAAAAGATTTTGAATCGAGTCTTCGAAAACAAATGTTAGTTATGAAATTTGCATTATAGGAAACTAGCTGAAAAGCCTGTTGAGATAAGCCTCTTGAAATCACATGTTGCTATTGAAGTGCTTATTAGGATAGGTATGTTAGGAGAATCCTTTAGGCCGAGTGCCGAGGATCCACCGTATTTTGCGATCAACAAAACGAGAACATCATACAACAGAGCCAAGAGATAATAATTTTTGTTTAACACATAAAACATAGAAGAAAGGACTTTGAAATTCAATTACAGGGTGTCTAATAAATTTCTGTCAGTCCATTTAGGGACTTTCTGAGGACCTTTTAGGGACTTTCTAAAATAAATGCATGATTGGTAGGGCAACTTTTTGCAACAAATGCAACATTTTTTCATACGTCCTACGCTGCATGTAAAGAACTAAAACCAAAATTCCTCCTTCATGGGGTGTATTGTAAGTGAGTTATAACCGCAACATAAATGCAACTTTCTGCATAAATGCAACTTTTTGCACAATGCAACTTTTTGCATAAATGCAACCACCTGCAACTTTTTAAAATTTAGCTTAAAATTAATTAATATGAAATTGTTATTTCATTTTTTTCCCTCTGAACTATCCCTTTGGTCACATGTGTCTGTTTTTGCCATCAACGAAGTATTGTGAATCAAACAAGTTCATGAAAAGAATGTGTTCATCCTAACAGACAAAAGTGAAATAAATGGCAAGTACTTTAAACCATTGGTTTGCACTCTTTATAAACCAGATGAAACTTGTGTAAATGATTGCAGAGTTTGCAACGAGTGTTGATTATCATTTTTATCTAATCCTACTATATAATCACAATATATGCTCAGTTAAATATGCGGTTATTCATAATTGCTCCTACAGTAACATAAAAATGCTTGAAGTACAAAGTTAGGAGTAATATTAATAGTTTTATGAAAAAATCTCAATCATAAAAACAGAAATATTTTCAATTGTTTCATAAACTACAAATTAATAACAGAAAACAGTGACTATAGTTAAAAATTCAATGCCATGAAAAGGACTAAGAAATTCAAATTACCTCCATTTACACTACTAGTCAAAAACATTTGAATTATTCCCTCTTTAATCATTCTGTTAGAGTTTAAATGGTACCCTTTAAAAAAGATATTTTCAAACATAAAAATGTTTCATAAGTAGTAGTATAAAAATGCTAAACAAAATTGCATCCTTAAATAAAATTGAATGCCATATATTGAAGTGGATGGTTACATGAAAAATGAATGCATATACTAATGGATATTTGAAATATTATCATACATCTGTATTGTGTTTTACGTTGTATTTGGGAAAGCATTTCCTTCATTATTAATTAATTGAATCATTATGTATAAGTTATATTCATAGATTGCTGGTAGAAAGCATCAAACAATAAAAAAAAGTTTTTTAAAAGCAATCATATTGATGTGTAGCATTCTATTCATGTACAATTAATTTAAGTAAGGCTCATGCAGCACAACAAATTCATAATTCTGTGCTCAGATGGCAAAAAAATGTCATAAGTCACTTTCCCAAAAAATTGACTAAGTCTGGAGTCTTTTTTCTTCATGTTTACAAGGTGGCAAAATGTCCTAAGTCTTTTCCTTTCAGTTTTAGAGTAAACAAAGGTGGGAAAATTGCAATAAACAAAAAAACCACAGAACTTGAATATTAAAACTGCTGTCACAAAAAATTAAAAAAGTGACTTATAACATTTTGCCACCTGAGCACAGAATTATTTCCTAGTGGGAAAATTGTGAATTTTCTGAAAACAATTTTGATTTATAGAAATACCGATTTTTTTTCTCTATGTAATGATCACACAGATTCACCAAATCTTCCATGAATAGAGAATTACAATTTACAAAAATTTGATAAGATCAGACAGTAGTTAAGCATTCAATGCTATGTTCCATGGAGTCAGAATAGGTGAAATTTCGATTAACTATCACTCTTTTAACTGCCAGTCCGCCATTACGGAACATTGCCACTCAAAAAGCACAAGCTTCGAAGAAACAAAAGAAAATTAGACTATTTTAAAATTTGAATATGTATGTACGTTTATGGCAGTATGTACTGTACTATGCTGAATATGCAAATTCTATATTGTTTGTTTTTGTAAAATAAAATATTGGGTCATCTGGAAAGTGCTGCGTGTTTTCTAAGATAAATTTCAACGAAGCAGTACAAAAGTATAAAAAAAATTTTACTGCATCACATAAGCACAATTTTGTTCTATAACTTTTTGCCATCTTTCCTGCAGCTGGAAAAAAAAAATTTTTTTTTTAATCACTAGGTTTATTAGTAAAGAAGTTGTAGAGGTGCTATTTGACAGTCTCCAAATAATTGGAACTTTAGGCCATTCAGGGAATTTTGAAGGGACCTGAAGAGGTGAAAATCTAAGGGGCAAGGTCTGGTGAATATGGGGGTGACACAAAACATCTCAGCCATGCTCAATAAGTCTTTGTCTCACATTCAGTGAAATGTGGGGCAGCGCATTATCATGCTGGAAGAAAAACACCTCGACAATGGGTGAGTTCTGGCCGCTTTGCTTTGATTTTTGCTTTGAATATTGCCATTTTAGAATTTTTTTTTTTTTTTCAGAATTTATTGTCTGATTTTTTGACAACAATTCATAATAAACAATTCCTTTGCATCTTCTTTGAGGCTGAAATTTCCACGCTTAAATTTATCAAACCACCTACGAACTGTGGCCTCGGAAACAGCATTATGTCCACATATAGCACACATTTTACGAGCAGTCTGAATGGCACTTTTTCCTTTCTTGAAATAAAAGAGCATAATATGACGAAAATTGAACTTTCTGGTTCTCCATTCTTAGCACTGCAGTGAAACAAAAATTATGCCGCAACACAAGCTATAATTATGCAGTGTAAGCAGAAAAGACCAAATTGAAACATCTGCTTCAATCAAGGTCACTCCTTATCAGTGGTAGCAAAAAGATAATAACAAAGCTAGCTTTGATTTGAAAACGCGCAGAACTTTCAGGATGACCCAATATTTGATAAACCATCACAGTCCTGGTCACGAACCCGATGGTTAATCGAAGTTTCACTGTAATTACAAGTGAAAACTTGCTTCACATTTACCTTGCTGTTCTTTCTCTCTACACAAGAACTTGTGTCCGAGCACCATCCACAAGCAAGATTTGACACACAATTCTCCATAGACTTGTGCCTGAAAGAAAATAAGAGTAAGACAAATTTTCTTGGAATTGAAAGTAAAAGAGGGTTTTCATTTTAACTTCATTGCCTATAAGAATCGTAAAAAAAGCAGGAAACACATGAATCAGGCCAACTTTCAAAATTCTTGGGGAAGATCAATAAATCCCAAATTATTTCTCAATTTCACACCAAATTCATTTTGTCTGTCAGTGTTAGGCCTGGGCGATGTATCGATACATCGTGGTAAACCGGTGTGAGATCGACATCGTCACACTGGTTTCGCGATTTTGACGATGACGATGTATCGTGATATATCGGTTTTTAACTATGTCGATTTTTTCAAAGCACATGCGCGATATCGAGGTTTTTCCCGATGTCAAGCAGCCAATCCCAGAGCACAAATATCAAGATTTCGATATTTTCAAAGCGCATGCGATGTCGCGCAGCCAATCCCAGAGCACAAATATCACGGTTTTACGGAATCACGATGTCTCCTGTTGCTCAGCGCCAATGATTTCGATGTTTTCTTAGAGAAATCAAATGCCTTTTTATTTCTATTTTATGCTTAAGTTTTTTTCCTTCTAAATAAGCTATTTTTTAATCTACTTGAGCATATATGGTGTGTGGAACATACTAGGCCAATCGGTGTGAGTGCGAGATCGTCATTGCCACATCGGTTTTGCGATTATCACGCTGGCGATGTATCGGATCGTCATCGCAATACCGGTTTCGAGATTTTCAAGCTGCCGATGCATCGAGATATCGTGATATTCCCCGATATCACGCAGCCATCCCTTAGCACAGATATCACGGTTTCGCGATGTTGTAGTTCAGCGGTAATAATTTCAATGTTTTCTTAGTTCATGCATGATTTCTCTGGTTTAAACAATGCCCTTTCGTGTTTTTTTTTTTAGCATCATTTGGGGAAATTTGGGTTTTGGTTTAGACTGACAAAACGATTCCGATGTTCCTTTATGTGTATGTGCGATTTTCTACCAGGCCTGCTAATGAGAATCTTTTGTGATTTCTGCACTGTTGTTTTTCGAGAATATTCTCGCAGGTGGCACACATATAAAGATTGAAAATTAAAGTTTCAAACTGCGGGGGAGCTAATTCTACCCTACCAGGATTCACACAGAATTTTGAATATAAAAATTAGGAGTATTTAAGAAGTTCTTTTGAAATTTTTAAGGAGTCATAGAGGGTTTATACACACATTTTCAAGCGTGAAAATTAAAATGTAAAAGAACTTGGTTCCACTTAATATTATATTACTAATAACTCAATTTAAAATATATATATATATATATATATATATAATGATGTAAGAGCAAGGTTTTGCTTTTACTATGTATAAAATGCATGGTTAACATCGCGATATCGTAATGTTAGAATGCCGATGTATCGTGATGTGAAAATCTGAACATCGCCCAGGCCTAGCCAGTGTATAAATGACTCGAGAAGTAAACTAAAAGCTTGCATTCAGAAAATCACGACAGCAAACTTACCTGGAACATGTGTTTAATAAAAGTTGATCACTAAGTACAGCAGACGGCAAAACATACGCCAGAAGATGAGACCGCATGAGACCGCTGTAGCCTCCGAATATCACAAGCGTGTGGCCACGGCGCACACCCATCGAATGAGAAAATACACCCTGACTAATGGGATTACTGGAACCTACGAAACACAGTAAGCATTAAAATTATATGATTTTGTTCACATGCAAATGGATTCACAACATTGCAAAGACAAAAGGTACAAGCTGTTAGGTTTGTTTGGGGGTTTTATGGCACCATATTTGGCTAAGCTGGGCCAAACAGAAAACTGACAACTTCAGTAAAAAATGTTGTAAAAAGGGATAAAAGCAGTAAAAGATTGTTTGGGTATCTCCCAGGAGTATGACTCCGTATTTACTAAAGACAAGTAAACCCCATGTGGGAAAAAAGAGATGTGTCCCAAATGGCCTAAAGTAGAGGTGCACAACCTGTGGCCCGCGAATCATCAATTTGCGGCCGCAAACTAATTTTGACTATCAAATTCCAAGAGGATTTAAGTTAAGAAGCAAATTGACTGACAAACATTTAGAATCAGTCTTAAGAATTTCTACTAGCAGTATTGATAAATTAGTAAAACTCAATATCAGCCATCCCATTAGCAAACTGTAACATAATTATTGTTTATGCTTTAGAAATTTTAATATTAAATATATTTGATACTGCAATTTTTATTTCGAATTTTACTGATATCATTAAAATTTCTGACACTTATCTTTATTGCTCATTGTACTATTACTGTAATTAAATTTATAACCTAAAATAATTTGCTGAAGCACATATGACGTTCTTCAGACACATTCTTAAAAGAAATTCTAAACGATTGATCATTGCAAATGTTTGTTAACTTCTTTTTTTTTTTAACTATTCACAATATCATTCTGCTCATGTTTTCATGCTGTTAGTTTATCATTCTGCATTTAGCTCTGTAACGAGCTCCTAAATTTTTTTAGAAAACATTTGTAAGTTTAATCTTTTAAAAAACAAAGTTATTAATATATTTTTTTTTACTATACATATTAAGTGTAATAACAGCTGTACATAATTCGGTAGTAGCACTTTCATTGTGTCTGTGCTGTAACTTCAACTGCGGCCCCCCATGTCTCAATCAACGGTGCGAGTGGCCCTTCTTCCAAAAAGGTTGTGCACCTCTAGCCTAAAGGTACAAGGACGAAATTTGAAGGAGTAATGATTTTCCTGGACGAAACAACGAACTGAACATTCTTAGAGACCGATCCCAAGATGGGAAAAAAAAGGACTGTTTCCTCTTACCAATGCAGCAACTCTTTTTAACTGCTTACTATCAACATTTTAACTTTTATATCAGAGGTATTCCAATTTAAATCATGTGACTTTTTTAATCATGATTTAAATCACTTAATGGAAGTTCCATAATGTTAACAATGAAATAACCTGGAACAGAACACATGTTCTTAAAAAATATAAGTTTAAAAATTTGCTTCCATAAACATTGACGAAAAAGAATCTCATAATTTCAAACTGAAAATAACTGGGTTCTAAACTGGAAAATTCATACAAACCTATGAAATCTTTTCTTAAGCTAGATACATCAATCCATTTATGACATTTCAAATGATACAAATGCGTCTCATTGTCATAACATATCTCCTCTTCTACGTGCTTATGAGTGTATCCTCCATACACAATCATGTAATCGCCGACGATGGAAGCAGTGTGGAATGCCCTTTCCAGAGGAGTGAAGACATTCCTTTCGTACTTGATTTTAATCCAATAACGCTTCTCCACATGGAACGCATGAATCTGATTGGTCAGTTTGCTGAGATGAGAGTATTCCGCCGTGATGCCACCGAACACAAAGATCGTTTTAGTCTGCAGATGGTAGATGGCACTGTGGCCCACCAGCCGGCGGTTGCTCTCCGAACTGCCATACGTGTCAACGACTTCCCAGCCGTTCATGTCTCTGATGTTGATTTTGTACATTTTGGAAGAGAAGGTTCCATCTGAAAGACTCCCGCCAACCACGTAGAGCCAGTAGAAATCCACCAACGTGACTGAATGCTTTGTGATGGGTGGGGGAAAGAAATTATTTTTGGGGATCATAAGATTCCACTGCAGACTGGACACGTTGAAAAACCACAATTCGTTGGAGAGCGTTCCGTTCTCCGTCTCCCCGCCGAAAAGGATGATGTTGTCATGGTAACAAATGGCAGCGTGCCCGTGACGCGCACTGGGTGAAGATTCGGACAAAATGGTCGTCCACTGGTTGTCGCGGAAGGAAAATACGAGGGTGTCCCCCAACAACTGCTTGAAAGTGAATCCGCCAAAGACGTACAAACTGTCTGTGTGTTGCACGTAGGTGCCCGTATGACTAGCTCGCGCAGATATGCCGTCGGAAGATATCAAATGCCAAGTGTTCCCTCCGTTCTTGTTGGAGTCTGGAAGACTGCAGTCCATGCCCGAATAGCCTGGTTTGCACACACAGCGTGGATGGGGGGAACTGTAAAAATTGCACTCGCCCGTGCTCTCGTTGACACCGCAGTCGTTGGGGCACAGGTTCGCCTCGCAGCCGTCGCCTGACCAGAGAGTATCACAGATGCATTGGTGATTTTGGCACACACCTCTGCCACTACAGTTCAGAGGACAAGAGGACACACTGTAGATTGCCTCGAAGCCGTTTCTCACATAATTTGTATCACTGTAAAGCAGGATCAACATCTAAAAGAAAATTACACTATGAAATTAGGAACAGAGGAATTTTTTTGTTCACCAGAAGGTACTTTTTGGCAGGGGTGCAGAAAATGTTTCAGGGCCCAATATTTTCCCAGAACACAATTTGTTTTGTCCAAAATTTCAGTTTGAAAAATGATTAAGAACTCTCCTTAAGACTTACTTACAAATTTAAAAAAAAAAAAAATAATAATATTTAATTAAACTAATTTGAAAATATGAAGAAAAAACCATTTGAAAATTTGCTTCACAGCAAAGAAAAAAAAGGGGGGAGCATATATAGTCGCTAGCCAAAATATTTGTTTGTCACTGATGACAATTGAATTTGTAAAGTTTTTTTATGTATATAAACTTGGGCAAAAATTTCCCCACAGCTGCCTGAATTTCCCCCGAACCACGTTTGGGCGTTCTGTACCCCTGCTTTTCGGTTATCTTTTTTTATTTACTTGGCAACAAAAGAGATGTCCTTGGTGCTATGTGCATTTGCTTTCTGTGCTTTTTTTCTGTGGCTTCACTTGTTTTTACTCGTGATCATTGACCACGTCATTTTTTCACTCTCTTTTTTCTAGTTTCTCAGTTAACCCTTTATTAATGACAACCAAGAGTAAGCATGACTTAAGGAATTTGCTGCGGATGGAGCCAGAAGCTGTAGCTGTTTTTTAAGAATTTGGTATCCTTCTCAAGGCAAGTACTTGATGAAATGATTACAAAATTTCGAAAAAATTGCATGTTACAAGAGAAAATATAAAAAAGGTAAATAAAAAAATTCATGAAACACTCATTTTCAGTGGGAAATAATCCTATTGCAACAATCACTGCATTGCACATGACAGCAAGGATGTCTCTTTGGTCACCAAGAAAATGTAACCAAAGATAACCGAAAAAATACCAAAATTAACAAAGTGCATGAAAAAAATTATAAATGAATAATCAATTGAAAAAATAAGTACAACACATAAATTTAATGCATAAATTCGTACTTTTTGATATTTATCAGATCTGTGACTAAATCCTTATTCTGTCCAGACAATATGGTATTTGTAATTTAATTTGTGATGCTTTTTACTGCAATAAAATACTCCCTATTGCTACATATTTTCGACATTTCTTGTTTATGAGCCAAATAAAACATTTTTATGATGAAAGGATATTAAAAGCAAACAGTTGAATAAATTTCCTTTAGTATTTTAATTGATTAACTAACAAGTAGTAGTCACTCTGTAGAGAACAGTAACTATTTCTGTTTTGTCCATCTTAAATAACCGATATCCAAAAGATTGTAGTTTTTTTACAATGACTTGTTTAATCTCGTTGGATCTTCGGCACAAATATGCGAGTCAATCAGTGTAGACTAGCTTGAAGCATTCTTCTCACAAGATGTGATACTAGAACTACCTGATAACTAAAACATGTTTTCAGTTTTTCCTTATATCTAAGACTTTCTTGGAGCAAGTGCAATACCACTTGCATGTATAGCCAAAACAAAATGACTTAGTATTTTCCATCTGACTAAAAGTCTTACAACTACAGCAATATGTCTTTAAGAACTTACAGATCCTTGAGTCGTTGTGACTGACGGTGGGGTAGTGTTGCCACTGAAGCTGCCCAAAAGCAAGCTTGAGTAGGAATCTCCATTGTAAATGAACACATGGTCGTAAGAGCATTCGGTATCCATCTTTGTAAATGAAAGGGTGATAAATGATTTCTTGTCAGAAGCTGAAATTTGAAAACAATCTTTAGTTTCATAGAAGAACGACACATTTCATTTCACATTGTTATCACATTTCAGATCTAAACATTCTATAGACTCTGGGCAGAAGGGAGATAACCTTTCACACTTACAGATAGGTAATAAGCTTGCCTCTGGAAAGGATTGCCAGACTCAAGAGTTGAGGTTCAATCAGGGTATTGAGAATTTAAAATTAAGATCGGGACACGTTATAAATAGTGGTAAATATATTTAGATCAAAGTTGGTTTAGGATTTTATAGTACAATGGTCATATTTGAAGGTCATGGTTGAAGCTGCACCAAGCAAGAAGAAATGTTGAGTAATTGAGAAAAGAAAGATTGCTTGGGTATCCTGAGGTCGTGATCCCCGTGTTTACCAGAGGCAGGGAAAAGAATAGATCATTAGGTTAGTTTGTGAAACCCTTACACAACTGAAGATGTGCCACCAAAGATTAAAGTTGAATTTAAGAAATATTGTGTTATTTTTTATTATAAAAATGCATTACTTTTGGGATGACCTAATGCAATGGTGAACTTAAAACAAAATTTAACAGAAAATTATGTAGAATTTCACTTCTATTACCTTTGATAAGCCATTCGCAGTGGGAATCCATAGGATATTCCTTGTTTCCACTTGATATAACTCCATAATTTCCTGTGAGAATTTTACGCTCTCTATCACAGCTATAAGCGACATGGCTGGGACCTTGGTCTAATGCAGAGGTAACTAAGGACAAACACATCAGAAAAAATGCATACGCAACCCTCAGTGTCTCTGTGGTCATGTTGAGACAGGATTCAATTTGGTGGGAAACTGAGACTGGTAAGGCCCACCAAAGCAAGAGAACAAATAAAGGAGAACAACAGACTGCATGGTGAGCTGCATTCTGAATCCTAGGTTAGAGTGATCATGATTTTCAATTTCAATACCATCTGAAAAAAAAAAGTCAAAGCTTTAACATCAGATAAAGTAACTTCTGAAGTCATTAGCCTAGCCAAAGAAGAGGTTTTTAAATATTTATTACGTCTTTATGAATTAAATATAAATGCACTGAATAATTTTGTAATACCTTATGGATTTTGTAATGCATTACATTCTTAAAATAAAATAACTAGGTACAGCTTTGATGCTTTCTGTGGCAATGCTTTTGGTGTTTTTTTGTTGCCAAGGGAGAATTTCTTAGAAAAAACACTGCTTTAAGCTTATTGGAAAATTTTTTCAAAGATATGAAAAAAATCCACAGTTGATTCTTCTTCTTCCAGGTCGGTATTTACTTTAACGAAAAAATATCTTTACTTTCTTGAGTTATTGTTATAGAAGCAAGTCCAAGTTAAATAATAGTAACTTTAGAGGTACAAATTCTTAAAAATAGAAGCAAAATTAGTCTTTCCTTAAAGCTTACTTTAGTAACTCCAGCATCAGCATTCTTGGCACAGGGTCTTAAAACAACACTGTGGAATAGAAGGGTTTGACCTAGCTTGCTGCAAATTTAACAGTCCACAATTATACAATGTACTGTTACACAGAGCCTTGCTGAAATGATTCATATGTTTATACTATAGCCATTGTGTGGCTAGCCAGTGCCAGTTGCTTTTGTGGGGTTATTGGTTTGCTTCGCAAGCCTATTGGATAACTGCCATAATGTCTTCGTTGCATTGGATAACAGCCATGACGGAGTTGCCCGTGACATTTCTTTTAGTGGGAGTCACAATACTCGTGGTGTTAGTTTGCTTCGTAAACCAAAAAATATAAATATTTAATTTAAAAATTCTTTATTAAAACAAAATCAAACGTTGATGAGATCCAATCGGCGTGACGTCACGATCTCTTGTGAAAATATATAAATATTTAACTGAAAAATTATTTATTAAGAGAAAATCACAAAGTATACATACAAAAAAAAGTTTCTACAGATTTCAAATCCGTTGAAATTTTCAATAAACAATGGCAGTTAAAATGTTCGCTGTGGAATCGTTTGAGCAGAGACTACGCATTTCCATTTAATTGAGAGCGGAAGATGAAAAAACTTTGCATGGTTTCAAAGACTGACGTCAATAGTGAAGATTGTGATGTACCGTCATGGAAGAAAGAACTCAATTCTGATATTTTCCCCTAATTGCTGGAGCGGGACAAATAGAAGATCCAAAGGAGAAAAAAATATTAAATTCATCAAAATTTTAGATAAAATTTTAAAATTCGGGCAGGACTATAAAATTGTAAAAAATTTGGACTACCTGTGTGTCAAATTTCATTAATGTAAGTGCTATAGATTTGCCAGGACACGACGAACGCACACACAAACTATATTTTATAATAGTAGAGATTTAGCAAAATTTGTTTTACCATTGGAGTGCAGAAGATCAGTCATAAACTCACTCTCCCAATGAAGCAAAAGGCATGAATTTGTGACTGAAACAAGGATCCATGCTATTGGTTAAAATATGGGTAGACTTAATTTTCATTGACTTTTGAGACAAATTTGCTTCAATAAATACCTTTAGTCACCAAGGTTAAAAAACAGTAGCAAAATTTGCCTTTTAGTTGATGTGTCAGCCTTGCATTTCGCAAACATAATCATTAAAAAGAGAATTCTGGATTCATATCAATCAAAACTGATCAGTTTTTTTTGCCAGCAGTAGTTCTTTACTTTAAGTCAAATATAAGATAACCTTTAAGTGAAACTGTTTTTAAACGTAATAAAATGAAATCTTCACTAGGCATAAATATCATTTCATATACATGTTACTTTTGTGAACCTTGTCTTAGTTTTATCAACTTCAGAAGCTAAATTTAGAACTAGGTTGGCTGTTTTGGGTTTTATGGAGCAAGAGCCATATTTGGCCAAGCACAAGACAAGCATCAAGTAATGGGTGTAATTTGCCAGTGATTGTTTACGGGTTTTATGACAAAAGGGCTATATTCGACAAAGCTGCACAAAACACGACAGACAAATATAAACTGTCATGAAAAGTAAAAAAGAAGGAAACAGAAAAATGGAGTGAAAAAAGACAACTTGAGTATCCCTGGTATGCTGTGTATACTAGACAGTACGCCCCATAGGAAAAGAAAAGATTGCTAGTATTACGGGACTGTGAAGAATGTACACACCTAAGAGATGCGTCTCTAAGATCACAGTAACATAACAAGGTGTTCTCTAAAATACAATTTAACACTGGTAAGAAATACATGAACAGCTGTTTTACATTTTTTATCAACGTTATTTAATTTGAAGAAATTTTGAAACCAATAAGCTAAACTCATACCATATTTAAAGAAAGTACTAGGTGCAATAGGAATGGAAACAAACTATTTCAGGAAGCCCCATTTTAAAAAGTGAATAGTACAGACAGAGCATCAGACAAGTATGTTTAGAATTAAACTGAAATTGATGACCAAAAAACTTATTTTTATAACCATGTCTTCACTTTTGAACTGTTGGAAAATGATTAAAATTAGAACTTTAATTATTTTCTTCAACACAGAAATACCAATAGGTTGTTTTTGTTAGAAGGGGAAATATGTACGAAATATTAGCAAGCATATGTAAATAAGACATGTTAAAATAAAAATGTATTTATGTAATGATAATGATTAATGTGTGAAGCTCTTTTCAATAACTTACTCAAAGCTGATAAGAACCTATCATAATCCTGTTCCCTTAAGAGTAACCTTAAAAAATTGTAAATCTATTTATTTGGGTCAAAATAACTCCTGCAATACACTAAGATGCAAAAGAGAAACTGAATGGGGAACTTTCCAACAAAAGTTTTCACTTCTGCTCACAATGTTTCATAAAATATTATTCTCATGAAATAGTAATGAAATGAAATGAAATAATGGGTGAGCCGGAGAACTTAGGCCGAAGGCCTTCTATCTCCCTCGGAAAGTAGTTGGGAACTGAGCAGGTTTTGAGTTCACTGAAATATGTAAGGTAGAGTGAGTGCAGTTGGTTGACCAATGAAAAACAGGTGGCTTAGAAATTGGGCAGATCAAGGACGAGTCCAATTGGTACAGTACATAAGATGCAAGATGACAAGGAAGGCTTAAGAATTATTAAATAAAATAAAAGAAAAATAAAGCAGGAGAGATTTAGATAGTAAGAACATTAAGGATTAAGAATGACTCTGGGTCTTTTATTATATTCGGGTTGACGAGGGTCATATCTGGGGATACGCTGGATGGCAGGGTTATCAATTAATTCAAGATTAGCATAAAAATTAGTAGCAAGTTTACTGAAGTAAATTTTAAGTTCGGTAATTTCAAGATCTTCGCGAATTTTAGCGTTTCGGTAGTACCAGGGAGAAATAGTAATGTGGTTCAACTCAACATTTTAGTTCATAATTGCCAGCAACAAAGTTCAATACATTATCTATAATTTGTCTTCTATAGTTCAATTTAGATTCAAAACCATCGTGATTAGAAAAAAATTGGTGCAGGCACATTGAATTCGGTGTTATTGCAACCAAACTGTGTTCTAAATAAGGTTAACAAAATAGGATTGAGTAAGCATCTACTTACAATTTAAAAAGCACACTTCCACTTACTTTATTTTCATCAAAACTAATGAACCTGAAAGATGACAACAGTTCTAATTTGCGAATAAAGCTTTCAAGCATAAGTACGACTATAAATGTACAAGACAAAACAACTAAAATTCCTAACATTCATACTTTATCATAACACAAATAGATCTGGGTATCTCCAATGGATTGTATGCATATTGTGACCTAAAAATTCAAAGAATCAGTCTACATTTAAATAATTTTCTTCACACGAAGCAGGAAATGTCACGAACAGATAGTGTAAAGGAGTCAGTAGTAACTTTTTGACAGTATGCATACACGGTTATTATTGATAAACATTAAGTCCTCCATCACACTATGAATGAGTACATGAAAACAGAAACATGTCGTAACATCTCGCATGCGCTACAAATAAACCACGCCCATCCTTTCGCGGGGAAGAGTAAATATAGAGGGCGTATTGTTTTGTGGTAGAACATATTTCCTTAGACACATTACCCACATCCGGTTTTTCACCTTGCGGCCAACGATGTCGAAGTTCGCCGCACAGGCTTCTCAGGAAGGTAATGGTAATTTTAGTAAACGTCGTACTAGAGCAACACAACGGACTATTGACGACGGTCCGGGATCAGTCCCTTAAGGGAAAGATCCGAGGACAATACCTCGTAATTTTGAGCCACGGTCAGATGACGAAGCAACACCTGAGCTGGCACCCCACTCTCCAAACTTCCACGTCAAACCAACGTGCACACTTTTCGGGTCTGAAATACCTTGTTTTCATAAATAAATGGATTATAAATAATAATTAATGAATGGTTGTATCCAGTAACGTCTATTTTGTTTCAAAATATACTTTTTGCACGCCAAGTGTGCAAAAGAAACACGTTTTCTTCGATAGAACATTTATCGCAAATGGCGCGAAATGAGTACTTGCGTCATTTCACGGTTTTGCGTGCATAGTTGGGCTTCCGTACCGCTGCGGCGCCGCACGTTGAAAAATCGGATGTGTGCACACAGGGACGTGCCAACGTTTTGAATAGAGGGGGGGGGGCGAGCATAGGCATAACTAGGGTTGTTGGAAGGGGAGGGGGTTTCTCCCGAAAAGTACCACTGTAAAAAGAGGGAAGAATAAATAAATTATATTAATATTGATTAATTATTAATAATAAATTATAGACAGTTAATTAATTTATATAAAAAGATATTCATCAATTAACACTTGATTTTTAAAAAATCATATTTTTTTTCTTTATACAATATTTACTAAATGACTTTATGGTGATTTTTAAAACTTAGAATACATTTAAATTAGAAATTAAAACTTGATTTTTTCCTAAACGTTTCGATTTTTCTGAACTTTTTAGATTTATATTTGATTTGCTTGAATCACATAGGTAAAAATTATCTCGATTCTGACTCTGCCGCCTATGAGTGCTCAAAATTTTTTTAAACAGAATCTATATTTAAAAATTCGGTTTTAATGAAACACAGTAGGCAATATTTTAAAAAACCAATGAAATAAGATAAACATTAATTTTAAAAAGGTAAAAACTAATAACAATAATTAAAATATAAAATGTATTTGAAAATTTGGTTTTAAAAAAGCACAATTGAAAATAATAAAAAATTCCATTTTTAATCGAAACATTTTCCTCTGGCCTTTTACTCTGCCTAATCTCGTGTGAGTTCTTTAAAACACAATTTATCACAAAACTCATTTTCGATAGTTATAGTCAATCTACTTAGTCTATGTAGAGTTATTGTGGATCTGAAATAATTTTTGAAGATTTTTAATTTGGAAAAACTTTTTTCACCACTTACAACTTACATAGGCAAAGTTTTAAAATTCTGAGTGTAATATTAATATAAATATGATAGATAATAATAAACCCTTGCAGAAAATTATATTGAAAATTACCGTTTTTTCGAGAATGGGGAAATGAGTAAATTTTATATTAATTAAATTTTAAGGCTCATATGTCGGTAGTTGGAAATTATTAGTTAATGTCCTACTTGAGCAACACAACGGGCTATTGACTACGGTCCGGAATTAATCCCTTAAGGAAAAGATTTGAGGACAACACCTCGTAATTTTGAATCACATGACGAAGCAACACCTGACCTGGCATCCCACTCTCCAAACTTCCACACCAAACCAACGTGAGAACGACAGATTTAAGGTGCACCAGCCACCTCTACGCCATACGCTTACAAACATCCATGCCCGACCCGGATTCGAGCTAGGAACCTTCCGATCTAGAGGCTAACACCTTAACCATTATACGGGTTGGTCGGCGGATCATATATCGGACGAAAGTTTGGAACATAATGGTTCAGGTAGCCAATTTATTAGATTTATAATTGCCTAACATTTATCAAAAATTAGTGGCAATTCTTACTGCTTAGTGACCCCAAATTTTGTTCATACTACTTGTATGAAAATAAGAATGTTTTTGTTAACTACAATTTGGAATAGGTATTTTTATTGGAAACCCGTTTTTCAGTAATTGAGTATTACTGTTGTTTTAAGTTAGAAATATTTAAGAATCTCTCTATATTAAGGAGTTACCACCGCCGCTGTCGCAGGATTGAAAACTGGGTTTTTTTCACTCGATTCTCAAGATGGTTTGTCGATTGAGTACAGATCAGAATATTACGAGATTAACATGGTTTATTCAAAATTGTACAGGGAACAAAATGGAGATGGTTTTTTTACTGATGCGGCTATCAGTTTAGGGTGCATTAAGTGTTAAAATAAAAAAAAACGAAATCACTTACGACAGGAGTGTTGGTTTGCGAAGCAACAAGTTTTAACAATGCACTGTTCTCACGTTTCCGTCACTTAATTACTTCACAAATTCAAGTGTTCACTTTCAAAACATTAAGCTCGGAACCTTACTCGTCAAGGAAATCCGTAAAACTAAATAATCCATCGGGCAAAAATTCAGAACAGTTCACTTGCAGGCAGTTTCCCGTATTTACTTCAAATAAGAAAGCCGAAAATTTAAAAGACCTTATATTGTAAATCATCAAAATAAGCAATGGCAGATTTGTTGCGATTTCCGGAATGCCCTTATCTTCAAACGACATTTCCGTCACTTGGTCAGGCGCTTCTTGTCAAGTTTGGGACCTAGCGCAATAAAACCTTAACATACAATCCGTCAGTCGATCATAAAAATAAATCGCTTTTCTCAAGACATGCCGTCAAAGACATGGTCGAGCCCTCCAATACAGAGGTGAAACCACTATACAGCAATTTCTTCGAAAATGATTCAATCATCTCGTAGCATTCAAGTGCGAGCACCACGTGCATTCATTTTGAGGGTAGAACCACTTTAAAGCCGTAAAACAAAGTGATAAAGTATCGGTATGCTGGGCCACCTTTCACCACATATTCAGAGGAAGAATTTATTTTTTGGTACTTTGGATCTTTGAAACATTTTTTTTTTTTCACTTTTAGTTAATTATAAACTTTTACTACACAAATAAAATTTGTTCGAAGTTTCTTGATAAACTTTTCATACATTTACGTGTTAGGAAACTTTCAAATTCGTTATTTTCAAAATCAAATTTCTTGCCTGTTTTCAAAATTCTTGCCGGCAAATCAAGTTTTTTGTCCGTTGACCCTTCATTTAATATATATCGATATCTCTCTCTCTCTCTCTTTTGCATTTAAAGCATTCGAAAGGGTGATAATCATCTCGTAGCATTCAAGTGCGAGCACCACGTGCATTCATTTTGGGGGTAGAACCACTTTAAAGCCGTAAAACAAAGTGATAAAGTATCGGCATGTGTGTGCTGGGCCACATATCTCCACATATTCAGAGGAAGAATTTAGTCTTTTGGTACCTTGGATCTTTGAAACAATTTTTTTTCCAATTTTAGTTAAATATAAACTTTTACTACACAACTAAAATTTGTTCGAAGTTTCTTGATAAACTTTTCATACATTTACGTGTTAGGAAACTTTCAAATTCGTTATTTTCAAAATCTAATTTTGTGTTGCCCCTTGACCCATCATTTATTACCCATTTCGGGGAATATATCGAAGCTCTCATAATTCGCGCTGCCCCCTCTGTGCTTCTTTCTCTCTCTCTCTCTCTCTGTATACATATATATTAATGGAAGGGAGGCTTATAACTGCGTAGTTTATACAAAGGGAGCAACCCCCCCCCCTCCTTGTGCATTTTTTTTACAAAAAATGTCCAAAACTATCATTTAAACAATTTTAAATAAATCTATTCAACAACGCGCTGGAGAAAAGACATAAACCTTTCTGATAAAACCTTCGTAAAAAGTTTTTTATGTTTATGGATATATATGGATATTGAGGCATGTGTGTGTGGAGATGTACTACGGAAATGACTGCGGTAGTTGTTTTGTTTTAATTAAATGGTTTGCAGTAATTTGTCAATGTCGCCGAAGGGTACTATCTTGAGTACATCCAGAGTGTTGACAATGTACGAAAATCTTCATGTACTATAATTTTTTATTTATTTTCATACATTATACATTTTTTTACACTAATTTTGCGCCTCACCCACGAAATCGGTTGTCCAGAGCAAATGCCAAGTTTGCACTCCTCTAGATCTGGGCCTGCATCTATTGACAGGAAAAGAAATTAGTCCAAATTTGTTGTAATTGTACTTTTTAATGTTACTTTTGAAGTTAAAACGTTGATAATGTTCCTTGATAGTGTGTGTTTGGAGGGGCTAAATATGGCTTTCGCCACTTCTCCTCAGTGACAGGAGGGACCAAATACCCCCTGCCCTCCTGTTGACAAGTGTCTGTTTGCCCTCCTCCAGATCTGGGCCTGCATCTATTGACAGGAAATGAAATTAGTCTAAATTTGATTCAACGGTGCTGTTTAATGTTACTTTTGAAGTTAAAATGTTAATAATGTTCCTTGATAGTGTGGAGGGGCGAAATATGGCTTTCGCCCCTTCTCCTCAGTGACAGGAGGGACCAAATACCCCCTGCCCCCCTGTTGGCACGTTGCTGTCTGCCCTCCTCCTGATCTGGGCCTGCATCTATCGACAGGAAATGAAATTAGTCCAAATTTTTTCAACTGTACTGTTTAATGTTACTTTTGAAGTTAAAATGTTAATAATGTTCCCCGATAGTGTTTGTGTGTGTGGAGGGGCGAAATATGGCTTTCGCCCCTTCTCCTCAGTGACAGGAGGGACCAAATACCCCCTGCCCCCCTGTTGGCACGTTGCTGTCTGCCCTCCTCCTGATCTGGGCCTGCATCTATCGACAGGAAATGAAATTAGTCCAAATTTTTTCAACTGTACTGTTTAATGTTACTTTTGAAGTTAAAATGTTAATAATGTTCCCCGATAGTGTGTGTGTGTGTGGAGGGGCGAAATATGGCTTTCGCCCCTTCTCCTCAGTGACAGGAGGGACCAAATACCCCCTGCCCCCCTGTTGGCACGTTGCTGTCTGCCCTCCTCCTGATCTGGGCCTGCATCTATCGACAGGAAATGAAATTAGTCCAAATTTTTTCAACTGTACTGTTTAATGTTACTTTTGAAGTTAAAATGTTAATAATGTTCCCTGATATTGTGGATGTGGTTGGGCGAAATATAGCTTTCGCCCCTCTTCCTCAGTGACAGGAGGGGCGAACCCCCCCCCCCTGTTGGCACGTGCCTGTGTGCACAGGGCCCGTCGCCGGCCATGGGGTAGAGCGAGAGGAGAAGTCGCTCTAGGTGGTAAGGGGCGGCAAAATGCATAATACGAAAAACAATTTCGAGCGAAAAATAAAATTCTGATGGCGCCTTTTTTGAGGCGCGGGGCGGCGTAGCACATTTGCGTTGTTTGTAGCCAGCCAAGTCAAGTCAGTCGATTAAGAGTTCAGGGAATGCACGGTGGTGGAATATAGTGGGGAACCAAAGAGGCGTCCAAAGCAGTAATATCAGAGAATTTCCAAGGTCTTTTTTTAATCCTTGCGGCTGTCACAGCTTAAACTTAGTTGTTCTGACGCTGCTAAAAAATCAGTGTCGTTGTTCGGGGTTATCCAACATATGTTTTTTTTTTCTCCTCTTCCACAAAAAGATGGGAAATAATCTCAAAACATACAGAAGACTTGACATTGAAAAAAGTCTGAGACACGTTGAGAACGCAGAGTCTCAAGCTGTTAAGTATCAATATACTGAAGTGAGTGATGCGATATAAGAACAATACCAGAAAAATACCAACTCCGTAGCTGCTTCAGAAGCCAGGTCTCTCGTCCATGGATCAATATGAATTTTTGCTCATTCATGTAATTTGGTATGATTTATTGTACCAAATAAATACTGTTAGCAAATCCTTGCAATCAGAATAGACAGACTTATTAAATGCAACGAATCTATTACACAAATGTCGTCAATTTGTTAAAGAATACAGGGATACTGGCTACGCATCAGCTGTAATCATAGCAAAAGAAATTACCGAAAATGCTGAAATTTCAACAAACAAGAAACCGAAGAAAAAGAATGTTCAACCATGAATCTCAAGATGAAACTACTATAGACTCAGAACAAATTTTTAAGACCACCGTATTCTATCCTTTGACAGATACAATTGTAAATTCGCTGGAAATACGTTTCCAACAGATGTCTAATTTTAATGCAAGTTGGTGTTTCTTGTATGATTTAAAACGACCGGTTAATATGCCTAAATTAGATCAATCGTGTGGAGCAACAAAATTTGCAAAATATTTTGACACATAATTCACACAGCAATATTTCTGGAGCGGACCTGACTCAAGAAATACTAAGCCTGAAGCATTTCTTAGACTCAGACCAAGGCCAACCGAAAGATGTTCTCAATGTCTTAAACAAAAATGACTGGTGTGATTTGTTTTCAAACACTTGGACTGCCCTTCGGATACTACAAACTATTCCAATACGTGTCGCCGAAGATGAGCGTAGTTTTAGTATATTAAAACTAATGAAAACAGACATAAGATCGACCATAGCTCAGGAAAAAATGTCAAACATTTTATCAATTGAAAATAACATTGTCCAATCCATTCCTAAAAATAATTTAATTGTAAAAATTTGCCAGTGCGAAACCAAGAAAGGTAAACTTTATAAATTAATGTAAATTAAGATCGATATAGCAAACGTGATATCATGTTTTCTTTTAATTATGTTATTACAATAACTACAGAGTTAACAGATTTTATTATTTAGTGACTGATTGAAATAACACCAAATACTAATTTTATTATATAGCGGAAGGAACTTTGTTTTTGTTAAAGAAGCAGGAGTGTAATAATTAGATTTACTTAATTTAATTTAAATTCAATAAGTGTTGATTTTTGCAATAAAAGTTGATTTTTTGAAAAGTGCGTAATTATTATTTAGTTAACATAAACTGAAATACAATTGATGTGATGTGAAAGTTTTCGACCAAAGGGCGCCGAAAGACAATCTTCGAATCTCGCTCTACCCTGATCAAGGGCCAGGGCCGGCGCTGACTGGGCCTTATTCATTCACGAAATTATACTCGAATGTGAGTGTACGTCACCGGAACCACGGTAGCCCAGTTAGAAGAGCAACGGATTAGCAATCGGTAATTGGTAGCAGGTCCAACGTTGTACTGGACTACCACATCGAGTTATTAGCGATGGTCGTAACGTAATTCTGAACCACAGTCAAATGACGACATTACACCTGAGCTGGCACCTCACTCCAAACTTCCACACTATGCTAACGTGAGGACAGTTGAGGTCATAACATATTTAACATGTACCAGCCCAATGCGTGCATGTCGATTTTTGGGTGGACCGAGCTTTGAACTTAAAGATAATTTTCAATTAAATCCCTTTTTCAACTTTTAGGCATCAGAACATCTGAATACAATTCTTGAAAACCTAAATGTGAAAAATGTGTGTACAAGAGAAATGTTCAATCTTGGTAACATTTAAAATTTCGTTTAGAAAATAAATAATTGTAAAGATTGTTTTAAGTTATCCAGCTGCAATCTTGCTTTCCTGATACACATATTTGCAATTTTAGAATTTATTAATAAATTTGGACATAGTACTACTATTTGTTGAAACATATGATTGACTTGCATTTTCAAAAATGCAATTCAATTTTGTTAATGTAAAATTTTTAGTCGAAAATGTAGTAATCTCTAAAGGAAGTGTTTGTCTGTGGCCTGTCCTGACGAATCTATGGCACATACAATAATGAAATTTGGCACACATGTAGTCCGGGGTTTTATTTGCGATTTTTCTATCACGCCCGAATTTTAAAATTTAATCTAGAACATTTTAAAATTAATAAAGTTCGTTGAATAAAGTCGGAAAAACTATAAAGAACAAACTTCTTTAAATGCTTTTATTAACGAAAGAGATATGCGTAAGACAATTGGTAACTTCAAAGCGAAAGAGAACAAACATAGTTTTGCTATTATTTAATTTGTTCTAAACGTTTTCTGATGCCACTCGAGCCAATAGAAATCGTAACGTGAAGAGTTTGCCGGTTGGTGCTTCAATGCGCCACCATAATGTCACCACAATTAATTTTTCAGTTTTTTTTTTCACCTTCCGTCTTTTGCTTTGGAATGTGACGTCACCTGTACCTCGGAAAGAAGAAGCAAGCAGATTTTGCGATTTTCAACCGCTGATGTCAACTTTCGGAACCATGCCAAGTTTTCCGTTTCTAGCGTGATTTGATTTACGTTGTTGATAATACGACCACTTCGAGGCCTAACCCTAGGAAAAGAACTGTCACGGGCAACGCAAAGGATAGTAAATAAATAGACTTTAGTGGTGCGGTGTTGAAAACACGGAAGGCATTTTTCGATTGAGACCACGTGATCAGAGATGAGATTAAGTACCTTTGAATCTCAAGCTTATAGCTCTTTTCGAAATGAACAGATTGTAAGAAATTATTGAAGCATGGTATGGTATTTTTAATTAACATCGATCACAATGGAGAAACACAACGGGTTTTTGGTGACGGTTCGGGATCAACCCCGTAGGGAAAAAACCGAGGGAAACACCACGACATTCTGAACCACGGCCAGATGACGAGTTCACAACCGCGAGCTGGCACCCCACTCTCCAAACTTCCACACCAACCCAACGTGAGGACTTTCGGCCACGACTGATTTAAGGTGAACCAGCCGACTCTACGCCATACGCTTACAAACATCCATGCTCTGACCCGGATTCGAACCAGGAACCTTCCGATCTGGAGGCTAACACCTTTATCACCCGACTGAATAATTGTGAAGGAAACCAGTACAAATCAGATAAAAAAAAGGGAGGAAAAAGGGACCATCCCGATTTTACAAACAAGAACTAACAATGCCAGCTAAAATGTTTATTATTGTTATTTTTTGCTTTCTTCGCCGAAATCGTTAGAGGGCAGGAAGTGTAATCTGTTTATTATTTGAACAGGAAGTTTGACGTGACGTCATAATCTCTTGCAAAATTAAAAAAATATATTTAATTTAAAATTTTAAATTTTCAATAAAATTTTTATTTATTAAAAAAAAAGCATATTTTTAGGTAAATTGATCAAATCTGAAATTTTTCGCAGATTTCAAATCCGTCGAAGTGTTTACTCTGTCGTTCTAGGACAGGGGTGGCCAACCTTTTACATACCATGCGTCAAACTTTTCACATACGAGTTCAGATGCGCCATACAACTCAAGCAACCTTTTCTACCTTTTTATATTCATGTTTCAGGCAAACCCTTAAGAATTTTTTTAATAAAAGTATGTGTATTGACATATTAACATTTTAAAATGATTTAACTATTGTATGTTAAACAATATAATTAGCACATAAGCGCTACTTACTATTAATGAGACATATGAGCCTGTTTGGATTTTGCTAGTCTTTCAATGTTTGGTGTTAAATTTGTTTCCGAGAGCGACAGATAATTCTTCAGATTTGAATCAGTCATTTGAAACCTCGTTTTGCTTTTAATAAGTTTTATGGATGCAAATGCTTGTTCACATCTGTATGTCGTTCCGAAACGACATATCTAATTTTTTGCAAATTTTCTTAGTTCTGGAAAATGTTCACAGGGTAATGAACGTCAGAAATTTATATTGTCAGAGCATTTTAATCCGAATAAAAAAAGCTCATCAAATTTCATTTTCTATGATGAATTTGTTCTTCAATCAATGAATACCATTTTTATATTACTAGGGATCTTCATAACGTTCGGTTAATTGTGTGAAAATGAGTTTATAAATGTGAGCATCCAGTTTTCTACTATACTTAAGCCAAATCATGAAAACGACTTCGAAATGCCCCTTGCAATAACTTGATTTTTCAATAGATTTGGTTAAATTGCTATTATCCGCAGCACATTCACTCTGCTCTTTCAAGTGTGGAAATTGACTCAAATCCCGATTTTCTAACCGAGAGATGAACAGTTTTAATTTCATTTTAAATGAATTGATGCTATTTACTAAGCTAGGAAATAATTTCTTCTTGCCTTGCAGTTTCGAATTTAGGTAATTGAGATAGCTAGTAACATCAAATAAAAATGCTAATAAAATATCCAGTTGTTATCAAATAATATGGTGTTTCGTCAGATAAGTTCAATTTCATGTTCTAAAAAATTATAAACAGCATTTTTCAATTTCCAAAATCTACTCAGAACCTCACAATAAAGGAAAGGATCATCTTGTATTCCAAATATAACAAATCACAATATTCTCTGAACTCTCGTCTGCTTAATGCTTTTGCTCTAATTTCATTCACACATTTCTCAGCCGGTAACATGCTGTATTTTTAAAGTTTTTCCACACAGTGCCTCTTGATGTATAATGCAGTGACAGTTTAATACAGGACGATTTAAAAAAAATTTCAAGCAAAGTTGTACTGGCATTGACTTTACCTGCCATTGATGGCGCACCGTCAGTACATAGTGATGAGTTTACTATAATCTAATGTAGATTTTCTAGGCATGCTTTTTTTAAAACATGTCGAATCCGCTTGTTTTACAATGCAATGACTTCAGACTGGCAAGTTCTTCAAAGACATTAAAATTATCATCGATTCCTCTTATAAAAATGCTTAACTGGGCTACATTACACATGTCCGTTGATTCATCTAAAGCTCGAGAAAAGAATGGCCAAGGTCTTCCAGTTGTAACTCAGACTCAAGAACAAGCTTCATTTCCCCATCTATGTTAGTTTGATGATGTGTTTTGTAGTGTCTATTAAGATCATGTTTTCTATTATGTGAAAGAGTACTTTTACAAACAATGCCAAACGGTTTTCTTGTCAGACTTGCTATAAATAACAACTCCATTTAACAAACTGTTCATTAAATTCACGCTTTCTATCACTTTCTGCGCTTCTTTTGCACTGTGAGGAATAACAAGAATGTAAAATATACCATTAAAAAGTACAAAACTCTAAGAGTTTAAAAAGAACAAACAGATCACTGATACGTACGTCGTATCAGAAATAATATCAATTGCAAACTGTCAAAATATTGTGACGAACTGATGGGTAAGAAGGCTGTATGAATTGAAATAAGAGCACTCTGGTGTTAAGAATATGAAGATGGATTCAGTTATGGTGCCTATTTTAAGAGAATAAGTTGGCGAAAGTATGCAATGCGCCACTCGTAATCATCTAATGCGCCATGTTTGGCGCATGCGCCACAGGTTGGCCACCCCTGTTCTACGAGATAGAAAAAGAACTAAATAACTATAGTTAAAAGTTTATTTGTTTTTTACCGTGTACTAAAAAATCATTCCTCCGCGCAAAAATAAATAAATAAATAAAACGGAAAAATAAATTTATAATTTGTGATCTTCTATGCAGCTCCATTCAATAACAATTAAATTTCATTTAAAAATGTTTTACATTGAATTTTAAAATTCGCTACAACCCAAAAATTTCAGACTACCTGTGTGCCAAATCCCATTACTGTAAGTACAATAAATTCGTCAGGTAATGGTAATGGTAATTTTAGTTAACGTCGTACTATAGAGCAACACAACGGGCTATTGACGATGGTCCGGGATCAGTCCCTTAAGGGAGAGATTCGAGGACAACACCTCGTAATTTTGAACCACGGTCAGGTGACGAAGCAACACCTGAGCTGGCACCCCACTCTCCAAACTTCCACGCCAACCCAACGTGAGGACTTTCGGCCACGACAGATTTAAGGTGCACCAGCCGCCTTTACACCATACGTTTACAAATATCCATGCCCGGACCCGGATTCGAACCGGAAACCTTCCTATCTAGAGGCTAACACCTTAACCACTATACCGGTTGGTCGGCTAAATTCGTCAGTATTTTGCGTGCAGGAAACAAACAAACAGACAAACACTTCCTTTTATAATATTAGACTAGTCACTGTTTGGCCAGCACGGCGTTGCCCGTGTTATTGGTTTTCTTCGCAAACTAAACTGGTAATCAGTAGCATATTGGATAAAAGTCACCACGGGCAACGCCGTGATGGCCTCATAATTGTCAAATACGGCCAATTCGAATTGCGAAGAGATCCAGTTGGCATGACGTCACAAACTCTTGCGATAATTTAAATATTTAATTGAAAAATTATTTATTAAAAGAAAACCAAACGTATAAGGTACCTATCTGGTATAAAATTTACCGCAGATTTCAAATCGTTGAAAGTTTCAATCTTTCTGGAACGATCCCGATTTTACAAATAAGAATTAAACAATGCCAGTCAAAAATTTTGTATTTGTTTTACTTTACTGCGCTGAAATCGTTTGAACGCAGGAAATGGAAAATGTGATTTCTCGAACACCGATCGAAGTCAACTTCGTATGGGAAATAATGTAAAAGTTACAATTTAAATATTGTTTATTTAAAGAAAATCATATTTTTAGGTAACTATCTGTTGGGAAATTTTCAGCAGATTTCAAATCCGTTGAAATTTTTACTCTATCTTTAACACGATCTAGGAAATAGAAAAAAGAACTACATAACTCCAGTTAAAACTTTTTATTTGTTTTGTTCTTCGGCTCAAAGCGTTGCTCGGAAATCAAACGGAAACACGGAATAAATATATTTAGAATCTGTCATCATATTCTAAAAAAACAATAATAAAACTAAATGCCATTACATTAATTTTAAAATCTTCTAGATTGAATTTTAAAATTCGGGCTTCGTACAAAAATTGAAAAATTCGGACTACCTGTGCGCCAAATCCCATTTTTGCAAGTGCCATAGATTCGTCAGGACAGTTCACATGTCTGCCTGTAGGCAGCTAAACAAGTCCTTTTATAATAGTAGAGATTATACACATTCGCATGGCTAACTTTTCATAAGAAAAGATTGTCGCCAAAAAGAGCGATAAAAAGGCAAATCCATCAATCAAGCTGAATTTTCGAGGAACTTTCCCACGACTATAACTATGGACATCAGGACAAGTGGTGTGGACACAATTAGAAGGTTTTCTTAATAGCGATGCGGTCCACTAATATTCAATTACATGGGGAGCCATCGGCAAGAAATTTTTACTTAGGAGCTTCCAATCAGTCGTTACAGTGAGGAAATTTCTCAAGTAATTACAGAAGGCTGACGATCTCTAGCTCCGTTTCGCGGAGACTCTGGTGTGTTGTCCTCGAATCTTTCCTAATCAAGCCAAAGACCATCTTACAAAGAGGGGGGAGGGGTGGGGGGGGGGAGGGGGGCTGATGCAAGTTAAATTCTTCGTGGCCTTAAATGTCCTCACATTGTCGTCAAAGTTTGGAATGAGGTCGGGGTGCAGCTCAGTGATGTCCTTGTCATCTGACCGTGGTTTAAAATAGCTTATCCCTGAATCTTTCCCTTCTGGTCCGATTCCAGACTGTCGCCAGCCGACCAACCGGTATAGTGGTTAAGGTGTTAGCCTCTAGATCGGAAGGTTCCTGGTTCGAATCCGGGTCCGGGCATGGATATTTGTAAGCGTATGGTGTAGAGGCGGCTGGTGCACCTTAAATCTGTCGTGGCCGAAAGTCCTCACGTTGGGTTGATGTGGAAGTTTGGAGAGTGGGGTGCCAGCTCAGGTGTTGCTTCGTCATCTGACCGTGGTTCAAAATTACGAGGTGCTGTCCTCGGATCTTTCCCTTAAGGGACTGATCCCGGACCGTCGTCAATAGCCCGTTGTGTTGCTCTAGTATGACGTTAACTAAAACTTACCATCACCTTACCATTACCAGACCGTCGCCAATTAGAGTGCCTATATAATAAGAGTGGCGACAAGGGACCAAATTTGACCCAATGCGTATGCGCGGCAGCCATTTTTCTACCAGAATAGTCTTAAAGAAAGTTACTGGGCGAATTAATATATCATTTCAAGGAGAACAAAAAGCATATGATTGCTATAATACGGATTCATTCCGTATAAATGAATCATATAAACGCTCAATTACATGCGTAATTGATGAGCTGGACTACACAACGCGCTAACTTAGATTGCGGGAAACACCACGTTTTTCAAAAAATGCTATTTACTTAAAAAGTCTTCAAATTTATACTGACAACACACTAAACTAATAATAAATAAACATTCTAGAACACGAAATGGAACAAGAATAAGCTATATTTTCTTTTTTATTTAATATACACCCGTTTTTCTCGAACACACAAAAAATTCCCATGTTAAGTCTACGGGAGCTAGGAAAAGACCGCTTCTGGCGGAAGAAAAGGTCTCTAAGCCAATCAGAAAGTGTTTCCCGTATGTCGCCACTCTTATTAGATATGCACTATCGCCAAAAGCCATTTGTCTTGCTCCAGTGCGATATTAATCGAAAATCAAAGACTTTCCTTTGAGGGTTTGATCACGGACCGTCACCAGAATCCAGTCAAAGACCGTCATGTACAAAGAGGCTCGTGCATGTTAAATCCTTACATACCGCAAACGTTCACACGTTGGTGTGGAAGTTTGGAGAGTGGGGTGCCAGCTCAGCAGGTTGCCTCGTCATCTGACCATGGTTTAAAATTACGAGATGTTTTCCTCAGTAGGTGTTTTAATTAATATCCTACTGGAGTAATACGACGGGGTATTGACGACGGTCCGGGATTAATCCCCGTCTTCATTAGCTCGTTATAATGCTAGTGGGATGCAATTGAATACCTACCGTTTGGAACAGGAGCAGGTGCGCTTTCTCTCATCCTTATTTTTGTGCAGGGACCAATCAGATTGAGCTATTTCTAACCCTCTATTCTCAGGCAAGTCAAGTCACTAGCGCCTCAGCGTAAGTGTCCGACAAGTTGACTCTGATTGGCTCCTCATGTATATGTTGTATGGTTGTTGTTAGTAGTATTTCTCGCCAACTTATAAAAAGGGGAGGCAAAAATGAACTCTTCTTTTAAAGAGCTCCTTGGTGAAGCAACGATGGCCAAATGGCTAAAGTCACTTACCATCAGATTGGCGTTAGCGGCGGAGGATGACTTCCCGAGTTCAAACCCAACTTGCGGAAATATTTTTAGATCATCCAAATTATTTTAAAACAATTCCAATTTAATTCCTTTTGATTCTAAATTACTTTTCCTAATTTTTAATACCCTTTTTTTATTTTTCCAAACTTCCGTTGATTTTACATAAATAATCTAAAAACCACTCCTGAACTCACTACCAGCTGATATTTTTCCGCCCCTCTGCCGTCCCCTTTGCTTTAGGATGATGGTGTCGTATCCATCCCTGGTTTAGGACCATTCTGATGTAACAAAAAGCATACATAAAACACTAACTTATATAATTATTAACTTATACAATAACGGATACAATTTTCGGTTCAAAATGTTAAAACCTTTCGAAAACCGTTCCTATCAGTCAAAGAGATCTTCGCCAAAACGTAGATAAATAGCCAAATGAAACACCTTTACGTCTCAGGCACATGATCATACCAGCCAATCAGAGTCAACTTGTCGGACACTTACGATGTACGCTGAGGCGCTTGTGTCAAGTCGCAAGTTTCAAAAAATCAAAATATAGAAAGTTATCTATCAACTGCAAACTTATTTTCAAAGATTGGTTTGTAAAAAATCTACAAATGCTTTTATTTCAATTTGTAAAAAATGTAGAAATTTTTTTTCTCTGTTGCGATCTATCTTTTCTTTCTTTTTTCTTGATTTATGAATGTATTCTGAACTTCGCTTATTAGTTTCTTTGCTAGTGCAGCTGAGTTGCATAGCCCTAAAGCTAAAACGATAACATTCTCGGCAAGTCGTTCGGTTTGGCCGTACAATGGTACGATTTTTAACAACTTTTAAAATGGCAAGACTGATTAAATTTTTACTAATTTGGACAAACATTTGTGAACCTTTATGTTTAAATCTGTGTTGCAGATAGTTCTAAATATCTTCTATCTATTCTAGATGTTGAACCCAAGTTTTTACTGTGAAAAAAATGTTACTTTGTGTCGCCTCGCTAATGTCAAATTAACTGTTATTTTTTTGCATGGATTTGATTTAGAAAAGAACTTTTGGGTAAAAAAAATCGATTTCTTTTTTTTTTCTATTATTTTATCGGTTAATTGACAAAAAGGATTTGTGTCTGCTTTGTCAAAAGAAATCACTTCAGTGTAAAATTTACAATTTATTTTGGTTTAACCCAAGTTTTTTCTATTAAAATAGAACTTGCAGGATTGAGATAGAGGCTCTATTATCTTAGAGCATTTATTTCAAGATTAGGCTAGTAAAAATAAAAACCAAAAAATTCGAACATCAGCTCAGTTGCTTACTGAAAATAAAGGTACAGAACCAGATGATATTGAAGAACCAAGGAACAACATTAAAGCAAGATTCTTAGGAAATGCATAGGCAAAAAATCAGTTCAATAATTTGGTAAGCAAGTAACAAGTCGTTAAAAATTCATCCAAAGTAAAATTTCAAAATATCTAGTCAGTGGTATATCAATAAAAGGAGGATGTTGACATAATAGATCTTGGAAGTATTTATTATTTGTACATTGCTGAAAACTTCATTTGATAACTGTGGGCAGAGTTGATACAAATATGAAACCTGAAATATAGAATAATAATAATATAGAATATGAAACCTGATCTTTCTGAAAACATTCATGTTTTGTATTGTATAGAATGTTTGAGTTTTTCAGCTAAATGAACATTTAAATGCTGTTCTAATACATCTTGAGCTACAGTATTAAAAATATCTACATATAAGTTTGGCAGTAACTTATCAATAACAAAAATAGTTACCTTAACAGTAGCTCATTCCACAAAAATTGTTCTTTATCATATTTTATTAATAATTATACTGTGTTAATTTTTTTACCATAAATGTTTTGGTAACTTGTGTAGTATATATTTTAATTAATGTCGCGCACAATGGTCTATATCAAAGGTAAAGATTCGAGAACAACACATAATTTTAAACCACGGTCAGATGACGAGGCAACACCTGATCTATAACTTGTATGAATTATCTACTTTTCCATATACCTTTGGTTAAAGTAGGGAAAAAAATCTATTTAAACAGGCACTCAACTAAGAATAAAGATTTAAGTATGAAAAAAGATATGTGAAGTATGTTCTTGAATGCCATGTAATGTGTAGGAGACTAGGGCTTGTTGGGATAAGTGGTAAGTTGGTTTTACAAAGAAGCTTATATACATTTCCTCCCTACTCTCTCCTTTTGGTTGTGGAAAACACATGAAGAGCTTCTAGCACATTTATCGGTTTTCACCCGTCTCCATTCTATATTCAGAATATATTTTTTTACCATCTGGTTTCTATAGTTAACTTTAAATGATCGTATTAACTCAACTCACACAACGCTGAACTTTGCTTGTACAATTGGCATGGAAAAATTCCACTTGCCTAGATTTAAATTTTAAATGCACAATATTGGCTCTGCATTCATCAACCAACAAAAGAATCTTATGTTTTTGTAAGTAAATTTGTCTGTCAAATTTTCGAAGAAAATTTTCAAAAATTGTTCTTGCCATCTAAGATTTTTTTTAGAGCCATATTCTGTAGGAAAGCTCTTCACATTCTTAACCCGGGAACGAGCGCGCAGGGTGTGACATACCCGCGCCCATCTTTTGTTCTGTCTATTTCCCGACCCCTCATTTAAAAGTGGACAAGTCTCAGTGTAGCTGAATAAAGGGTCATGACCTTGGACAGGCCAGGTCAGCAGGCGAATTCTAAAAAAAAATTCCTTTATTTTGTGTTTCGGGTATATTATACCCAGCGCGCCTATCCTTGCCACTCAGATTTTTTCCGTCACGGCACCCACACATCTTGCAAATATGGTACGTAATCTCATGTCGGTGAAGTTTATTTGATGACGAAGTAGGATTTGACGATGATGAAGAAGAATATAATAGTAATTATGATTCATTAACAGATAGGGACACAGATATTGAAGTAGATATAGATTTGTCAAATAAAAATGATTTCTATGTGGGTCATTCTTGTGAAATAGGAAAAATTGGCTTCTTAAAATTTTTTTAATCGAAGGTTTTTAAAACTTTATTTTTTTGGCCTAATAATTTTCTACCATCTTCATTAAGTAAATTAAAAATATCAGCAATCTAAATTATTAACATTTTGTTAAGGAAAAAAATATTTCTAAATATTGGAAGGCAGGACAATGATGAAAATAGAAAAAAATATATAAATTTCTTGTTGAACATTTCATATGACCATGTATTTTTAATTCAGCTGATTAACATAAATGAAATTACTAGGAACATGACAATTCAGGAAATTATGGATTCCCGAATATTTAAGTATTAGAAAGTAGGAACGTTATGCATAGTTATTACTGCAACTTTTATGCTTTTTTAACAGATTACGTGTTTTGCTGTGTGGTGTTAAATTACTGCAATCAATTCTCAGCTATTTTTGATCTGTACTATTTCTTTTTGTATTTTTCCATTTGCCTTGTATATTTTTTAAATTTTTCTTCCAGTTTCTTTATACAAATGTAGGTCTCTGCTCTATCTCTTCTAACTTTTTTCACTAACTTTTTTTTCTTAACATTATCATCTCTTGTGTCTGGGTTTGAAGAACCTGAAAGTTGAATATCTATACCACTTTCACTTGGTTTGGGTAGCCAATTCTATCGGATGACAATTTCTTGTTCAAGCGATAGTTTTGAATTTTCTTTCCCATTTTTATAATTACCCTTTTCTGCCTCGAACTCATTTTAGCTATAGGCTTTACCACTCCTTTCTTCTTTTGGTTAACATATATTTCACATGCCTCTTCAATTTCTCTTGTATCAAACATTATGGAATTTTTTTAAATATGCTCCTGACGACTTTTCTCAGCTAAACTTTTCTTTAACAACCTTTCCTCATATGTTTGTTTCTTTTTACCACTCATATCTGTCCATATATTGTTTACAACTTATAAAAAAGAGCATCTGATAAAGGATATTTAGTAATATCTAGACATTTTTAGGTGCAATGACAAAAACATTATTTTTTAAATAAAAGAAACAAATAAGTTTCAAAATTTCAAGCCCATTATAAGGTATTTTAATATTAAAAAAATTACAATGGAGAATAAATAATCAAAAGTTAATAGTTAAAAGTAAAGAATATATTTGTCTTCAGTTAATAATTTAAATATTTATAAAATACTGAACATAAAACATCATTTTCCTGTCTTGGCATCATTGACTTGGTATGTTAAAGGCAGGACAATGATGGCCAGGATAATGATGAAATAGGCTTGTTCAGGGCTTAATGGATGAACCCTTAAAAATTTCAGTTTGAATTTCACACACATTTAAGAAATATCTTTTATACACTTGATAATAAAAAAAATTAAAAATTTACTACAAACATTTAATTTTTATCAAAGCCAGTAAAATGATCTTCAATATACATAAACCTTGAACTCTGAACTTGTATGTGCTGACCAAAAAAAAAGTTGATAACTTTTCAAAGTGGGAGTTATTTATTTAAATAACCTCAACCCCAGATTACTTGAAAAGTATTCTTCTAACTCAGTGCTGTCATCTATTAATTGACCACATAATGATATCTGAGATGCCAGGAAAATGATGATATTACTTGGGACAATAGTTATTGCAGTTACTTTTGGAAATTTTTGCAATATTATTTCCATTATTGTAACTAATGACCTTTCAAATGTATAAAGAAGCAGAATAAATTATTTTTACAAGAATATATAAATAAATATTAAAACCCTAATGAATGAAGAAATTGTAAAATTTCACTCAGGGACATGCCAGGACAATGATATTTGACATTTTAAAGTTTTAAAAATGTATAAAATAAAAAAATATGTCATTAATTTTCTAATTCTGTAGATTATAAAAGTGATCCTAAACTATTCTTGAAAGTTGACAAAATCTTCAGAGTGATAGAATTCTATAAATTTTGAAGGGACATGAATTTTGCCTATTTTGCAAGAATGACCCATGTTGGACAAGATAAATAATAACATGGAAAAAACAAAAATTTCAGAACTAATGTGCAAGTTTCTAAAAAGAATGTAATAATGAAATTTCCTGGAAACACAGCTATTTCAAGAGATGTCAGTACACTGCTAGAATCTTGGAAACTTCTGATGAAATTGTGAAAGATTTAGTGAACTGCACTAACATTTAGATTGCATCGATTTCAGATAGTTTTTCACGAGAACGAGATGCGAAATCTATGAGAGCTGAAATGAAAGCGTTTATAGGACTTTTATATATTTGTGTTCACAAATCCTCTCATGTGATCACTACTGATCTTTGGGCAACAAACGGAATTAAAAATGTTATTAGATGTATTTTCTGCTTTAATTTAGTTATAAAAATTATTTTGCACACCATTTATGATTGTAAGGAGCAATGAAAAAGTTCGGGTATGAGATACCCTGCACGCCTACTCCCGTTGCTTCTTTTCGCAAGCCTGCTCCAGGGTTAAAGTGCCTTGTTTTTTTCGATTTTCCAATATTTAATGCTAGAATCGGATTATTTTCTGAAAATCGCTCTAGAGTTTTCCTCGCTGAAAAAGCGTTAAATGCGGGAAATATTTCGAAACGATAATGTAAAATGAGAGACTTTTTAACATTAAAAGATAGGAAATTATTTGGAACCAAAGGAAAATGATGTTATATGCGGGACTCATTAAATAGGGTTTCACTATGTTTTGTTCCAGAATGTGTACAAGTGACATTTTGGTGTTGGGTCATTAATGCGTTTATACCAAGCATAGAAAGCTGATCTTGTCATGTCTAGAATCGGATACTTCTTAATTGAATTCGGATGCATCATTAGGTACAGCTGATACTTTTTTGTGAATATGCTTTTGGCAAATTTTGTAGCGAGTTGTGGCAGGTAATTGGTAATTATTAGTTAACGTCATACTAGATCAACTTAACGGGCTATTGACTACGGATCAGGATCAATCCTTTTTTTTAAGGGAAAGATTTGAGGACAACACTTTGTAATTTTGAACCACGGTCAGATGACGTAGCAACACCTGAATTGGCACTCCAAACTTCCAACACCAGCCACCTCTACACCATACAATTACAAACATCCATGTCCAGACCCGGATTCGAACCAAAAACCTTCCAATCTAGAGGCTCTAACACCTTAACCACTATACCTGTTGGTCGGCGAGTTGATGCAGGCAAAAGCAACCCTGCTTTATTAGGATTATAGTAACCTCGTGACTATTTGAAATATTTATTAAGTTTTGTGTGTGTATTAGTTTTTTTCCCCTTTAAAAAATTATTCCTATTTATGTATCTGCTATTTTAGTATTGCAAATATGTTCCAAATATAAATAAAGTGCCAGCTTTTCGGACAAAAAATACTGCAAATAATCCGGAATGGCTGAGGTCCGGAGGATTTTGGACTTTGTATAACTAATTTTTACATTAGTATAATAAATTACATTTTATGACCAATGAAAGGTAGCATCTTTAGGTGTCGTATGCACAAGTTTTCTACACAAAAATTCAGTCACATTTTATATTTTTGGCCATTTAGCAAGAAAGCCTCCTTTTGTAAAAGTTCCTGGTAGTGGAAGCATATTAAAATTTATTAGATGGTTCAACTATTCTAGAGCAGAAGAATTTGTACAGATAAGAAATCAACAAACTAAAAATGTACCCTTTGCAGTACCCGCGTTAGCTCGGTTGGAAGAGTGGTGTAGTAACTGTGCCGTGGAAGTATGGAGAGGGGTGTGCCAGTTAAGGTGTCGTCTCATTATCTGACCATGGTTCCAAATTACGTGGTGTTATCTTCAGATTTTTTCCTTTGGGATTGATCCCACATCGTAGCCAATAGCCTGTTTCGTTACTTTAGTGCAACGTTAATTAAAGTACCAAATTTATAAAATGTTTGGTAACACAATATTTCTGGAAACGTTCCAGATCACTTGGATTTCTGAAGTATCAAATTAGAGGTTGGCCTCTGCATATTGAATATGACTAAAATTGTGTTTACTGAATCTTTTGTAATGTAAATAAATATGTCACACAAACACTTATTGCAGGTTTTCTTGAATGAATACAATATTTCTGTCATTCATTTGTATACCAGTGTCTGTGAAAGCTCAATTATGTTTTAACTGTTTGAACATAATTAAGTACTGAAATTCTGCAGTTATTGAAAACCAATCATGTTTCATGTGGCTAATTCTCATGTGGTCAATCTGAAAAATTAGCTTCTCTGTGTGAAGTATATTCTAGCTCCTGGATCCTGAACTTGAACCTGCAGATCCTGCCATAAGATAATGTCCAGATTTGGAAAACCATTACATGAAGCCTGTTTATTCTGGATGGTTGTTTGTATTAAAAAAGATTTAGAATTTGTATTTAAGCTATTTCAATTTATTTGCAAACCTTTTTTAGAAATGAATTTTTTTGTTCAAAAAGTTTTTCTATTAGTTCCTATAATTCTATGTATATTTTGTTCAATTGTAATAAAAGGTATTTAGCATGTATAAAGTTTTGGTTATTCCAATAACTTCCTTTTTTTTCAGACTAAGCCAATATTTGCAAACAGTGTAGTACTAAGCAAGAAAGTGGATTGGATGAACATTTTGGACTAGTAAAATGGATGGGGTTCATTCATATTTACAAGTCTTTTTAATCAATCCTCAGGATAACCCTATATCCTATTTAAGGCAGAACCCTGCACATAAAGAAAAATGGAGCAATTTTTGGGCTAAACCAGCCAAAATCTTGGGTTCCATAATCTTTATGTGAAGAAAGGTAATTAAAAAAAATATTTCTCATAATTTTCCATTCATTACTGATAAAGGTATGAATAAGCAACTATGCCCTGCCTGAATCAAGTAAATAAGTGAGTTACTGCTGTAGGTTAGGAGAAATTAATATTTTGATGTGGAATTAATTTTTTGAGCTGACAATCCTTCTCAGGAACTTATTTTACTGAACATGGGATTAATTTCAATCTAATTGTGCAAACAAATCTGTCATAAAATTGTCAACAGTTAACACTTTTCAGCCAATACCCAAATCTAACTAGCTAATCCCTACTAAATCTGGCCTCTAAATTAAGCAAAAATTTCAAAGTGGATTAGTGATGATAAAATTACTGTTTAAATATTAATCAATTTTGTTCTACATTAAGGAAAGAATGAATTCTTCCCTAGCCATTTTGACCTAAACTTAATTTTGGAGGAAGAATCATTATATTTTTCATCTTTATCAATAACTTGTAAACTTTGATTTGTATTAGATTATTTTTGTTGAAGATCGCACGCTTTAGTTTTTTCATTCATTTTTCCAATTTCAGAACAACATTCAAAATACTTTTACCTTCCATAAAAATGCCGTGATACCAGAATATGATTCTGTTTAATAATTTGAAAACACATCCTTAAATTTTCTACTCATAGGCTATGAAATTACAGTAAACGCTGATATATTTTTTATTGATAAATCATTTTTTTTATACAGATTTCCAAAAAATATGAATTTGATTGATAGCTTAATGTATTACATTAATGACAAAGAGCAATAGAATTTTCAAGTATTTAACTATATCAACAATCCTTATTTTATATTTTTATAAATTTTTCTCCTTTTAAATTTAGGTTTCATTATTAAATGGTTGTTATTTAACCCTCTGAGGTTCGTGAGGTTTCTGAATATTGTACTATTGCTATTATCCTACAACACATTTAATGTCCAAGTAACCACATCTCTTATTTGAAGGAATTCATGGTCTATTGGTCTTTTTATTAGAATAGAATGCAATGAAACAATTCTATTGGTCCTTTCCCTTAGAATAGAATCCTTTAGAAGGATTCGGTTGACACTTCCCAAGAATGGAATATTTTGTAAGGTTTCTATTGACAAAAACAACCCTGATACTCTACATTATGAACCTGGTTTAAGTTTAACTATCAAATAAAAATCGTCATGCCACTAGATCTCTTAAATTCTAAATTTCACTATATTAGTTTAAATAAAGCAAGTATGTGGTCGCATCAATGAAAAAAGTGTATCAATCTTGCATTATGATCAGGGTATAAAGAATACAGATTTTAAAAAATTGTAAAAATAAGATTTGATTTAAATCAAATTTTTATGATGTTTATTGCCAAGTTTAAACTCTAATAGAATACGAGACATGCATATAAGTGTAGTTTCCAGATAGATTTGATTTGTTAAGCAATAAGGTTAAAAAAAAATTATAGCATGGTAAATTGTTGAAAGATTAAAATTCAATTTAAAAATCAGCAAAGTTATCACTTGATAGAGTAAATAGGAATAGCACAACAAATGCATAAGCAATATTTCCCCATCAGTTTCATGAGCTATTTAGATTAGTTCAATTTTAACCCATAATCAGTGGCATTAAATTGTTTGGACCTATATAAATATGGTTGTGGGATGCCACTACATTCACACACATAAATGTTGTATAAAATTAATCAAAACTCGGACAGTTTTCAGATTTTTTTGGAATATTTTTCAAGTATAGATTGTAGTTATTTCTATAACAGCAATTAATTGGTTAGATTTGTTTTTGAGGGGGGAAAATGGCACCTTTTTGAAATAAAATATAAGGAACTTTCAACAAAATTCATGAAAAAATACTTATTTATGCAAAAATGTTATTTGTAAATAAATAGTAAAAAATGAGACAAGACATGAAAGTATATAAAATTGAAATCAGATACCTATTTTTCAAATTTTCTCTGAGCTTTGGTAAGTTTCTCAAAGTTTTCTAGTACAGCTTTGATGCAAAGACTTTGTGACAGTACTTTTGGTGCATTTTTGTAGGGTATTATAGCAACAAAGGCAACCTCACTATTATTTGAATATCTTTTATTAATTTTTGTATATATATATATATCTAATATTATAAAAGCAAGTGTTTTTTTGGGGCCCCAAAATCCTGACAATTGTATGGCACTTACAGCAATGAGATTTGGCACACAGGTAGTCCAAATTATTTGCAATTTTTGGGTTGCGGCGAATTTTAAAATTCAATCTAGAAGATTTTTAAATGAATTTAATAGTTTTATTCTCCATCGCTTTTTCAAATAAGGATAACTTTTCGTTCCCGTGTGACCTTGCAGTCAGAGTTTGGAATTGTGGCAAGTTTTTTTCATCCACAGAACGCAGAATTTTTTTTTTTCATTTCCGCTTTGATTTTGCGCGGATGAATAAATTTCCAGCCAGACGATAAATCTTTCAACTGAAGTCAGTTTTTTTTTGTATCTCCTAGACCGTTAAAGATAGAGTAAAAATTTCAACGGATTTGAAATGTGCGGAAAATTTCAGTTTAGATTGATACCTAAAAATATGATTTTTTTTAAATAAATAATTTTTTAATTCAATATATCTTCAACGGATTTGAAATCTGCGGAAAATTTTACACCGGATTAATATCTTACACCACGGGCAATGCCGGGATAGCCACGCAGTGGCTTTTATATATATAATTACTTTTTTATTTTACCATACTTAAATAAGTCTAGCTTGCTGAATTAATCTGATCTTTTCTAATCATTATAATCTAGTTCCCTTAGACTTGAAACTATTCAGGGTTCCCACGGTCCTTGAATCTTTTTTTCCTTACTAGGGGCCCTTGAAAATTACAGAACTTGGTAAAAAGTCCTTGAAAGTACTTTATTTTTTTTAACTAGTACATAGTTATGTAATTTCGTCTTGCATTGGAACTTGTCCAGACTAGTATTCCTCCACAGCAGGTGCGCCATTTGAGCATCATTCTGTATGAAACCGCTGTTTTGCGCTTTGACACTACGTGATGTACCAATAATGCTATGTCTAGTTCGTCCATTTTCCACAGTATTCTGTCCGTCTAAGTTGACACCTCTTGTCTCCGTTCAGACGTCCGCCTTGTTATACCTGCCACATCATGACGTATCACGGTTGCTAGGTAACGACACTGTTTTTTTAGAAAACCATAGCTTTTTCAGTGAGGACGTCATTGGAAACCTGGCACTCATCCAAAGAAATAAAGCCAAATTCTTATTGCAGAAATATAAAAGTTGCAATTGAAAAATAAAATTTTTAAGAAAATCACATTTAAGATATTATTCTGTTGTGAAATTTTCTGCAGATTTCAAATCCTTTGAAATTTTTACTCTATCTTTAACGATTGCAAAGATAGAAACTTAAACAAGAGAATAAAAAAAGCCCTAAAACGAGTCAAAACTTGAATTGTTTTGTTTCTCAAACAAAATAAACCAGACATTCGTCTGTTGTGGCAGTGGACAATAGCAAAATGGAGATTGTGTCGTGTAGATCAAACCGTGTGCATGCTCCCTTCTTCGTGCCACCAAAAGAATTTATCGTATGATATTTTATCGCATAACCGAGATCGATATGTCTGCAAGTAGCCAGATAGTTAGTATTGAGACGAGAAGCCCAGTTTCCTACAAAAAAAATCACAGGTTCTGTGAGAAAAGAAAATCCTAGTTATAACCAAAATTGATGACAACCTTTCTTTTTTTCTCTCAGTAGTTTAAAAAAAAATTATGTCTTTCTTTTATAGTTTTTCACATTTTTCTTTTTAATTGACAACTTTTGTGTGTGCCGTATTGTAGGTCGTTCAAAAAAAATTTTTGGTTATTGAAAAATAGTTTTTTGGTTTTGAAAAGTCCTTGAATTTTTTAGGATAAAGGTGTGGGAACCATGCTTATTTAACTAGGAGACAAACTTCTATAACAATATTTCAGAAAAAGTAGAACTTTTCACAAATGTAAATAAGGTAGAACGCAGCATAACAGACGTCACTTATGCCTGACAGTGAGAGAAGGAAAAGACCATTTAAATTTTGTTATTCAGTATGTTGAACAATCGGTAAATGAAAGTGCGTTTGCATATTATGAACATTTATTTCCGTCAATTATTAACTAAAGATATAAGCAGAAGAACTGGGGGAAGTAATTCACACGATATTTAATTCAACATATAGCACAGGTTGGGTACCAATGGATTGGAAGTTGGCCAACATAACTCCAATTTTCAAAAAGGGAATACAAAGTGATCTGGGCAACTATAGACCAGTAAGTCTAACATCAGTAATTTGCAAAATATTTGAATCTCTGTTAAAAAAGCATATAATGTTCTACTTGGAGGAGGGGGGACTGTTATCAGAGAATCAGTATGGGTTTAGGAATGGCAGATCCTGCTCTACAAACCTTTTGAAGTTCTACGAAAAAATTACTGAGGAGCTGAATGATAAGAGCAGTGTGGATATCAAGTACATAGATTTTCAAAAGGCTTTTGATAAAGTACCTCATGAGGCATTACTGTTTAAATTGGAAAGGTTGGGGATTCAGGGAAAAACATTGATATGGATAAGAATTGGTTATTGGGTAGAAAGCAGAAGTGCAGAAAAAAGGAAATTATTCACAGTGGACAGAAGTTATAAGTGGAGTGCCTCAGGGATCAGTTTTGGGTCCAATTTTATTTATAATTTTCATAGATGATATAGGTCAGGGGATTAAGAATAGAATCAGTATATTTGCAGATGACTTAAAAATATGGGGGACAGTGAATACCAAGTTACAGATAGAAAATTTACAAGGGGATTTTGATAAGATATCCGAATGGGCTGTAAAATGGGGTATGTCATTTAATGTAGGGAAATGTCAAGTTCTGCATATGGGTTACAGGAACAGTGGAGCCGAGTACAGGCTGCAGGGAGTAAAGGTAAAGGAGGGAGAAACAGTCAAGGATCTTGGGGTGATAATTCACAGGGATTTTAAAATGGGTCACCAATGTTCAGCTGCGGGTAAAAAGGCTAATAGGTTACTGGGGTATATTAAAAAGACTGTAACTTCAAGGGATAAGAATATAATCTTGCCGTTATATAAGGGTTTAGTAAGACCACATCTAGAATATGCTGTACAATTCTGGGCTCCATATATGAGAAAGGACATGGAATCAATTGAAAGGGTTCAGCACAGAGCTACAAAAATAATAAAGGGGCTAGCAAATGTTGACTATAATGAACGTTTAAGTAAGCTAAACATGTATACACTGGAAAGAAGAAGAAGGAGGGGGGATTTGATTCAGCTTTTCAAGTTTGTAAAACAAGGGGACACAGAGGGCTTAAATTTCAATAGGGATAACAGAACAAGGGGTCATGGGTATAAATTGAATAAGACACATTTTAATTGGGATTTAAGGAAAAACTACTACTTTAATAGGGTAATAGACAGTTGGAACGCGTTGCCAGAAAATATAGTTAATTCAAAGGGATTGTACGAATTTAAGACACAATTGGATAGTCAGTGGGAATTGGAGAATTCATAAACAAAGGACCAGCCTTGTTGGGCTTGAGCCTGTAGCTGGTCGTCAATATTTGTTTTTGTAAACAAACCCATCACAAAATAAATTATTTTTTCAAACCAATGAATGTAAGCAACCAAGCATTCAATAACCTTATTCTAAAGATTAATACAGTGTATGCATACACATCTTTTTCAATTAAACCTATGTTGAAGGCTGTTTTTTTTATATATATAACTAGCCACTGCGTGGCTAGCCCGGCATTGCCCGTGGTGTAAGGTATTAATCTGGTATAAAATTTTCCGCAGATTTCGAATCTTATTTTTTTTACTCTATCTTTAACGGTCTAGGAGATAAAAAAAAACTTAAGTTATGTAGTTCTTTTTTCTATCTTCTGCTGGAAAATCATTCCTCGGCGCAAAATGAAAGCGGAAACGGAAAACATCAATTTTCCTCAGCGAAAAATGAAAGTGGAAACAGAAAAAATAAATTTAGAATCTTGTCCGCGTTCTCCGTGATGAAAAAACTTGCCATGGTTCCAAAGGATGACGGCAATGTCAGAATAAAACTATTCAATTCATTTAAAAATCTTCTAGATTGAATTTTAAAATTTGCAGCAACCCAAAAATTCGGAATACCCGTGTGCCAAATCTCATTGCTGTAAGTGTCATAAAATCATCAGGATTTTGCAGCAAGAAACAGACAAACAAACACCTTTTATAATAGTAGAGATAACCTCTTTTTATAGCTAACTACTGTATTTTACAGTGATTTACACCCTGTTGGATTACACTTCTACAGGGCTTGCAAATAAGATTTTGAAGCTTGCAGCAAATATTACTGTGAGCTTTTATAAGTGGGCAGCCAAAATTATTCAGCTCATGGCTAAACCTAACATTTCTGTAGTAATGTTAAATTGCAGTTGCAAACTTTTCGCTAAACTTTAAAACAATTGAATAAATAATGCAATGAGAAAAAACAAATACTTCACTTTTCTTGTAAGCTTTCTGCAATTTGATATGAAACCCTAAAATACATCCGAGATAAAAAGAAACACTCAAAAAATATATTGTAGACACGTTTATTTCCTTATCAAGTTTACGAAGGCATCAGTCAATAATTAGGCTAAAGAAAATTGCAGTTATTTCATAACTACATAGCTAAAAGCAAGGTCTGCGATCACATGCACAAAACCATTTTTGAACTGCTCGATCAGCTTGAAGATTTGTAAGTGAAGGACCATCTGCACTTATCCTCAGTAAGGCACTAAAGACTGCTACACACTAGGCCAGTAATCTAGTCAAGTAGTGAGTGATTTAGTAGCTCTACTAAACGAGAAAACGGCAAGTGGGGGAGTGGTTGTTCACACACGGTTTAGTTGGTGTTCGAATGTCGACTGCTAAAGATAATGCATAGAGCGAAGCTGAATCGCGATGAAAAATATGATGAAATAGAGTATATAGATGAATGTATTACAATATATATATATTATTAAAAATTATTTTCCTTAAACTTAAATGAAGCTAGCATTCTTTTATGAAAGAGAAGTAATTAGTCATCACTTTTCAATCGGCATTTAATTATTTACACCCGAGCAACGCTGGGTAATTAATTCTGCTAGTTTAAAAATAAATATAAAACACTTTCCTAGTGTTTTTTAATTTTTTGTTTCATGTCCTTCTCGTGAAACTCTGATATTCCCATCGCTTTTTCTAATCCAACGATTGCAACTGCCTTGGATGCTTTATTTTTGTTCAGGGAAAACTTCACATTCCATAAGCACTACTGTGTTCCACATAAGCAGTAACAAATTTGACTGTAGTATCATCACTCCAATTAATCATGGTGCCGATAAAAATGTTATTTTAAGAGAATAAAAAACTTTAAACAGAACTGATTTATTGACTAAAGAAAATAATGGATTTAAATTACAGCGAGACAGACAATCAACAAACTGTTGCAAAAATTTAAAACTCATATCTACTGTGAATATTTTAACACTAAACACACACAAGAAAGAGACCTTGAGCAATGAAAAGGAATAACTAATGAGCTCTACTAAGCAGATGTGTCCCGATAGTGGTGAGAGGAGTGGGGGCACTACTATCCATTTGACTGGATCGGGTCCACTAAATGGGTAATCTATTGTTAACACACTCACTCAATCATCAGATGGATGAATTGACATTTTCTTTCCAAATTTAATTTCAATTCCATAAATATAGAATAGTCATAAAAGCAGTGTAGAGAATTCATAGGGATTAAAGCATAACATTTTTCAAATTAAATGTATAAAAATTAGCCAATCTGTCACACAAAACAAAATGAAAATATTATAATTCCCAATTATAAAGATTTATATGCTTTTCTGATACTGCAGAGAACTTTTAATTATGACTAATTTTTTTATGTGTTTTGTGTTTTTTTTTTTCATAAACTGACTATTTAACTTATTTGAAGCAGTTGTTAATTTATTTGAATGAAAATAACGTACATCTTGCTCAAGGTTGTTTAATTTTCAATATTAATAAACTTAATACAGAAAGGGGAATGAAATTTAAAATTTTGAGTTACAAAGTTTTTCCAACAAAAATCAATTGATTTAAATCATCATACTATGGTTATTTTGTTAAAATCTTTAAAAAACCAAAAATTCCATTAATGCCATTTGAAAACCTAAAACATTTTGTTATGCATCCGTGATGGGTCACCCCTTGCCTCTGTATTAAGCTCCTCCTTTTGTGCTCAGCAGTTCTTCCTGGTCCGCCTTCAATGACAGTTGTATCTTCCACGACATCGTTTTTATAACGATAAAATATTTTGTTATGTTGCCACTCCCAGACCTCACCATTCGGACTACCTCTTCTTTAAATCCTCCACTAAGTGTCCAATGCATTTGTTGAAAAACCTTATCGCCGATTTGTAAAACCCAAGTATCTAAGGCTTATTAGAAACATTCCTTCATGGAAACACCTTGTCAATTATGAACTTTAAAAAATTGTTTGTTTATTGTTGTCAAATATATTTAAATATTAGCAAAAGACAAAATTTATCTCATTTCGATTTAAAGACCCCGTTTACATTAGGCGCGTAAAACGCGCATTTTACAAGGCTATCAGGGTCTCGCTCTTCAAGGTCGCAAAGACAGATACTCGAATTAGATGAATAAATAAATGTAGTTTAATGGTTGGATCTCGCCATACGCGCGTTGAAACGTCTCATGTGAACGTGGCCAAAGGCTAGGTATCCAAACTGCCAGAGTTGTTTGATTTTATGGTGCAAGGATCATATTTTTCCAAGCTGTGCCATAAACAGGCAATATCAAGTAAATGGACATCAAAAACGGAAAGCTTTGCTGCCACTGAAGAGAAATACATCTAGGGAGGTGGTTTGAGTTTTTTTGCCACAAGACAAAATAATGATTGATATAAAATTTATGTATTTGCAATTTCATCCAGGGAGGAATTTAATATATACTGCCTACATCTCACAAGTTGCTAGCACAGTGGCAACCCCAAGAGAGAAACTGCTATAATCTATATTTTTGAACTGAAAGTATAGCATATCTAAGCTTCTTCATTTATCAAAACATGGTAGGGATCAATCTTATCACTACCATCTTTTTCTGAATCGAGGTCTCTGTGCTTCTAGCATCGTTTGACCGCTCAAGTCAATCGGTGATCTTTGCTTAAGACTAGAACAGAAAACAAAGTTATATTCAAATTATGATGTTCATTGTTATGTATACATTATTGGTCTGCAACAATTTTCTGTCTTGATAATAGAATAAATGGGAAAATAAACTCTTTGTCTAATGCCAGACTATTTTCTATTCAAAGCTCTTCCAGCCTCTTGTGAATTTCCTAATGCTTCTGTGGCGTAGGACGTCGTTCTCCACTCGGATTTTTGACGGCATGCGTTGTTACACAAATTCAGAGCTCCCAGATATGCATCTGGTGGATGGAAGGTGGTCAGAATGTTGCTTCTGGAGTCAAAGGTTCCTGGTTTGAATTTGGGGTAAGGCATGGATATTTACTCTATAAATGTTTATTTTGGACCCCTCTACAACCCTTTCAATTTAATCTGTGGTATTACTGCTCGCAGGTTAATAGTGCTGTTGAGATCGGTATATGGTTGCAGAAAGGAAGCACTTCAGGAACAGGAACAACAAGAACTTTAATAAACAATAATAGGTTAGTTACATGGTTCGTCTCGCCTTCAGTACGAGTGCGTCTGCTGGTGTTAGTATTCAAAGACCGACTTTATATACAACTCTGCGCTACGGCAGAGTGGAGCGCCATCTACTGGGTGAATACTACAGAGTATCCCTCCAGTGACGAAGGAACGATAAACATAGGTAATAATACAGCACAGATAAGCAAGACAAAATAAGAAAATGAGTACACATACAATTGAAGATATTTACAATTTTAAATAGTAATGTAGCTATTCACAATTCAATGAAGTACACACAATGAGGGAAAAAAATGTTAGTTATTTCTCCATGACAAGTCTATCGGGGAAATGTACACACCGTCCCGATCGTGTAATTACAGGTGTTTTAGATTGTGGCTTAGGTGTGACCGATTTAAGTTTGTCAATGTGGGAAGATAGCTTTGGGGATTCCATGGTATCCGAAAAATAAAAAGCTGGCTTTACTCTGTCGATGGAAACAGTGTTTTTCTTACCATTTAACTCAATGACAAAATTTTTGTCTGTACGGTTAACAACCAGATGTGGTCCAGAATAAGGAGGTGTGAGAGGAGGTCGAACTTTGTCGATTCTTAAAAATATATGGGTGCATGTTTTTAATGATGGGTTTACATAAACTTTAGTATTACCATGATTTGTAGATGCGATAGGATTTAGTTTTCGCATCATTGAAACGAAATTGGACACATAAGTAGGAGTAAGGGATTGGGGTACGGAATCAGTTGTAAAAAGATCAGATGGTAAACGTAAAGTAGTACCATAAACAAGTTGAGAACTGGTCGCATTGATATCCTTCTTAAGAGAAGAGCGTAGACCTAATAAAACTATGGGTAAAACTTCCGTCCACTTAGTGTGTTCATGAGCTGTTATGGCTGCTTTGAGGTGCCTGTGAAAGCGTTCAATCATCCCATTTGATTGAGGATGATAAGCAGAAGAAAGAATTCTATCAGTGCCTAAAGTATTTGTGAGTTCACGAAGAAGATTAGATTTAAAATTTTGTCCCTGATCCGAAGTAATAGTGACTGGTGTACCGAATCTGCAAATCCAACCGTGGAGGAGAGCTCTAGCAGTGGTTTCTGCTGTCATATCCGTGGTGGGAATGGCCTCAGTCCATCGGGTGAATCTATCAATGATGGTTAAGCAATATCGGTAGCCATCGGAAGGTGGATAAGGTCCGATAAAATCAACGTGAATATGCGCAAAACGCGCGTCGGGTAAAGCAAATGTGCTCAGTGGAGCTTTGGTATGCTGAAATACTTTTGCTCTCTGACATTTATTACAACCACGTACTTTGTCTTTGATGAACTTTTTCATACCAGGCCACACAAATCGGCCAGAGATTAAATTAGTTGTAGCTAAAATACCTGGATGGGAGAGATAATGAAGGTTTTCAAAAACAGTAAGTCGCAGAGATTTCGGAACAAATGGGCGAGGGTTTTCAGTGGATTTATCACAATATAAGTGTATATCTTCAAGTGGAAAGTAGTGTTTTTCCAATTTTAGTGATGTTTCTGAGTTGAGTAAGTTTGAAAGTTCCTCATCGTGCAGTTGTTCCTCTGCAAACATTTTATAGTCAAGTGAAGGAGTTTTTGAAATGGCATCAATCTCGATCCGAGATAAAGCATCTGCAGCAATATTGTCTTTACCACTAACATGCCGAATGTCAGTGGAAAACTGCGAAATGAAATCTAAATGTCTTAGCTGGCGTGGTGAACATTTATCTGCTTTCTGTTGAAAAGCAAATATTAGCGGTTTTTGATCGGTATAGATGAAAAAGTCTCTGCCTTCTAGCATATGTCGAAATTTTTTTATTGATGAATAAATTGCTAGAAGTTCACGATCATATGTAGACCACTTTTTCTGACATTTGTTAAGTTTTATGGACATGAATGCTATAGGTTCCCACTTTCCTTCGGTAGATTGCATGAGAGAACTACCAATTGCAACGTCCGATGCGTCAGTCCAAAGACTAAGTTGAGCACTGGGAATCGGATATCTAAGTAAAGTTGCTTTGGCAAGTGCCTTTTTTGCATCAGAAAAAGCAGTATCTGCAGCAGTTGTCCAATCAAGTGGATTTTCAGGGGATTTGCTAGTTCGAGTAGGTTTTCTTTTGTTCCGGTTACCTTCTAAAAGTTGTATCATGGGTGCTAAAATGTGAGAGGCTCTGGGTATGAAACGTCTATAAAAATTATACAGACCTAGAAATCTACGAAGTTGTGTGAGTGTAGTTGGTTTGGGAAAGTTTTGAATTGCTTCTACGCGATCTGGGAGTGGTTCTAATCCTTGCTCTGAAATTTTAAAGCCAAGAAAATTTAAAGATGATACACCGAAAGTACATTTTGATGTTTTTAACGTAAGACCATAATGATCAAGACGTTCAAAGAGTGCGCGAAGATGAATCATATGTTCTTCGCTCTAGTATTACTGGCAATTAAAATATCATCTATAAATGCAAAGACACCATCCAGACCACGCGTAACCTCGTCAATAAATCTTTGAAAAGTGCTTGAAGCATTACATAACCCAAACTGCATCCTTGTACTTTCAAATAGTCCAAAAGGGGTGCAAATGGCTGTTTTATGGATGTCCTGGGGGGCAACAGGAATTTGATGGAAAGCTTTGATTAAATCTACTTGCGAAAAGATTTTCTTTCCATGCAGCTCATTAGTAAAATCTAATATACTAGGAACTGGATATTTATCTTTGACTGTTTGCGAATTTAAAGCTCGAAAATCACCCACAGGACGCCAATCGTCACATCCTTTTTTAGATACCATGTGTAGAGGTGACGCATAATTACTTTTGGATGGTCGCATATGACCCAAATCAAGCATGTATTGAAATTCGGTTTTCGCTATTTTTAACCGATCAGGAGCAAGACGTCTAGGTTTAGCAAACACTGGCGGGCCATGAGTTTCAATATGATGCAGGACATTGTGTTTTACAGGTTGATTTGCACATGGCACTTTTGTAATATTAGGAAAATCGACCAATAATTTAGAAAAATCGTTATCCAATGTAACAACTTTGACAGAAAAAATATCAGCATTATTAACAAGACCGTGAGAATTCAGATTAGTAGTACAATCATTTAAACGCTTACGCCGTAAATCAGGTTTTAAATTGAAATAATGCAAAAAATCTGCACCAAGAATCGCTGTGGTAACATTACAAATATAAAATGGGAAAACAAAATTGCGTCTTAAACCAAAATCTAAAGATAATAGTTTTTGACCATAAACATGAATTGTTGTGCCATTTGCAGCACTAAAGGTTTGAGTTGGATGTTGTTTCCGCTGCGATTTGGTAGCAGGGATAATCGAAACATCCGATCCAGTATCGACTAAAAGGTTTAAATTCGTTTTTTTGTCTCTAACAAATAGGCGACTTGATCGAGTAGGCAAAAAGTATGTCGCTTCTACTCTTGCCTGCTTTCGTTTCCCGTAAACGAGCAGGGCTGCACACATTTGTTGGCCTTGGATTTGTACTTCCCATGGTACCAACAAACAGAGCTTTCAGCCGAAGTGCTGTGGCTTCTGCGGGATGAGTTACGATTGCGGGAGAAACTACGTGATCGGCGAAGAGTGTTTACTTCTTTACGTAGTTCATGTATTTCTTCCATGAGTTGTTGCAAAGTGTTCGGACCTGCTTCGGCAGTGGAAGGTGAAATCGAAATTCCACTTACCTCGGCTGGTGTTACTTCTAATATGCGATCAGCAACTTCAGCGGCCTTCTGCGATGTAGTTGGCATCATGGAGGCTAGAATTGTTTGGACATTGACGGGAAGTTGTGATAGGAATAATTGCAGCATAAGTGAATCTGCAATCTGGTGCGATTCAGCATGTCTTTGCATAACACGGAGAAGTTCGGAAGGTTTACGATCACCGAGCTGTTCTCCAGTTAGAAGTTTCCGTATTTGTTGCGTTCTGGTTTCGCCACAACGAGAAGTAATATGATCCTTTAAGTGCTGAAAGGGGTTGGTTGGATCCGGGTTTAAGATGACATCTCGCACTGTAGAAGCTGCGCCGGGTGGTAGATGAGCAACAATGTAGTTGTATTTTGTTTTCGGATCCTTGATGGGCTTGGGCGTGGCGAGGGCAAAGGTAGCTTCGCACATACCAAACCAAAGGTTTGGATCCGCGTCGTTGTAAATCGAAATCTTGACGGCAGCAATATTCTCCATGGTGGGAAGTCCAGAAATCAGTGGTGAAGTGGGAAAGTAAGCAGCGAGAACAAACCGATTCGAACAAAGCAATATTCAAGAATAATTTAAATGTTCAGCTCCGGGTCACCATGTTGAGATCGGTATATGGTTGCAGAAAGGAAGCACTTCAGGAACAGGAACAACAAGAACTTTAATAAACAATAATAGGTTAGTTACATGGTTCGTCTCGCCTTCGGTACGAGTGCGTCTGCTGGTGTTAGTATTCAAAGACCGACTTTATATACAACTCTGCGCTACGGCAGAGTGGAGCGCCATCTACTGGGTGAATACTACAGTGCAGTGGGAAAACCCACTGAACCCTAGCATTGCCTTGGAAACAAAGTATGAAAAAAATAAAATTTTTACTTTTAATCAGATTTAAAAAAATTTAATTAGATTTTTATGATTTTAGTTTATTCTTTGGCCATACAAGTTTAAACCTGTTGGACATGGGACATGCAAATCAGTGTAGCCTCTAGATAGTTTTGGTTTAAGTTGAGCAGTAATATAAATTTGAATAACATTAATGCATTAGGAAATATAGCAGGGTAAATTTTTGAGAGATTAAAATGCAATACTGAAATTAAAGGTGAATGTGATAAGAGTGCACAACAAATGCCTCAACTCTCCCATCTGGTTCTCAAGCAGCATATATTACTTTGATCTAACCCATAACCAGTTGCATGAAATGTTTTGGACCTAGATAAATAAGGTTGCAGGATCCCACTAACACAACATATTATACATTTTTGTGTCAAATTAATCACAAATCAGACAATTTTCATATTTTTTTGTGTATGTATTTATCATATGAATAGCCACTGCGTGGCTAGCCCGGCGTTGCCCGTGATGCAAGTTCAATTAAAAAATTATTTATTTAAAGAAAATCCTATTTTTAGGTATCAATCTAAACTGAAATTTTTACTCCATCTTTAACGGTCTAGGAGATAGAAAAAAGAACTAAGTGACTCCAGTTAAGATTTATCGTCTGGTTGGAAAATTATTCCTCCGTGCAAAATCAAAGTGGAAACGAAAAAGATAATTTTCTCTCGAGTTCCCAGCAATGAAAAAAACGTGGCATGATTCCAAAACCTGATGGAACGGCCACATGGGTAGAAAAAGTGTTTATTTTCTCTATGGTAGAAACACGTTGAAGAATAAAATTATTAAATTCATTTTAAAATTTTGTAGATTGAATTTTAAAATTCGCTGCAACACAAAAATTGCAAAACATTTAGACTACCTGTGTGCCAAATCTCATTGCTGTAAGTGCCATAGATTGTCAGGATTTTGCGGCCGCGAAACAGACAAACACTTCCTTTTATAATAGTAGAGATAAGATATATAGAATCTGAATACAGGGTGGTCCCGAATTCATGGTACAAACTTTAATGGTAGGTACAGGACATTGTAACAATGATTTATTGTATAGGAATGTATAGTCGCAAGTGACGCGGTGAGGCGAAAACAGGGGAAATAACGGCCGAAAGGAAAAACAAAGATTTTATTGAAAGCGTTGTTGACAAGTGTCATGTTTACAGTAATTGTTCAAAATTGCATCCACCAGTATCGATACATGCTTGACAGCGTCGGTGGAGCGATTGGCGTACACGTTCAAAGATGCCTGGTATTTCACGCACACCTGCAGCAGCTACAGATAAGCGAGCGACGAGATCCTCATCTGAGTCAACTGGAGTCTCATAAACAAGATGCTTTAGATGTCCCCATAAAAAGTAATCGAGGCTCGATAAATCGGGAGATCGGGGTGGCCAAGGGACTGGTCCACCACGCCCAATCCATCGAGTACCAAACGTGGCATTCAGGTAATTCCGTACATCAATGCTGAAGTGTGCTGGCGCCCCATCGTGCTGAAACCACATGCGGTTACGAATGGCGATCGGAACATCATGCAGCAGTTGTGGTAACACTTCTTTCAGAAAAATAAGATAGCTTCCGCCAGTGAGCCGCGTGGGTAGTAAGTATGGGCCAATCAAAAAGTCGTTCACAATACCAGCCCACACATTAATACTGAAACGTTGTTGAAACGCATGTCGACGCGTTGCATGTGGATTATCGGTTGCCCACACATGGGAATTGTGCGCATTAAAGACACCCTCGCGTGAAAATGTCGCTTCATCTGTAAATAGCACATAATCTACGAAATCCGGCTGCAACGCACATTGCTGCATCACCCACAGGCAGAAGTTCACGCGGCGAGGATAATCTGCCGGATTCAATGCTTGTACTTTCTGAAAATGGAAGGGGTGTAAGCGATTTTCGTTTAACACTCTGCATACAGTCTGATGACTCACACCTACGTCACGCGCAACAGTTCTTGTGCTTGACTCGGGTCTATCAGCCACAATGTTCAAGATGCTTTCTTCCAGCCTTGGAGTGAGTACAGCTCTTACTCGACCAGCGCCATGTCTGTTGACGTCGAACGCACCTGTTTCACAAAGTTGACGATGTAACCGTTGAAAAATTCTATGATCCGGCATTCGTCGATCAGGATACTCTGCGCGATACATTCGTAACTCAGCTCTGCCGTTACCATTTGCACGGCCGTACATGTAATGCATGTCTGCTTTTTCTGCATACGTAAAGTCACCCATCGTCTTTTGGCAGCACAATTGTGAATGGCGCTTTTCCCTACTGCGATGCATCATGTTCAACAGCGGCTAGACATCTACTGCCCTCTACCGGCAATGATACCAACCGATCACTCCATTTCTCTTTCCTTTTATTTCCCCTGTTTACGCCTCACCGCGTCACTTGCGACTATACATTCCTATACAATAAATCATTGTTACAATGTCCTGTACCTACCATTAAAGTTTGTACCATGAATTCGGGACCACCCTGTATGTATTTCTGATCAATAAGTATTTCAAAGTTGTATTCCAAGTACACAAAAAGGGTTTATACACAACATACCTAGAAAGTGAAGCTTTTCTCTATGAACAGCATAGAATTAATGTTAAAGCATTCCCCAGAATATGTCAATTGAGTTGAATTTTGAGCTTACAATAAAAAGATCACAATGATTAAAATAGCGTTATGTTTCAATCAATAATTTATTTTGTCAACGTACACAATCATTCATCAGATGGGTGAATTAACTCTTTTACATTCCAAATTTTAATTCCATAAATGCAGAATTATGCTAGAATTTCCCAAGAATCAATATATCTAAAATTTCCCAATTAAATTGAAATAAAAAGTGAACATATTGCCATTTATAGAGATTTATTTGCAAAATCGGAATGGTTTGGTGATACTGCAGAAAACTATTGCCTTTATTTTTTTATTAATTTAACTCATATGTTATAGTTTTTAACTTAATTTGAATAAAATAACATGCATCTTGTTCAAGTTTTCTCAAACTTAAAACAGGAGATTAAATCAAGTTTAAAATTTTGATTGTAATAAATTTTTAAAAATAAAAATGACTTCATTTAAATATCAATTTAAATTAGCATACAGTTCTTGGTCCACGAGTGTATCTTTGGGGCTGTTATTGAATTTTTTTTATCTATTCCTTAAGTATTTGTGATAATTTGGTTCTAAAAACATTATGCCTAATTTGTATGAATATGTGCTGGCTATTAAAATGACTCATGGACCTTGTTCGAATATAGAACAGTAAAGCTGGAACAAATGGTCTTATCTTTCTTGAAGAGACGTTGCAATACAGTTCAGTATCAGCATCTGTCAGGGAATGTTTGTTAGTTGTAAAGATATAAAAGATTTTCAGATATTGCAATTCGTTACTGAACATTTGGTGAACAGAGAAAACCAAACAAAAAATCTATGAAAAATCCTTATAGGTGGAGTCCCCAATTGCAAATTAAGAGAAGCAGGGTTAGAGCTCTAAGAAGATTTCAGGCTGAACACGATGATAGCATACGAAATATCTACCAAGAATTTAAAAAACAGCTGGCAGGGTATAAGAAATTGATAATACATACAAAAAGTGACGAATTTAAAGCCTACATAAATAATATAGCAACAACCTGTTCGGAAAGAATTATGATTTAATAAGTGAAAAAAGAAAAGAGCCCATGCTAGGAATTACAAAAACTGATGGAACCCTTACTAATAATATTAAAGAAATAAATAAAACTGTTTTGAGAGTGCAAAAAAATAAAAGATATAGAAATTGAAGAAATAACTGAATTTGAGGTAGTGGCAGCCTTTGAACGATCAAAGAGAGGAAAAGCTGAGAGAGGGGCAAAAAAGAGGATAGTTTTCAGACAAAGCTAGTCAGAGAAATCTATGCTGACAGAAAACTATTTGTAAAAACTTTGAATATTCTTTTACGTAAAGAATATTTCACAATGCCATGGAAACTAGCCAGAGTTGTACTAATACCAAAAGAGAGCAAAGACTTAAAAGAACCAAGCGCCTATAGCCCGATTTATCTTCTTTCTTGCTGGGGCAAAATTCTTGATAAAATTATCACAGAAAGACTTAAGTTACCACCTGGAAAAAGAAGAAAATAATAACAACAATCAATATATGGATTTAGGCGAAAGAGATCCACTATAGATGCATTAAAAAACATTATGGAAAATAATAATACTGCTATAACAAACATGCAATACAAATCACATGCATTATTTCTTTGGAAATTAAAAATTAATAGCCTCAATGTATAGAAGTACCTTAAACAAAGAATAATTAGCTTTTTGAAAAATAAAACAGTTATTTAAGGTAGCAATAAAAAGAGATCCTGTTTGGGTTCAATACTCTGGAACATATTTATCAACGCTTGGCCTTAACCTTGGTAGTGGGGTGGAAATACAGGCATTTGCAGATGACCTGGTCATCATGCTAAAAGACACAACCACATAGATTTACAAATTATGCAAATCTTGCTCTAAAACAATCAATGCCTGGCTAAATGAAAACAAACTAGAAATTGAATCGTTTGTTTGAGAAACCCCATAAGTCAGGTGAGAACAATTTTTGGGAAATCGAGAAAAACTGTTTATGTGTTAACCGTTAACCTCTATATTATCATTTCTAATAAAATATATTGTTTGGAGCTAAATACAATCTTCGTGCTCAATGGAGGTCTCAAAAGATAAATTATAAAATTATTATGGATTTTTAAAGTCAGTTGACTTATGGGGCTTCTCAAATACATATACTTTTGGCAAAAAGTAATTGCATTCTAAACTGTATAAAATAAAAAGTACATTTAGTACACCTCAAATATGCATTCTAAAACAAGTAGAAACATTAAATAAATATGAAATACAAATAAGATTATTTAGTTCTATGACTAAGAGTGGTATAAATGGTGAAATAAAATTTATTCATCAGTGGCATAGTTCTTCGACAACTGAGAATCAGATGTACCTGTAGAACACTGGTGTTGTAGGCGAATGTGGATTGTCAAATAACGAATATATCCATAGGTAATTTAACGAAATGAACTTTATTAAATCTCACGAGAGAGACTTCGATGCGATGTTGGCTTGTTGCCGTACGAAACAAGAATGACTAAAATCGACAGACAGAAAAGGTCGCCAACATTTCAATTCAAGACGTCAACAACTGGTGAATTATCTCTTTGTAGAATGCTTGAATGTTTTCTTCATTTGGGATGTATTTCATCAGTTTATTTATGTCTTCAATTTTTTTCTTATTGACGGGGATTTTCTTACTTGGATATCCTGGTTCATTTGGGAGTGCGATAGAAGCAGCTTTTTACTGTTGTTAAATCGAAAAATGTAGCTGCAAAACCCATCATTAAAAGGTTTGGCGATTTCAACATCCTAATGTTTAAAAGAGTGTGAAAACTGCATGAACTGCGAGATTTTAAAAGCGACTTTCTCATCCTTTGGAACTTGACGCCTATAAGTCACTTTTTTCTCAAAATCGAGTTTTCAGTAAAAATCTCTTCTTTAGAGGTAGACGCATCTTTTAGAAGTGAAACACCACGAGTCGGGTCATTCTACATAGAGTTGGCTCGTATGAAAGTTTTTGTTTATTTGAGAAAGCCCATAAGTCAGTGACTTGCGAGAGTGAAACGAAAACTTTCATACGAGCCAACTCTGTAGAATGACCCGACTCGTGGTGTTTCACTTCTAAAAGATGCGTCTACCTCTAAAGAATAAAACTTTACTGAAAACATGATTTCGACAAAAAGTAACTTATGGGGGTTTCTCAAACAACCGATTAAATTAACAAAGGCATTTTTACTGTTATAGCCAACAAGAATTACACAGATACTCAGATTAAAAATAGATGATTACAATTTAAAATATAGGAAAGAAATAAAGTACCTTGGCATTATTATTGATAAAAAACAGCTCCATTCCCCATCTGAATTATCTCCTAGAAAAAGTGACGGCAGATTCAATTGAGTTTCCAGAGCGACCTGGGGACTAGACCCATTACTCAAAAAATAAATATATTTGAGAGTTATAGAGAAAGTAATTTGCTATGGCTCAGAAATCTGGTACAAAGAAAATAGTAGACAAAAACAAAAGAGATACAGCGTAACAGATTAAAACCAATAATAAAAGGCTACAATACAGTCTCGACAGAGGCCTTGCAGATCTTGGTGGGATGCATCCCATTAGATTTAAAATTAAAAGGCATCGTAAACATGTATAGAATATTCAAATTAAATGAAACAGTGCAAAATAATGGAGAGGAAATAAAAAGGGAAGAAATTGAAGACTCAAAATAACTTGGAACCACCATGGAGAGCCTCCAGTGAGGACTGGCAGGAATATAAGGAACAAAGCACAAATAGTATAAGCATATATACAGACAGATCAAAGAAAGAGGATAGAGTGGGACGTGGACTGGTCGTGTGCAAAGGGGAAGAAGAAATATACCGAGAAGCAATTAGACTAAGTAACCACTCAACAGTCTAGATTGCGGAATTGAAAGCTATAGAAATATCGGTAGATCTGATTAGAACAAATAAACTAAAAAGTGTGCGAGTTATAGCAGACTCACAATCTGTCTTGATGGCTCTGAATTACTGCTCAAACAGAGACTAAAATTGCTAATTTAAAACATGGCATAGCAGAGCATAGAGGGAAAATAATATTCCAGTGGATCAAAGCACACATGAGTTACTGGGGAAATGAAAGAGCGGATGCAATAACCAAAGAAGCCACTACTAAACAGCAAATTGATAAAGAACAAAATAAAACTGAAGAACATTAAGAAATTAATCAGGAAAGAGCAACTAACAGACTGACAGATGAAAGAAATTATATGGAAAATACTGGAGCTCATGATTGAGCAAATGGATACGAATGAATAGCGAGTTCTATTTCATGAATCTGGGTTGCAACAGCAACCCAGATTCTTGAAATAGAACAGCAGTATTATTTATTGAACAGTATAAGCAGTATTATTTTGGTCAATGGCCATTTGAGGAAATTCAATAGCACTGGTGTAGAAATTGTGACATGACGGAGACAAGGCCGAGACATCATTACTGCCCTTGATATGTAAAATATATACAATGTTGGGACAAAAATAAGGAAACATCTAAAAAAACATGTAAACTTGCCTAATATGGTGCAGGAAAACCGTTGGCATTCAAAACAGCTTGCAGTCTTCTCGGAATGGATAACTAGTTCCCGCTTGCTTGCCAAAGGAATCTTGTACCATTCTTCCTGCAAAACTGTGTTCAGATAATGATAACTTTCCACTCCAATGTATACCACTGAGATTCAATAATATTGAGGTCTGGTGACTGTGGTAGCCAGGGGAGATGTGACAAATCATCCTTGTGCTCAGAAAACCAGTCCTGAACGATGTGAGCTGTTTGAACAGGGGCTTTGTCGTCTTGGAAGACACCATCACCATTGGGGAACAAAGTTTGTACAATGGGATGGAATTGATTGGCTAAAATGTTCATAGTCCTTGGCCTTAATGTGCCCTTGCAGAGTAATATGGCCTGCCCAAACCATCACAGAACCCTCTGCATATTTCACTCTTGGCAACAAGCAGTCTGTATTATAGGCTTCGGATGGCGTTTGCCAGGCGTAAACTCGGCCAGAAGTGGGAAACAAGACTCATCTGACCAAATTACTATCTTCCATTGCTCCATACTCTAGGTTGTATGACTTAAACACCACTTTTTCCTTTTACAGGCATTAGCATTACTGATGAATGGCTTTTGAATTGCAGCTTGGCCAGAAACACCCTGCTTATGGAGGGTTCCTTTTTTATTGTTTTGGTACTCACAGGGTTTGTAAGCACGATATTAATTTCAGCAGTAACTCTTACAGCCTTGGTCTTTTTGTTTTTAGTCACAATCCTCCTTAATGTTTTGTCTGTCACGATCACTCAACACACACTTTCGTCCGTGCTGTGATTTAGGGGATGATGTTTTTTCTGCTTTTCAAATATGTGGAATAAATCTTAGATATATACCTTTTGAAACACTAAACACTTCGGCTACCTTGCTTACAGAAGCACCCACCAGACAAGCTCCAACAATTTGCCCATGTTCGAAGTCTGTTAGCTCGACATGATGCAATTACAACTTCAGAGAACAGTGCCCCAACAACGACTGACCGTTGTATAGGTTGCGTCAGTTGGAGAAAACACCAGCACCTCCTACACATTTCACTAGAATAAACATTTCTTTTCAAGCATGCATTTCGCGAGGGGTTTCCATATTTTTGTCCAACCCCTGTATCTGTACTGAATTAAGCAATGAAATCTAAATGAATTTTGTTTTTTGGTGTGGTGATTTATTAGGGCTTTGATGAAAAGCTTTGATGATTTAGATCCATAAGTTCGTGCTGCATGCGACAAAAAAAAAAACTAAAAATTTAGCATACTGAGAAATTGAGTTTTATTGTTTAAGGTCAGGGAATCTCCAGAAGTGTTTGTACTTTTCCTGGTAAGAGTTTAGATCCATCTTTATTAATGATGAGATTTCAGAAATTCCAAACATGCATTTGAATGTAGGTATTTATTGCCAATTATACGAAATCATTCAATTGCTGAAACACCTGTATGAGGACAGTTTTGTGCTCCTCGGCTACTAAAATGCCATCAAAGTAAAGAAAACAGAAATCCATACCGTTAAGTACTTTGTGTATAAATCTTTAGAAGGTCGTTTAGTTTTTGTGGCACAAGGATCATATTTGGTCAAACTGCACCAAACACAAGACAATGTTGGAGGAAAAAATAAAAAGTAGTGGACCAGAGTAAAACAGAAGGGAAGAAAGATCACTCGGGTACCTTGGGATCGTGAAGCTCATACACACCTAAAGATGTCCCATTGAGGACAAGCCTTAGAAAGGTGTGATTGCTGTCATTGGTATATTTTCCTGACGGATTTGATGGTTGCCCGTACCAAGTCAATCTTGGAAAACATGGACAGGATCTTTCGTAAAACTCCCTCAATATGAGGAATTGATTATTATTGACTCCAGTAACTCAATTCAGTTCTTTATAATCTCATCTTGGATCAAAAAGAAATAGAATTTTCAGGAACTATATAGATTAGACTTGCTAGTTAGATTTGGAAATTTTTTCAAAATGTTATGATACTCAGAAATAACAATAATTGTTTTCAAGTCATGAGAAGTACCAACAACACTTTTATCTTTCTTGTTGATGTGGTAGAATCTATTGAGTATGCTTGAAGTCGACAAACAGACCACTCGTTTAGAAAAGCAGCCCCTGTGATTGGCCAAGAAACACTGGCAATTATAAATTCCCATTTAAAAATACACATCAAGTTTACTGAGTCAAGTTTACTCAAATACTTTATCAAGTTTAATGAGTTTAAACCTTAATCACATCAAACCATAATTAGTTTTGGGTCATAAGTAGAAATTGGAGAATTCTTTACAGCTTTAATGTTCAAGGTGTTGGATTTCTCAAACGATCAGAAGCGAAGATGTGTAAAATACAAACATCAGATCTGCAATCAATCAGAAAGTTAAATTTTGTTTTGCTATCTCCAATGAATTAGCACGTGCTACATGTGACATCTTCGTGAATCGCTACTCGAATCAAAGGCTAAGTTAGTTTTTTTTAAATGTACTTGGTTTATTACATTTAAACGCCTTTTTGCTGAAATGGCTGTGGTAGATGCAAGCACCTTATGTTTCTCCTCTAATTGACTTTTTTCATCTGGATTTTGAGTGCCTCATCCCGTTAAGAGGTGCAGCACCATGAAGGTATAGGCTGGAAATTGGTAGTATATTCAGGATATCGAAACAGGTCTATTGAGAGGGAATCTAATTGCTCATTCAGAGTTTACAACAAAAGCACTCTCTTGGAGTTTAGTCTGTAATCTTGAAAATTGAAATGACATTTCAACTAGCTTTGTTTAGGAATCGGCACTGACAGCAATGATAGCTTCAACACGAGGTTAAGCGATTCAGCCAGATAGTTTTTAAAAAATCATTGCTTACTTCTCCATCTGCCTTCATCTTTTCGTAGCAAATGGGACGGTTTTGTGTTTCCAAGCTCCAAATCTAACAAAGTTTTGACTGTGGACAGACACTTAAATGGATCAAGCACACAATCTGGCTTTTAAATTTGAATCTGGAATGTCAGTAGGGGAGCATGAACTAGGTCAGACGCATGCTTAACGTCGGTGCATCCAGTTATGCCTGACAGTTAGAAATCTGCTTTTAGTTTCTCAAAATACAGTTGCACATAATTAGGTCGAAATGGTAAAAACTTTTGCAGCAATTTTATCGATTGCATTGCTTTTTCCAGAATTTGCTGTTTGACACAAGTGCACATGGTACTATCAAAGGGGATAGTTCTATTTGCAGAGTAATAGGATATGCTGGCATGTGCAGAGAAAAGTGGAACAATCTCACCAAGTAGTATCCTGTGTTGGCTGGCATGGGAATATGTACTCCGAAGAGGATGTCATTCGTTGTCCCCGTGGGATGTCTGGGTCACCACTGTATCTCGTCAACATAATAACATTAAATTACTTTAATCAACATTTAGGATAGATACATTTTCACAAGACAGTGGGGCAGGAAGAAAACATAACGATCGCCATTCATGTTCTGTGCATGTCAACCTTCTAGCACAATTTCACATGCATTCAGATATTAATTGACCCAAGGATGACCACCTTCTTGCAGCCACATGAAGGCTAACATCAAAGGTCACTACAGCAGGAAAAAGTAGAATAAATATTGAGTTCTACTTATCTTGAGATTTAGAAAGATATTTGTACCTTGGAAAAGTGGGGGGGGGGAGAGCTATATCCATTTGGTGTGTAACAGGATTTAGTAATTTCTATTTCTTTAATTTTTAAGACTGCATATTAAAACATTTTACAATCCTTGATACTCTCATAATGTGCCGACAGGAAGAAATTGATGCCTTTTCTGCAATATTTCCTTCAAATATTTTCCGGACATAACTCAAAACTAGCAAATTTTGACATTGTTATTTTCTATCCAAGGTACAGACATAAAAGGCCATCGATCCCGTTTTTTCTTTTACATAAACTTCCTATTGTATGTAAATCAAATGTACAAACAAAAAGTAAAGTAAAGTAACTTAATTCTATTAAAATGCCAAGTATTTGTCTAATCTTAGCTGAAACAAGCACCTGTACTGAACACACTGCTACTGTAATCTATATGTGTGTGTATGCATTTATGTCTGGAATAGTACATCCTTTCATTTAAATGAAATGGAAAAAAGTAATATCAACAAAACTGAAACTCATCAATGTGATTTTAGGTACCATTAGGAATAGTTAGAAAATAATCAGCTGGGCATACGCTGGTGGAAATATAGTCAGCTGATGCAATAAGTATACACTGCATACTGAAATGAGTTCAGGCACTGCAGGGCAACGTTATTGATTCAGCTGGTACCCTGTTTGAATATTTATTTTCGTCAAAATTTGAATCCTTTCACAACCACCCCAACCAGACCAGCTGACGTGCGGTTCCCAGTTGAGGGATATGAAGATAACTACTGATACGAAAAAGAGCCTTGTTAAAATGACTTTCCAAAATGGTATGACGGTGCCTGGACTAAGAGACATGTAATTAAAAGGGCTATTGCAATTAAAATCATAGAACAAATTTGAAATAGTAAAGGAATGGAACTTCTTTTTTTAAGAGGCATACACTTGTATTTTACTAAAACACGAGAGTAAGCTTTTAAAAGGCTTCTATTGAATCTGATTGTGAACATTTCTCTAACAGCCGACCAACCGGTCTAGTGGCTAAGGTGTTGGCTTCTGGATCGGAAGGTTCCTGGTTCGAATCCGGGGTCAGGGCATGGATGTAAAATTTTACTGTTCTTTGTTAGGGGTAATGATGGTCGCCCATTGGGTGCTTCTTCACAAGTGGCCATCACTTCTGGCCTTGTAGTGGCAAAATGATTACAAATCAACAATGCCCGCCATTGGATTAAAAAAAAAAAATTATAACTCTAAAATTATTTGGTAGATACGATTTCTTGCTGTTCTTGTTAAATGCGTATGGTCTTTAAAAACATAACGTTAAACTCAACAGACAAAACACAAGTGAATTATCCAGAAGTAGCCTTCCTTTCTTAAAAATTTATAGCATATTTTATAAGTTTTGTTTACATTTTCTCTTGGTAATAGAAATTTATTTTTATAGCCTTGCTGTGGGCATTCATAACAGAGCTCATTTCTGTCTTAAATGGATTGTTACTTGCAGTGCAACCAATATCTATTCTAAACAAGTAAGTAAACTTTTTTTGTGTGTATCCCTATCCAAATATTTTCTTTTATTGGTTGTAATTTAGCCATCCTTACAAAAATTAACGTACAATGCAATAGTATGCATTAGCACCACCCACTCCACCAAGAAGTACTTCTGGGTTGACAAAGTTACACTGTCTGAATGATTGACCTCCTGTAGAATCAGACAGATAAGTATTTTTGTAACTTTACAAAATCAATTTTACTATTAGATATCAGACATGCACAACCAGTAATGGTAGGAGCAGACAAACAAGTTGTCGAAAAAACTGGAATATGAAGTTGAGGAAACACCTTACACATTCTAACAATAGATTGAAATAAGTGACTATTATGCTTAGTGACTGGTATTGGCTAGAGACAAGCATGTACACCCTCCTCTTGTGAAGATTTGATTTTCGATACAAAGGTGGAAGACAACCTTTCCACTCACTTTTTAAATGCATTCATAATCTTGCTAGTAATCACAAGCTCAGTTTTATTTCATTACAGAAATAACTAAATACGTGCTGATGAGGCAAACTGATGACATATTTTATCGTACTTCAGTGGGGATTTCTGCAAATGTACTTCCTCAGTAAGATACCATCACTATCAATAAAAGTAAATAGTATAAGAAAGGTACTTTTCTTATGTTTCAAATTTGCAATTGTCTTGAACTCATTTGCACAGAATTTCTTTGTACATTGAAAATATTCCACTGGGAGGGGGGGGGGTAATGGTAACAGAACCTGGAAAACCGGGTAATCAGGGAGTTCTCGGGAAACTTTTTAATTCTGGAAAAATTGGGGAAAATTTCATAAAAAGCAAGGACATTTTTATCTAAACCTCAACTATTATCGTTTGTCCTATTTAGAGATGCACAATCTCCAGTTCTTTTGAGAATCGAATGAATAGTATTCGCCAAAATTGTAACTAGAATGAAAAACACTGGCGGCGTAATTTTTTAACTCTGCGAAATCCGCTGCGGCCGTTTTTTGCTGCAGCGTCGCGTCGCAGTGAGGCGGGCGATGCAACTTGTGGCATATGATTTGAAATTTGTGCAACTAATAATGTTTTTTTGTGCATTAAATTAATATTTTTTGTTTGCAATTACATTTTTGTAGAATTATTTTATGTATATTTGCATTTGATTTTGATGTATAGTATGATAATGTAGGGTCAGACGTAGTGAGTTCATAATCAAAAATTTTGTTTTTTTTCAATTGCTACTGTAAGAGTTCTATTAAGGGTGCCGACCCATGCAATAACAATTAAAATATCCGAAGAGAAAAATACAAAATGTTTGGAAAATTATCCTTTCACCCCATCTGATCCTAAATATTTAAAAATATTGTTGTGTGGGTACTGTATATCGATACCAATCTCGGATCACAACATTTATTAAGGGAATTGTAAAATCAGGGAAATTTTTGTGACACTATCAGGAAAATAGCAGGGAACTTTTTTTCCCAAGAATTTTGTTGCCACCCCGTACTCAATTTAAAATTAGAGATTACAGACATTTTTTATACATATAAAAATATAATATAATTAATATATAAATATAATTCTTGCTGCCATTAACAAATTTTTTACAATATAGTGTCAATATTAAACAATGGGGAATTCTTAACACCATACACACTATTACTTTAAATCATATTTAGAATCTAATGATTTTGCTCTTTTGAATTTACCTTATACATCATCCTTATCTAATTTTTCAATCAAAAGTGATTGAAATCCCAATAAAACATTAATACAAATAGTGTCAATATTAAAAACAATAGGATTTTCATTTTCAGAATACAAAGCAATTTGATAGATAACCCTAGTAGCTAGAAAAGGAACCGCATAACCAAATACTTGACAAATATAGTTTAGTTGTTTTTTTTAAAGAATTGTTTGTCAAGTTATTGTTATTTATGTTTTTTTATTAGAATTATTATATTTTACATATTTATTGTTATATTATATATTAATTATTTATTTTACCTTATATTTTCCTTTTTTATTATTTATTTATATATATATATGTTAAATATTTTATATTACTCCTGATTATCTGAATTTGGTGGGAAGTTTATTTTATTCAAATTTTAAATAATCTGTACCTAAATGTTAAGTTTAAAAGAGAATTAAATAAAAAATAATTGATTATTTGTTTTAAACAGAGCAAATAATTTATATTCATGTGAATCAGAAGTTATCTTTGTATGCAAATTAAAACTAATGGCTAATGTTTTCAAAGCTTTTGCGAAAAAAGATTTTTTAAGTACCCATTTTGGTTTTATATTTTTTGCTTATATAAGAATGTGAACAATGCTCATAACGATAGATATGCTCAATTACCAAAAGACCCTGATATGTCAGAAATACATTTCTTCCTGCATCAGCATCAAAAATAAGAGTATTACTCATTTACATTATTTACTACAGGGTATTAAAAAAATCATGATTTAAAAAAATAATAAAATTCGAATTTATTTGATTTAAAACATTTTTATTTAAATAGGATTTTTATAATTTTAATTAATCCCTTGCCCATAAAAGTTTAACTTGTTAGCATGAGGCATGTAAATTACAAAGTAATTTCTAGATAATTTTGATTTATGTTGAACATTAATATTTCTGATGAATAATATTAATGTATGAGAAAAATAGTAGTATAACATTTTGAAAGATTCAAATAGGACAAAAGGATTAGCTAAGTTAATCTCATAAGAGAAAAATAGGAATAACACAGCAAATGCAATGCTTAAGTAATCAAAAAATCAGATAAATTTCCTTATTTTTTGCATTGCCTATATATTATGAATAAAATAATAATTTTTTTAGTGAATTTTGCATAAAGTAGTTACTTTTGAGTCAGAAAAAAATCACTTAACTAGTAGAAAATAACTTTGAACAAATTAAAGAAAAAATTCCTACTTCTTATTTAGCTTGCTTCTTTTAATACTTAACAAAAAACAATAATTTGAAACAAATCAAGATTGATCAATGTTTTGTCAGTTCAGAAGATGGTGTGTTGCAATTCATGTGTTCCCAATGCTAGTTGTTCAGAACACTCGCTGAATTCACAATCCACGAATGCAGTATTCAGTTAAATCAAAGTGCTTGTATATTTTTTTATTTAAATCAGTTCATTATATATTCAATTTAATGTATGTAACATGTGTAGTTGAAAAAATTTACTTTTGACAATAGGTGAACTACATATTACAATTACACATTATTGTTTTTTTAGTCATGTACACCTGATTCTGTTTTTACACGATAGATACATACCTGAAGAATAGGTGTGAAGAAGACATTGTATCTATAGAAGAAAAAATTGGTGTTCCTGATCTCAAAAAAAATCAAAAAATATTTAAGAAATATAAAAATATTCGTTTTAAGCTTATTATTTTATTTCAGCCAAATACACGTAACAAAACGCAATAAAAATGTATTAAAGTAAATTTGCATTTAAAATGAAAAATTCTTCATGCATACGTTTACGTATGACTGGGATATCACTATTACATACACTAGAAATGTTGTAGATAGTCTTCCTCTTTTAATGAATTTCTTTCTGTGATCTCTTAAGCAAAATCAGCATCGAGTCTCCTTGTGGAATTTTAGTGCAGAGATGACACAGTTTTACATGGCTAAATAGGTTTATTGAAGTATGAACATAGAATATCACACACAACAGACAACAAGACAAGAAAACACACACCACAGAATGTAAACAAGTCTACATTTACTAAACTTCAATACTTGTATTTTAGCACACACCCTTAATTATGAAAGTTTTCACAAACATAAAATACAACAAATCAAAAACTAAAAATTAACCACAATTTTACACATTTAGAAACACTAAATGATTAAGTTTCAGAAATTAAATTATGTTACTAACTAGCCACTGCGTGGCTAGTCCGGCATTGCCCGTGCCGTGGTGTTGGTTTGCTTCACAATACTGTGTAGCAGGAGCTGTGAACAGTATTTATATCTCAGAATTTAATTCCATATTAATTCCTAAAAAAGAATATGATTTAACATACAATGTTATTTCAAACTCTTTTTCAAGTATTCAACTAGTTTGGATTTATCTGACCCATTTAAATTCCATCATCGACATAAAAAGCTAATATTGTATCCGTTCCCTCAAAAATACATTGTTCAGATTTAATTTGACGAAAATCTTTACTTTTCAGAAAATCAGTTAGCCTTCTATTCCACCTTAAAGAAGCTTGTTTCAAACGATTGATTTTTGTAACTTGCATATTTTAGACTGATCACTGTAACCCACTGGCATTTTCATGAATATTTCCTCATCCAGTTTTGCATACAGGAATGCTGTCTTAATGTCAATTTTCATATGATATCCTCTATTTGATGCCAATCGGAATAAAATTCTTAGGGATGTTATGTTCACAACTGGGACTAAAAGTCTCATCATAATCTATTCCATAATTTTGTTCACATCCTCTGACCACTAATCTTGCTTTGTACCTGTCATCATGTTTAATTTTAAATACCCATTTATTAAGTAGAATCTTTTTATTTCCAGCCGTACTTCTATCCACAACTTGCCAAGTTTAATTTTTTTCTAGAGATTTTTTTTTTCTATAGCTTTTTTCCAATTTTCTTTATCAGGACCATTTACTACTTCTTCATATGTAACTAAGACATAGTCAGTGAGATAAGTAGGTAGTTTCTTTATTCTTTTGCTTCTTCCAAGTTCCTCCTTGTTTTCTTCATCTGTGTGAAATGATTCTTTGGAATCTTCTATATTCACTTCCGCATCAATTGGAAGTGATAAAATGTTTATTTCTTCACTTGGAACAAGAAATACCACATGTCTTGAAATTTCTATTTTTCTTTTCTCTTCATCCCACAACCGATAGCCATTGTGAGTATGTCCAACAAAAATAAGTTTGTTGCTTCTACAATCCAACATTTTTAGGAGACCAGTTTATTTGCATTAGCCACACTTACAAATATTTGCAAGTTAGACAAATCAGGATTATTTTGGTTCCACATTTCAGCAGGTGTTACCTCAGTAGCTTCTGTAGGACTTTGGTTTATTAGATACTATGCTGCAGTTCTTAATGCTTCACCCTATATTATTTTTTTAAAGGCCAGAATCAAAAATCAATGCCCTGTGTTTTCTCAAGCAAGCTTCGATTCAAGCGTTCCCTTTAATTGAGGTGCATGTGGAATTGTGGAATCTAACTTGATATCCTTTGACTTGAACCAACTTTTCATTTCATTTGAAGTATATTCACCTACACCTCCATTATCACAACCTTTTTTAGCTACATGAAGTGACCATTTTGTTTCAGCTTCTTCTGTGTACTCTTTTAGAACATTGAGAGCTTCAGATTTGCTTTGGTTTAAACATTTTAATCAATAACACCATACAAAATTGTGTATAATCATCTAAACAGGTAAAAAAATATCCATTTCTGTCCCATGTTTCAACTACTATAGTCCCACATACAGGGGTTGGATAAAAATATAAAAACATTTAAAAAAAAAACATGTAACCTTGCCTAATCTGGTGTAGGAAAACCCTTGGCATTGAAAGCAGTTTGCAGTCTTCTCGGAATGAATAAATAAATACAGTTCCTGTATGCTTGACTAAGGAATCTTGTACATTTCTTCCTGCAAAACGGTGGCAAGTTCAGATAACGATGATTGTGGTATATAGCGATCACACACTTTACTCTACAATGTAGACCACAAAGATTCAATAATATTGAGATCTGTTGACTGGGGAGATGTGACAAATCATCCTCGTGCTCAGAAAACCAGTTCTGGACGATGTGAGCTACATGAACAGGGGCTTTGTCGTCTTGGAAGGCACCATTGGGGAACTAAGTTTTTATCATGGGATAGACTTGATCAACCAAAATGTTCACATAATTCTTGGCCTTAATGTGTGCCCTTGCAGAGTAATCATGGGGCCCACAGAAAACCACAATACGGCTGCCCAAACCATCACATAACCCCATCATGTTTCACTCTTGGCAACTAGCAGTCTGTATTATAGGCTTGGGATGGCGTTTGTCAGACGTAACCTCTGCCAAAAGTGGGAAACAAGACTCATCCGACCCAATTACTGTCTTTTATTGCTCCATAGTCCAGGATTTATGACTTCAACACCACTTTTTCCTGTTACAGGCATTAGCATCGCTGATGAAAATCGCTGTGGTTTTTGAATTGCAGCTTGGCCAGAAATACCCTGCTTATGGAGCTTCCTTCTTTTGTTTTGGTACTCACAGGGTTTGTGAGGACGACATTCATTTCAGCAGTAACTTTTGCAGCTGTGATCTTTATTTATAGTCGCAATCCTCCTTAATGTTTGTCTGTCACGATCACTCAACACACACGTTTATGTCCATGCTGTGATTTAGTGGATGAGGTTTTTCCTCTTTTCATACATGCGGAATAAATCTTATATACAGTACCTCTTGAAACACTAAACACTTCGTCTACCTTGCTTACGTAAGCACCCACCACACGAGCTCTAACAATTTGCCCACGTTCGAAGTCTGTTGGCTCCGACATGATGCAATTACAACTTCAGAGAACAGAGCCCCTGACAACGACTGACCTGCGCAGTGTATTTACGACATTGTATTGGCATCAGTAGGCAAAAACACCAGCGCCACCTACACATTTTACTAGAATAAACATTTCAAGCATGCATTTCACGAGGTTTTTCCGTATTATTCTCCAACCCCTTTATGTCTCTATGTATTATTTGCAATGATCTTGTAGCTCTAGTTCTTTCAGTTTTAAAAGGAAATCTAACTTGTTTAGCTTTTTGGCATATTTCTTAAGAAATTGCCGTACCATTTATTTATTTTTCTGGCAGCTTCATGCTTTTTGAATGCTTTAATAGAAGCTTCATGTTCTTTTCACACAAATGTCCAAGTTTACGATGCCATACCTCGGCATAATTTTTACTCTCTGTCAACAGTGCTTCATTTTGTTCATTCAAATTAATTTCAGTCTTGTTTCATTTTTATAACCCTTCAAAACAATTTCACCTTCTTTAAAAATTTCAACTCAATCTTCAACAAATTTTACTTCTTTGTTTTTAGTTAATTTACTGATAGTACATTTTTGGACAGTTCAGGAACATACAACACTGGTTTTCATATGCAACCCTCTGTTTTGATACTTCCTACACTTTTTGCTTCCATCACTTCTGAAGTCTTTGCAAGATCAATTTTAGTTGAGATTTTCACAGAATTTTCCAACAATGTTTCACGATTTACCATGCGACTAGAAGATCCTGAGTTGACAACCCATTTGTGAGTAGAATTTCAATTGGGAGCAAGAAAGGAAACTTGTTTTCTTCCACTCTTTCTAAAATAGCAATCTTTATACACATCATTAGTTTTTTTAAAGATGTTACAATGAAGTTGATTTTTCTGGTTTATACTATCTTTAACAAAATGCGAAGGACTGTAGCACATTTTTTCTCTTTAACATATTCTTCCTACATCTTAATTTTAGGGCAGGATCTAACAAGGTGATCTCTGTGCTGTTACACCAGAAGCATCTTTTTTCGTGAATTTAAAATGCAACACTTTCTTCTTAATTTCAGGCATTTTACTGAAGTTTTCTTCATTTGGTAACCAAGCTGTTAAATTTTAGGTCTTCTCGTCTTTGTTTGTGGAATCCCATGCACTTCGAAATTGTTTGTACTTTTCTGAAAGAGTCGAGAAAACTTTCAATGTAATCATTTCACTGTCTATGTCCTTGTCAAGAGCTTTTAAACGGAATGTTATATTTTCTAGTTTACTTACATGGGTAGCAATATTGGATTCAGAATCAAAATTGTAATTGAAAAATTCTTGTAACGAATTACACTTTTGTTTATCAGAATCCCGTTCATATATTGAACAAAGTTTTTTGTACATATTGCAACTGTTTCCTCAATTTAAACTATGCTTCGCATTTCTTTTCACCGACAAACAAAATGCAGCATCAGGTAAGCCTTCTTTTGATTCAGTTCCACTTACGATTTCAAATAAGGAATGGGATTTTAAAAGGATATTCACTTGAAACTTCAACACTGGAAAATTACTTTGATTTTTTAGTTTTTCAACACTGCTTAAGTCTTTAAATGTTAGCTATTTTTAGTTTTTTTTTTTAATTGCCTGGAACTTTTTATTTGTTTCATTTACTCACCAAATGACAAAATAGGCACATAACCCCTGTGTAATTTTAGTGTAGAGATAACACAGCTTTACTTGCTTAAATAGGTTTATTGCAATACGAACATAGAATATCACACACAACAGGCAACTAGACAAACACGCACAGAATGTAAACAAGCCTAGTGTTATCACTCTAGATTTACTAAACTTCAATAATAATATCTTAACATTCCTCTGGTGCTGATGTTTGCCTGTTTTTCGAATGAATACTGTTATTAATAGTTGTTTGTGTTTTGGTTAAGCCATTATATGATTCTCTGTAGGAGGCTGTCAACAACTTCAGTTCACGTTGAAACTTCCCAGCACCTTCCTCATTAGTGCGTGTAATATATAGAAATGATGATATGCCACAAATAAATATTAATAATAATTTCTTAAAATTTAGGCTAAAAATTCTTATAAATTGTTTGCCCCACTCTTGTTAAATCAAAATGTCTCATGCAAAAAGAGACTGAAATATTTATTTTGATTTTGTGTAAAATCAAATTCACGTAATGAAGGTTCAAGTAAAAACAGAATTAGGTGTAATTTATAAATAACTTTCCATAGTATACTTTCATACTGTAAAAAACCGTAGTTTCTAGTATTGTTTCTCATTTAGTGAACAAAATAGTGAAAATAACAGTTTTAATTAACATATTTAGTGCATTTAGAATGTTCTTTTCATATTAAAAAGAACCAGCCAGTAATTAACCAATTTGTGCCTATTTTTCATGGAAAAAAAAATCCTTGAGCTAATTTTTAATTGCATGTGAAATATTTTTAGTATTAAGTATCTTGCAAGGAATGTGATTAAAATGAGCTATTGACTTATTCTTTTCTCACTGTCTAGGATCATATTTTTTATTTAATTTACCCAAAACAATTGCCAAGATACTGAGTCATCATGGAATATTACCTTCAAATCTAAAATCACTTAAAATCTTGTCAATAACTGAATTTAATTTTTTATTTAAACACTAATTGGAATAACTGAATTGACAATAGCTAAGTTATAATACAAACAAGCACTTATACTGAAAAGATTTTGGATTAGACAGGTGCCAAAGAACTCTTAAGTTGTTTTTCCATGTTTATTGAAATTATTCCTTTCCCACAAATTTATTTATTCTCCAAGGTGCTCAGGACTTGAAAAGAAAAGTCCTTCAATTCAGTCAAAAATAGCTTGTCTTTCTGGACCAGATTTAAAAAAAATGACTGATTAACAATGATTTTTAATCCACACACGTTTTTTCTTGTTAAGGTCTTAGATATTTCAAAAAAGCTTTCTTCCAACTTAAATTTTTTCATCATTAAAGCTCAGATCGATATGCAAAAATGTTACCAGAAATTTCAATATTCCCAAAATATGCACTAAAACCTGCAAATTCAATGGAAAAAAAAATAACAATATTTCTTACAAAAAGGGTAGTTAAGGGAGGATAAAGTGAAAATGAGCCTTGAGCCACATTTTCATTCAATTGATTCACAATTTTATTTTTATAGCGCAGATAAAGATAAGTAAAGAATATACAAATTAACAACTAGTACATAATTGAAAAATGTGACATTTCAAATGTCCTCAGGACCGTAACTAGGGGTAGACAAGGCATGTGCCCAGTTGCCGGATTGGGAAGGGTTGGTAAGCAAGCCAAGTATTTTTTTCCTAGTTTATATATTTACACATGATAAAAATGAAAAGGAAACTTATTAGTTGACTACAAAAGCCAAAAACTATAAAAGGAGCTAAATGCAGAATGTGTGAAGTGTTTCATGAGTTTGATGCAAGTAAAGAAGGGGATGTAACATCGTGGCGCCCGAGTGTTTAGGATAATGGGCTTGTGTCTCATGGATGTTTCCCGAGTATCTTTGATACTTTGTGCTGGCAAACGAAACAGAACTTGGTTAGCTTTTAGAGAGTGTAGTTGAGATGTCAGTTTTGTGGTCTGATTATTTGTGAATGTCTTGGAATTAATTTGGTATTTTATCTTATAGTAAAAATGAAATTGCTGCAAATTAATCTATTTACCTTTGAAATCATGTCCTTGCCCTCTAAGTTGTATTGGAAAATTTTGGAATAGTGGAATTAATGTGTGGTGATTACAGAGGTTTTGGGGGAGGGTTTTGGGCAGAAACTAGTCTAGTTACATCCCTGAATGTCCCCCAACTAATTGAAATTACATTAAATAATCAGTTTTCTCGAGGTTTTCAATCTTAAAACTTCGTTTTTTGTCATTTAAAACATTCTTCAATGAGGAGAAAGACCTTTCCACGTCACATGAGACGATGGGAAGGATTTGGTAAGCTAATATTTCTTGGGGATTCATCAACTCACATCCTGGTACAATCTCTCTATTCAAAATCTTTGACAGCCTGAGTAGTCTTCCTTCCAAGATTTCTTTTCAGTACCACATCCAGCTTCTTCCTTATGCTTTCCCCGATGGGACTGTTCCAATCTTTACTTGTCGTAATCAAGTCATCGATCAGATCCCCAAAATTACACAGATCAATTCCTCTACTTTCTCTAGTGGTAATTAAATCAGGCAAATTGCCAAAATTGGATATGACGTTAGCTAGATGTTGGACAGCAGAAGAGTTGTACAGTGCAGCTTTTGCTTTCGCAATAGCTCGGTTCCTGGTATCATCAAAACTTCCAATCACTCCTTTAAATTTTTGTGATGTTCAGCAAAATAATTAGCCGCAGAAATCCATGTACCCCATCTTGCCATTATTGGTTCAGGTGGTAGAGAAATATTAGGATATGCATTTTTGAAAGCCCTTACTCTGCTAGATGCTTTAACAAATACCTTTTTTGTCGAAGATATTAATTTACGCGATGGACACCATGGACATCATCTTGTGATAGAAAAACTTTTTGGCTTTCTTCAGCATGTAGGCTGCACTTATCCATAACAAAAGCCTACAATCGTTCCTCCCCATACTGCTGTGCGTGAAACCCCCGCAAAATATTAATCGCTTCACCCACTGTCCTGGCGATCGTGGAGTGAATTGTTATTTCCAACTCTTGACATCACACACAAATTCTGTTCCTCTATTTTGTACATTTCTCTGTACATTTTTGTTTAAACAAGAAACGGTCAGGCCATCCTGCCCAAATGCGTTTTGCTTCTGAAAATCTTTTTTCCAAACTAACTGAGCAAAGATCTTCAAAATAAATTTTTTTTTTCTTGTAAAAATGTTTAAAAATAGAAAAAAACACAATGAAACATACAAAAAAAAACCCACTTAAGCAAAAACATGTATAATTAATTCTGGTTTTTTTTTTTTTTGTTTGCTTATTGCTAAAAAACCCACTCAAAATGGATTTACATCAACATTAGGGGCTAAAAAAAAGATGTGCAAAATCCAAGCTCAATACATCATACACAACAATTCTTTAGTACCTTCCATATTAATTGCATAGAAGAAATGAAGTAAAGTACTTGCGTCAAGACTAAAAACTAATCGTTCGTAAATTCAACTTCAGAACTGGCGAAATAAGGGTCCTGTGACTGATTTATTTTCTTGTTTGCCCTCTTTTCAGTCAGTTGTTTACAAATGCAGCCCTTATCAAGTTACTTGTAGACATATACTTTCATATAACTCTTTTGTCTTCCCCACATCCACTAAAATCCCAAAACGAGTTTCTTTCACTGCAAAGGAGGTATATGGGATACAATGCAAGGAGGAAATCAAACATATCCGCTTTCTTTGGAAATTTCATTATGTAATGAATAGATTGCTGTCATTAATATTAAGTATTTCTTTCCAATCAAGTTCAGTTGAAAGAGGGAGGTCTAAGGTAGTGAGAAGCAACCAGTCTTGCCGATAACATACTGAAACTAAATGTTAAACAGTGTTGATTCTTTAGTCAGAAATAGCAACTTCTCTTTAGAAATTCGTTCAATAATCTATCTAATTTTTCCAAAAGACGTTTATGTCAAAATTATTGCAAACACTGGAAATATAAAAGCATGAAGGTCATTTCACGCAAAATGATCAAATCGCTGTGGCTGATACATCATAAGTCGGACTATTATAGGTTTACTGTCGTCACGATCGTTAAGATAAAAGTGAAAATTTCAATGGATTTGAAATTTGCGAAACATTTTACACCAGGTCGGTACCTTTTGTTGTCCAAATGTTACGTGAATTTGCGACATGCCCGTGTCAGTTGGGTAGAGTGGGACACTCATTCTTAAAATTATTGTTTTTCTTTTTAATGTTTTCAGGATCAGAAAGGACACGAAACGAACTGTCATGCACAATGCCGTGCTGGCCTGATAGTATCTGACTAAGTTAAGAAAATCGCTTTAAGTTAGCTCCGCTGAAAAAACGTAAACCTGGGAAGCATTTCTAAGCGATAATGTTGGATACCGGATTTTTTAACATTGAAAGAGTATCAGAAATTATTTGGTGCCAATGAAAAATGACATTTTATGCAGGAAATCATAAAATGCTGGTTACGCTAAATCATGGTTTCAATGTATTTTATTCATATGATCAATTTTGTTGTAACAAAAAGATTTTGTAATTTGTCTGGTGTTTCCAAAAATTGTGTACAAAAATTTAGAATATGGCGTTAGTGAGATCCCGCAACATTATTTTTCTAGGTCCAAAATATTTCATGCTTCCGATTATGAGTGAAAATTCAACTGGTCTAACTGCTTCAGAATCAGATTTGCAATGCTGTTCCTATTTACTCTATTATGTGATTTACTTTGCTAATTCCTGTATTAAATCTTTCACAATTTTATCTTGCTATATTTTATAACACATTAATATTATTCATCATAGCTATTAATGTTTAACATCAATCATGACTGTCAAGAAACTACACTGATTTACATGTCTCACGTCAAACAAGTTTTTTAAACTTGTTCGGGCAACAGATTAATTAAAATCATAAAAATCTGAGATTTAAATATAAACAGACAAATTTAAATGGAATGTATTCAATTTAAATAAAATAAATCTTATTTTATTATAATTTTTATAAAAGTCATTTTTTTATACCCTTGTGCCCGTTACATATGGACAAGTTAAAGTTACAGTGGTGAATGAAAGTCACTTTTTCAAAAAAAACAGACAGAACTTCCACTGCCATCAGTTGGCCGTTGAATAAAGATCCGACTTACTTCACATTTTCAGTTAACAGATTGACTTATCTAGATCTGGTTTCTGTGTCTGACTAATTATCAATAGTTCAATTTGGTTACATTATACCTGGTTTCTGTGCATGTCTTTTTAAAAGTGACTTACACCTCTGTAATTTTAACAAGTCCATATGTGAAACAGATATGTAGTGACTGAGTACAATGTATTCTAATGGGTAAATATGAATATGGTTGTTTTTTATGGCACTGTTGCCATATTTGGTGAAGCTGTGCAAACACAAGACAATGTCAAATGGAGCAAAAAGTAGGGAGGCAGTTGTTTTAACGTCGCACTGGAGCAACACAACAGGTTATCGAGGACAGTCTTGCATCAATCCCGAAGGGAAAGGTTGAAGGACAACACTTTGCGCAACATTCGGATGATAACACCTCAGCAGGCACCCGCCTTCAAATTTCCACACAATTCAAAAGTGAGGACATTTGACAGCACAACAGATTTATCGTGCACCACCCTCCAAGTGCATGACTGTATTAGGATCGAGTTTAAATCTCTCAACTTGTGATTGCTTACCTGCTACTCTTGCATGTAGGAGGGCAGGTGAGGGTAAAATGAAGGGGAGGACAGATCATTAGGGTATCTGATGCCAGTGTTTACTAAAAGAAAATAAAACCCATGAGGGGCATAAATATTTGTACCTCTATTTCAGATCATTTTATGGTGTGCACAGTAGAGATCAAGAAGTTTCATCCAATCTTGAATGAGGTACAGCTATTGAGTGAGCCAGTGTTATGTTTCAGTAGACTGTTGACAGACACCTAAAAGAACAAAATGTGAGATTACTTTGTGAAAATGAATTCCCGTGAACATAATTTAAAATAATTTCAAACTGTTCCAAAATTAAAAATTAGCTATTGTAATGACAGCTTTAAGATGAGCAACACTTCAGCCTTCTTCATAGGAAATTTGAATATCCAACTCTGTTGAAATTAGCAGAAGCATATACTATTGGTGGTGACAAATTGCAGTATTCATATTAAAATAGATTTTTTTAGTGAAATTCTTAAAAAAGCCAAAATAAACCATTTGACTGATGAATTTATTACATATTTATTATAAAATATTAATTTCAGTTTTATTTCAGCTAAAAATTCTATCTTACTCTGGTTTTGTTTACAAGACCATTTGCACTAAACATTTTGATCTCTTCTTATTGTCTCTTTTATACTACTCATGTCAAAACCTTTGCAATAGCTGCATTATTATTTCTAGGTACCAGATATTGAGCGTGTTCTTCACTGAGGGAAGATGAAACTTCTCTGGCTTGCTAAGTATGCTTTCCCTTATATTTCTTTGTATTATATATCCAATCATTACCTACAAATAAATATAAAATACTAGAAGACATAATACATAAAGTAACGAGTACTTTTACTCGATTTGACAGTATATAGGAGCATCATTTGGTCTTCAATGTCAACATACTTTGTCTAGGAATCTTTGTATCTATGTGTCCTCTGGTAAACACACACTGCACTGACGAGAGTGACGGGCTAATCTTTTAATATAAAGACACATGAATACTATTTGAAAATGCTACAAGGAGAATTGTTACTGCTTTATTAAAGCCTCACTGTTTCTGAGGACATGAATGCCTCTTTTTTGACAATTTCCCTCCTGATGTTATGCAAAATGAAAGAAGCCTTAAGAGAGTTTTGAAGAGTTATGAGTAGAATATGTAGTATTTATGACAAAATTGAAGGAAATATTTCAAAATCTGAAATATAACTATAAAAATATAATTTTTAAAAACAATTAAAAATTTAAAACATTAAAATTAATTCTTTTTTAAGACATTCATTCCAATTGTGACACCATTTTTCAAGTGTTAGCATTTCTTTGTATTAAAAAGAAAAAAACTTACAACAAATGAGCTACCAAAATATTGAAATTGCCAATAATTGTGTGCCGAACAAGTCTATTAATATAACCCTGTTCTTTTTATTGCTATTGTATGATGATTGACTGCAGTATCTAGTTGCATCTAACAATTTGGCAATGTCTTAAATGAGAAAATGGCGCATGTAAATTATCGCAAATGCTTTTTGCGTTGTTCGACAGTAATTTGTTCGATGTCACAGGAAGAATTTTTGAACACAATTTTTCAAGTAATAAAGAATGAAATTAGTGAAAATGAAACACCTTTACTGTTTTTCATATTTTATATCCGATATTTCGAAATCCTTGTCTAAAATAATATAAAAAGGTTAATTAATACATTGCATAAAAGGTATTAAAGACGATTTGAATATTCAAAACAAATAAATTGCTAAGAAATAAACGCTTTCTTACAGATCTATTCAACCAATGATCGTAAATAATTTAAAATATAAGTACTTTAATAACTCACTCTAAAAATGGCGCTGTATTGTTGACTCATCCTTCAAAAAACTTGATCAGTAGTAGCTAAGGTAGTTTTTATTAACGTCGTACTAGGTAATGGTAATTTTAGTTAACGTCGTACTAGAGCAACACAAAGGGCTATTGACGACGGTCCGGGATCAGTCCCTTAAGGGAAAGTTCCGAGGACAACACCTCGTAATTTTGAACCACGGTCAGATGACGAAGCAACACCTGAGCTGGCACCCCACTCTCCAAACTTCCACGCCAATCCAACGTGAGGACTTTCGGCCCCGACAGATTTAAGGTGCACCAGCCGCCTCTACACCATACGTTTACAAACATCCATGCCCGGACCCGGATTCGAACCAGGAACCTTCCGATCTAGAGGCTAACACCTTAACCACTATACCGGTTGGTCGGCGTACTAGAGTAACACAACGGGCTTTTGACGACGGTCCGGGATCAATCCCCAAACGGAAAGATTCGAGGACAACACCTAGTAATTTTGAACCACGGTCCGATGACCAGGCAGAAAGATGAATTCGTGATTTAAACAATTACTAGGGGGCACGCCCCCTGCTCGCTAATGCTCGCCAACCCCCGGAGGATTGCTTCGCAATTCTCATTGGTTCGCTGCGCGAACCTATGCTCGCTTCGCTCGCATCAATGAAGACACGTGTCCTAGCAGAAGGGATTGATTACAAAATATGATATTCCAAAAAAATATTTTTCAAATCTAAATTTGTTGTATTACATAAAAGATATATACAGTACCTCTGGAATCAGAATTTAAATGAAAACTTTGAGCAAATTTTTACTCGCAATGTGAAGGCTGCTTTGGAAATTGAATACCCAGCATGTTGTTTGTGTGTACATTTCCCCAGTACTCGAGCCACCCATACACTTTTTGACTGAGTTTGTTGTCGAAAGTTGTAGTGCATGCGTCTTGTTGTACTATAATTGTTAGCCTTGAAAAGGAACTTTTTTTTAAATAGCCCTGAAAAGATCCTCCGCTTTCTTAGATTTCTATTACAAACCGCAACAGCTCGTCTAAAATTCATTTTTTTCAATAAAATTTCATCCGCGATAACGCTATAGATTCAAATGAGGCGCGAGGCTCCTAGTGAACAAACAATCGCACAATGTTGCCAAAACGCGGTAACAAATAACGTCTTTTTTGCGTGCCACGTAAGAGAAATATATATATAGTAATTTTTTGGTAATTTTTAGTTAACGTCGTACTAGAGCTACACAACGGGCTATTGACGACGGTCCGGGATCAGTCCCTTAAAGGAAAGAACCGAGGACAACACCTCGTAATTTTGAACCACGGTCAGATGACGAAGCAACACCTGAGCTGGCACCCCACTCTCCAAACTTCCACGCCAACCCAACGTGAGGACTTTCGGCCACGACAGATTTAAGGTGCACCAGCCGCCTCTACACCATACGATTACAAACATCCATGCCCGGACCCGGATTCGAACCAGGAACCTTCCGATCTAGAGGCAAATTTATATATAGATTCATGTTATTGGTTAAAAAAAAAAGAGTAGGGGCTTAACCTTTAGACTACGACCTGTACAGTTATTCTATCTTGAACGCTCCAAGAAAGAATTTAGATTATTGCGGTACCTCAGATGTACCTTTAAAGGTATAAGATTAATGCCTAGAAAGAATCGAGCCAGTTATATGTATAGCTGTAGTCAAAAGGTTAATCTATATATATAATTCTCTTACGTGGCACGCAAAAAAGACGTTATTTGTAATCGCGTTTTGGCAACATTGTATGATTGTATGTTTATCACGAAGCCTCGCGCTTCCATTGAATTTATAGCGTTATCGGATGAAATTTTATTGAAAAAAAAAATTAATTTTAGTCGAGCTGTTGCAGTTAATAATAGAAATCAAAGAAAGCGTAGGATCTTTTCAGGGTCATTTAAAAAAAAGGTCCTTTTCAGTGCCAACAATTATAGTTCAACAAGACGCTTGCACTACAACTTTCGACAACAAACTCAGTCAAAAAGTGTATGGGTGGCTCGAGTACTGGGGAAATGTACACACAAACAACATGCTGGGTATTCAATTTCCAAATCAGCGCTCACATTTCGAGCCAAATTTGCTCAAAGTATTCATTTGAATTCTGATTCCATAGGTACTGTATATATATATTTTCTGAAAAACAGTAAAAAAATTTAGATTTGAAAAATATTTTTTTGGAATATCATATTTTGTAAACATTCTCTTATGCTAGGACACATGTCTTCATTGATGCGAGTGAAGCGAGCATATGTTCGCGCAGCGAACCAATGAGGATTGCGAAGCAATTCTCCTGGGGTTGGCGAGCGTCAGCGAGCAGGGGGCGGCCCCCCTAGTTTTCATTAATCCTGGGTAATTTTTCAAAAAGTCGACACATTTTTTTAATTTTACCGAGTTTTTGAGACAACTTTCCATCTGCCCAATCGTATCAAATTTAAATGCCCCAAGAGCTGACTAAAGAAAGATTTAAATATCCTCGCAGAGGTAGTTGGAAGCCTAATTATAAATAGTCCGTTGGTGATGCTTCAGTGCGACGTGATTTCAAATTACCTACCTCTATACTCTACTATTATAAAAGGAAGTGTTTGTCTGTTTATGTGTACGCATTGTCTTGACGAATGTATGGCACTTACAATAATGGGATTTGGCATTCGGAATTTTTGTGCGAAGCATTTATTTTAAAATTCAATCTAGAACATTTTGAAATTTAATTATTATTGTTTTCTTTTGAATGGCTACACCATACCGGGGGGTTAGCGAATGGCGAAATGTCTTTTCATTGGATCAGATCCCGGAGTAGATGGAGAATCGCTTTGAAAATCTCCCTCTCATGAGGTCTAGTTGGTGTGGTGGGGAAGTTTGGAGAGTGGGATGCCAGCTCAGGTGTTGCCTCGTCATCTGACCATGGTTCAAAATGACGTGGTGTTGTCTTCGGATATCTCCCTTATGGGATTGATCCCGGACTGTCGCCAATATCCCTTTGTGTTGCTCTAGTACGACGTTCATTAAAAATTACCCAATCGATCTCAGACCGTCGCCAAAAACTCGTTGGGGCTTTGAATTGTTCTCAAAGACAAATTTTAACGGGTTGAGGCAAAGATTTTTTTTTTTTTTTTGACAAAAATCGAAATTATTTTATCGACTAAAAATTCCATTGGGAATCCTTTGAGTATGAGCCGTTCTGTTCGATGCCCGTTCCCCATCTCTTCAGTAGCTGCACCATCCTGTGCTCGTGCAAGTTCTGAGGTTCCTGGCCTGGAATTGAGAATCGGAAGACGAGAAGCTTTCCGAACCACTTACTGCATTTATAATCGCCCTTGGACCTATTTTACGTCATGAAGCATTCTTGCCGGAAATAAAAAAGCACTATAGGTTGAAAATGTTCTTGTTTTCTGCCAATTTCAATGCTTAACAAAATCTTGAAAAATGTAACGAGGACAGTCCTGCATCAATCCCGAAGGGTAAAAAATGGTAATGGTAATTTTTAGTTAACGTCGTACTAGAGCAACACAACGGGCTATTGACGACGGTCCGGGATCAGTCCCTTAAGGGAAAGATCCGAGGACAACACCTCGTAATTTTGAACCACGGTCAGATGACGAAGCAACACCTGAGCTGGCACCCCACTCTCCAAACTTCCACGCCAACCCAACGTGAGGACTTTCGGCCACGACAGATTTAAGGTGCACCAGCCGCCTCTACACCATACGCTTACAAACATCCATGCCCGGACCCGGATTCGAACCAGGAACCTTCCGATCTAGAGGCTAACACCTTAACCACTATACCGTTTTCAATCCCGAAGGGAAAGGTTGAAGGACAACACTTTGCGCAACGTTCGGATGATAACACCTCAGCAGGCACCCGCCTTCAAATTTCCACACAATTCAAAAGTGAGGACATTTGACGATATCTATAATTGGTCAATTAGACTTGATTGGTGCGAACGCGCCTTCAGCGATATCCTCCGAACCACTTCGCTCGCTCGAATCCACTTATTCTCCCGCCGTGCACTCTCCGCTGCAAAGGTCGGCCAACCAGAGAGGAGCGCCGGCACCTGAGCGTTGGAGGGAGTTTCGTTTTCTCCCTTCGCCTTTGTTCTCTCTCTTCGTAGAGGTCGCCACGGTGCGGTCACCTCTTTCCAGTGAATTCCTCTTCGGGGACTGATCCCAGACCGTCGTCAATACCTCCTGTTGTTCCAGTGCGACCGTTAATTAAACACCTAGCCACCAAAATTTTCAATCTAAACAAACAAACAAACCAGACGATCTACAAAGATTTTACTTCGTTTCAAATATCACTACATGATACATATTGGGAGGTTTGTTTCAGGAAAGGTGACCTTGCATATGCTCTCCATCCCCATTTTGGAAACGCTTGGTGTTGTCCCATCAAATATTATATGAATTTGGAATTCTGATTAGCGAAGTGATAAAATTGTAGTCGGAAAACAAGACAAGTGACATTACGTTAAGAAGAGATTCAGGAAATTAGAATTTTCGGAAACATGACCACCGCCTACATCTAGTTAACTTCGGATCCTCCCTTCGGGTTTGATCCCGGGCATTCGCCGGTGCACCGTTTTGTGATCTGGTGCGTTAATTAAATGCCTACATTTAGCTGGACAGAAAATGGCTCTCATTCTCGTGAATAGCTCGTTGTGATGCTTCAGTGGGACATCAATTCAACTGCATATAACTCTCCGAATCCGGGTACGGGCATGGATGTTTGTAAACGTATGGTGTAGAGGTGGCTGGTGCACCTTAAATCTGTCGTGGCCGAAAGTCCTCACGTTGGGTTGGCGTGGAAGTTTGGAGAGTGGGGTGCCAGCTCAGGTGTTGCTTCGTCATCTGACCGTGGTTCAAAATTACGAGGTGTTGTCCTCGAATCTTTCCCTTAAGGGACTGATCCCGGACCGTCGTCAATAGCCCGTTGTGTTGCTCTAGTACGACGTTAACTAAAATTACCATTACCATATAACTCTCATACTTGTTACTTAAATATCTGCTTTTGACTCGGTTCTCGACTTTGTTCGTTTACGACGCCTCGGTTTACGCTACTGTCTATTGTTTAATTGAATAACTTCGTGTCTGCAGCAGCCTGACCTGTTTGGGTCATTGGGCAATGAAATTCAATCGGACGGGACGACCAACCGGCACAGTGGTTAAGGTGTTAGCCCCAAGGTACGAAGGTTCCTGGTTCGAATCCGGGTCCGGGCATGGATGTTTGTACGCGTATGGTGTAGAGGCGGCTGGTGCACCTTAAATCTGTCATTGCCGAAAGTCCTCACGTTGGGTGGGTGTGGAAGTTTGGCAAGTGGGGTGCCAGCTCAGGTGTTGCTTCGTCATCTAACCGTGGTTCAAAATTACGAGGTGTTGTCCTCGGATCTTTCGCTTAAGAGATTGAACCCGGACCGTCGTCAATAGCCCGTTGTGTTGCTCTAGTACGACGTTAACTAAAATTACCATTACCTAGATCCGAAGGTTCCTGGTTCGAATCCGGGTTCGCGCATGGATGTTTGTAATCATATGGTGTAGAGGCGGCTGGTGCACTTTAAATCTGTCGTGGCCGAAACTCCTCACGTTGGGTAGGTGTGGAAGTTTGAAGAGTAGGGTGCCAGCTCAGGTGTTGCTTCGTCATCTGACCTTTGTTCAAAATGACGTGTTGTCCTCGAATCTTTCCCTTCCCTCGTAATTTTGAGCCACGGTCGGATGACGAGGTCGACACTTGTGCTGGCACGCCACTCTCCAAACTTCCTCGTCACGGCAACGTGAGGCAATTGAAGCCACGACAGATTTAACGTGCACCAGTGCCCGTGTACCCGACTTTTATTGTTGGATTCGAACTCGTGACCCTCCAGTTGCATAGTCGTTTCTTGCCCAACCGTGCTACCGCAGCCTCGTTGTGATTTGGAATCCATATGAAGCAGTAGGTCCTGTTGAATCAGGTTTGGAAAGTAGGATGATAGCTCAGGTATAACCTCGTCATCTGATCGTGGTTCAAATTTACATTGTGTTGTCCTCGAAATTTTCTCTTCGGGGATTGATCCCGGACCGTCGCCAATGACCCATTGTCTAATCCGCCCTCGTGATGCAAAGAAGAAGAAAACCATTATAGAGCTACTAAGACAAAAAGTAATAAACTTATCCCGATTAACCATTTATTTAATGTACTCTTACTTCATTAAACTGGGTCTTTTCATATCCGCGAAAAGTTTTCTTAAACCTGCACCCAAGTCGAACATTGTGACAGTTTAGTTTGTAACTTGGCTCTGGTAGCATTTCCACTTGTCTTTCTGGTGATCTTCATTTCCATAACCCTGAATAAAGTATTTCGGTATTTGAAGAGAGCGCCGATGTTCAATATCTGATGCTGTTATATGTATTGGTAATGTCGATGGTTTTGTAATTTGTTGTATTAGTTATGTTTCGGTAATATAGAAAAAGATAGTCGAGTGTTTTACTATTTTTGATGAAAGTACGATTTGCTACTTGTGCCAATCTGGGTGAAATTGCCGTTGGACTACAAAGTATTTTTTATCAAGAAAGAAAAAGAGCCGTGTTTGCATTATCGCTATATTTTAACTTTCTGGACTAAAAAAGTTGAGTTTCCATTGAGTAGTGGCGCACATTGATTTGCTACACAACTTGGTGTCGATAGGAGATTATGTAAGGTTCTGTAAAATTGCCGTTTAACTCAGAGGTAATTTCTTATAAAGGATAAATGTCCTTTTGGTATAATCGGCGAATTTTAACTTTGAAACGCAGTTGAAAGTTGTTCTTTCGTATTGTACTTGCGACACACTTTGACTATCGTAAACATGAAATAAATGAACGAAAATATTCAATATTTTCAAGACGTGAATTGGATTTTAGTTGACATTTCGTAGTTCTTATCAAGCTATTCGACATAACTTAATAGTCTACCCATCTGAATTTTAGCACTTCTCAACTGTTGAAAATGAAATTAAGCACCGGAAAATGTTTACCGAAACATTGATACTATCCTATCGTAAGCTTCCGATCACAAGTCGCAAGGATTCGTAGTGTTGATATAAAAACTACTCTTGGACATTCCGACTTGAGTTCAGATTCAACATACCAATTTAAAAATTACCTCGGAACGTTGACCCGATCCAGTCGTGTTCTATTTTAAAGGTAGAATAAAATTCACTCAAGAATTCATTTCATTCCTGTGTGAATACTTTTTTAATAAATATGAAATGTTTTGTTCAACTGAACCGATATGTAAATTTGGAATGTTGTGGTCACAGATGTTGCTAATATTGACAAATGCGATTCTGCATCCATTGCTCTTATTAATGCATCACTAGTTGCTATAAGGAAAATAAAATTGAATATCTATTACATTCTCCGCAAATCGCTGATGATCAATCAGTTCTAATGCTGATTGAAGAAATCCACTCCAATCCTTTTCCGACTTGTCAACAAGTGTGTTGAAAATTGATACTAAATATTGCCAGATTCAATAAATTCTATTTCAGAAGTAGAACTTTATGCAATTTTGGTCATTATGAAAATTTAATTTAAAAAATGGCTTAAGTAATAGTAGTTTAGTTTGAAATAATATTGCTTTTGATTTAGTAAATATATTTGTAAGAAAACGTTCGTTAAAGCGGGGTACTATTAAAAGGCCCTCTAAAATGGCCTTTTTTTTTGGAGGGGGGCCTTTAATTGAAATTTAAAAACAATTTTCTTTTTTCAGATTGATTTATTAAATTCATACGAATTAACTACATATTAAAACGTGAATATTTAGATCAACTGAAGTTTAAAATGTGTCTTGGTATTTTTTTTACGTGTTTGTTGGACTATGGTATGGCAAATAGCCTTGTTTAGCCTAGTCTATTGCGTTATTGTTTTTAACATTGTAAAATGTTTGATTTAATTTCTTATTTTCAATATTTTTTTTCTTTCTTCACAATTAAGTTTAAGAATCCGAATATAAATGCTCTAAATTTGTTTTTTATTCAGACTTCTAAACATTGACCTTTTCCAGTACTATAACTTCAACTTCTTGTATGAGGGAACGCTTAAAACTCAGTTTGGTAATTTCTTGCTTGTGTGAGGTCTTGCGTTATTTCTTTCCTGTTAGATATTTTCTACTTTTGGATAATTGTATTTCAAGATGGAGTCTATGCATGCTATTGATGTAAGATAAAATCTTAATATATATTACTTATTGTAGTTTTTTGAGGATTGAATTAAAAATTTAATATGCCTATTTTTATAACTTACTTTGTTCCCTTAGCTTTGGCGAAATGCCTGAATTATATTAATGTTATAATGATGTGAACGTATTTTCCAAAACTTACCGAACATGAAAAATAACAAGGTTTATGTTTTATTTAAGCTCTTTATTGTAAATCCCTTATAAAACAGATTTAAATTTTGTTAAAATCGTGCTGGATGGTGTTAGATTAAAGTTGAGCTCATGTCGTTTCATTTTGTAGTATATGCATGTATAATTAAAGTTTAATGCTAGCATGTTTCATGTTATTTTAAGATTCGTTATTTTGAAGATATAAGTAGAATCTTTTCTCACTTTTGTCTAAATTCTCTTGTCTCTATCTATTCAGAATTCCTTGAATTTTGAGCCTGGCTTATTTATTAGCAGACAGTGAGTCGAAAGCCTTCGGCTATCTCACTTTTCTAACTGTTTTTACGTACTTTAGACTAATTCAAAAATATTGGTATAAATATTCAAACATTTAATTAAAAATCAGTAGTATCTAAGTACCTTACTAAATAGAGGAAAGATTAAAATCAAATCTTAAATGTTTTACATTTTTTGTACTTGCAATGAACAATTGATCAAAGAATAAACAAATAAGTATAGGTATTAAAACATACGATTGGTTCAATTAAATTTGGAACTTGTATAACTCTTCCCTGTAATATTGGAAAATTCATTAGGCCTACACTATGTTTTACAAGTTTAGGAGTAGTGTTAGACGGGATAGATAGCAGAGATATTTAAACTATTGTGCAATGACATGATACTTTAAAAACTTTTAAATTTGCTAAAATAATTCCATGGCATTAGCATTGTGCATTTATTTAAATATCTCTGCTATCAATCCCTTCTTCCTCCCCCTGTAACCCTACTTTAACACCATGAACTTGTAAAACTAAGGGGCTCTGCTGTGGAAATTGATTTTATAAAAGGCTCAGAAATAGTGGTAACCTTTGATCTACGTAATAGTTAATCCCTGAATTGTTCTTAAAACGGTTTGTTGGCACTGAATAGGTGAATAGTACTAATACTCACTTCAGTTTTTAATTAATTTCGCCTTTTAGAATTATAGAAATTTTTATTTGTTATGGAAGATTTTTACAATCTAAGAAAACTTTTAACTCTCCTAGAATTATGGGAAATCTACACTAATTTTCTTATTTTGATTTGTGTAACAAATATGTGATAAAACCAATTTTGCTGGTTTTTATTTTTTAAATGTCTAGTACAAGCCTATTATGTTTGAACTGTCCAGAGTTTACTATTTGAAGTCTTGGGTTTTAATGAGGCCATAATACTGATACTAGTTTTATTTTAGTCATTCAAAGAAAACGTTTCTCCACGGAACGTCTTCTTGAGGAAGCGATACCAGCTTGTGGGTACTCTGGGAGAAGGTACTTTTGGCAAAGTAAGCATCTTCACTCTGTTCTTTTCAGATATTAAAAGTTCTTTCTATGCGTTTCAAATTCTTATTAAATTAGCAATCTAGCATGTGAAAGTAATTTCTGTTGTTTAAATGCAGAGATGTCAACTATTTTGTTTTTCTGGAATGATTACAAACTTTCACCTTTCATAATGGTATGATGAATATTGAAATTATGGAAAATCTTCCAGATAAATTTACCATAAAGCTTGTAAGCAGAGAGTATACAAAACTGGAAAGATTTGTTTTTTATTAAAGCCTGTTTACAAGCTGTATAGCAAATTTATCTTGCATATTTTCTGGAACTTCAAATGAGCCAAATTGAGAAATATTTCCAGAGTTTTTATTTTAGTCCTTTTGAATGTGATCATGCTTGTATCTAGTTCTGTGCCATGAAAATAGCCAAAGTCTATGCCTGCCCTTTTATTATGGAAACAATGCATCCCATTTTTCTTAGGGGAGGTTGGAAGAAATGTTTAAAAATTTGTCACGTTGACGAAGTTTATGAATTAGATTTTTTTCTTTTTACTTATGTATAATTGTTAATGCTTGTGCTAGTAACCACCTCTTCCTGTGAAAAAATTCAATGAAGGCACCAACTCAAAATGTACAAACACTTATTTCTGTACTGGTTGCCTAGTGGCAAAAACATTGCTTTTTCGGTTGGAGTGTTTACTGATGCTAGTTGTATTTCAGGCATTTAATTTCTAGATTTGCTGATATAGTATTTGTAACGAAGCAGGATGATTGGCAGTATGCAATTCATTTGCTGAATTTTGATTATATTTTATCTCGTGTTATGCTCAATTTGTTGGCACAACATTACATTGAATGGTGTTTGCACAAACTAGTGGACCCACACGCAGCATCTGTGCTAAACTGTCTCAATTGCTGATATATATATATCACTGGCAAAATATCACATTTAATCTTATTTTGATGTATAATGAATGTAGCATTCATAATCACATTTTATGACTCCAAATGAAGTAAAATGATTCCAAAATACATTAAAGGATTTCCTTTACTTTTATTGGTGTTTCCTTATTTCCAATCAAATTTTCAAAAAAAGCACCCAAGTCCTTATAACACAGTTGGATTCTAAGCCTATACTTCAATATCTATTCCCTACATCAAAAGGAATTTAGCATTTTTTGAAAAAGTAAACCTCTTTGTGCTCATTTCCAGATTCCCTCTTAGTTTCTGTTCCTCAGACTATTAAAGTAGCATGTTTTTCAGTGTACTTTTAGCAATATTATGCAAGCTCCATGGTGCAAATCAAGCATATTTAAACTAAACAGCAAAATTGGCATTTGAATTCTGTAATGGTTGATTTTTAAATTGTTTACATTCGTTGTTGCCATTTGACTATAAACATATGTTGATTTCAGTGCTCCACATGTTATGAAATTCATGTAGAAATTGACATATTGTAAAAATCATGTTAGAATTCCACCATAGGCCTAAAAAACCCAGATATTTCATTAGATTTTAAAGGCCCTTGAAAAGCCTTAATATTTTTAGTCCTTCATTGTAAAAGCCTTGTTAAAAAGGCTGCATGTTAAATCTCATGTCCTCGCATTGACATGAATGTTTGGAGAGTGGGGTGACAGCTCGGGTGTCAACCTCGTCATCTGACCGTGGATCAAAATTACTGGGTGGCGTCCTGGTATCTTTCCTTTCGGGTCTGATCCCAGACCACCGTCGATCATCCATTCTGTTGCTCCAGTGCAATCTCATTGACTACATTGCGTTCTTTTTGGTTGGCTTGACTGTTGTCTCCTTATGAGATATATACTACATTATATGAATTTTGTAATTAAAATAGGGTAATTGCCTGTTTGGAGGATTAAGGAACATGTTTGAATATTTTTTAGGTATCCAAGTACTTTGACCATAAAAAAAAGGAGATGGTGGCCATAAAATCTCCAAAGGATCCTTTCTTCCCCTACAAGGAAGAGTTTGATATACTGCTTGCCCTCAGAGAATGTGATCCCGAGAAGGTGAGTTGTGTTTTCATTCGCAGACCCATACACACATGGCATCTGCACTCAGCTTTCTTATTTGCATGGCAAAGTGTGGTTACTCACATTTCATACCTTATTTGAATCCATTTTTATTAAACGTAGCATCCATATTCACCAGGGTATGTGTAAAATCCTAATGTTTTAAACGAAATCGAAAAGTTTCTTTATTTGATTTAAATCTGGTTTGAATAATTACTTTGCCCATATAAGTTTACTCGTTGGACGTGAGATGTAAATTAGTGTAATTTGTATTTAGTTTAGATTCATGTTAAGCATTCTTATTTATGTTGGATAACGTTAATGTGTTAAGTAAAGCAGATTAAACTTTTGAAAAATTAAAAAATGCAATGTAAGAATTAGCAAAGTGAATCACTCAATAGAGTAAATAGAACACAACAAATGCCATGCATAAGCAATATAATCCCAATAACCCCCATCTGGTTGTCAATCAGCTTAGATTTGTTTGATTTTAACCCATCACTGCTGGCATTGAATATTTTTGAACTAGATAAATAAGGTCACAGAGTTGCTGAGGGCTCCGGAACTTCAGTTTTCTCCGCTAAAGCATCGAAAAATTTTCACTTGTGGCGGAAATTTTCACCAGATTCTTCAATTGAGATTGCAATATTTTTTGTTATGGAATGAGAAAATTTTTCATTTACGAAGAAATTATGTATTAGATTTTTGTTTCTATATTTTAAGGATAAAACATGTATACAGTATGTATACATGTAATTTTTTATCTTTTATGTATGCTTCTCTCTCAAAGAAATTGTTTGTACCAATAGGAAATTTGATGTCTGTTTTTAAAGAAAATATGCTAGTCTTCAATTTGTCCTTATTTTCGCGTTTCTCCCGAATCATGAAATTTTATGAGAATGTTCCTGAAGCTGCACAAAAATGGTTGGGATCCCACTAACACCACATTATGATTTTTGTATAAAATTAATCACATATTGGAGACATTAGAATTTTTAAGCATTTTATATTATGAGTGAGAATAAAATGTGTAGGATTTATTTTTTATAAAATAACTAGCCGATTACTTGGCGTTGCCCGTGTATTTATCCCAATCTTCTATTAGACGGGAAAAGGAATCAAATCTATCTATAGTGTAAATTCAAAGTAATTGTATTTACAGGTTTTTAAAAGTATAAGTACAGTATACAAATTGTTAGTAAAAATCTTTTACAAATTCACTAATTATTAATTTAACCCGAAACTTGATTATAAACAACATTTTTAGTTTTTAGGAGCAAGAATAAATAAATTCTTGGATGAACCCACCTTTGAGCAAGCAACATGAAATTGTCTGAGAGAAACACGGAGATCTCAAATCCTCACAGCAGTACTTAATTGACTGCCCAGGGACTCGTTGATGTTGACCGAGAAAGCAAGGTTCACTGAAATTGCAATCTCTTATAGTTAAAGGGGAGGTCTGTCAAAATGAGTGGTATCGATGGGAAGATTCCCACAGGTTGGGAAAAACCTGGAATTGTTGGGGAATTTAATTTTGTCCTAAAAAATCGGGGGAAATTACCAATTTTTGTCTAAAACCTGCAAAATCGTTGATCATGGCTTCATGGGCGCTTTGGTGAAAAATAGCCATTAAAATTCGTACAGTTTCATTACTTTATTTTATGAATAGAATTTTTCAACCGATTTTAAAAGAAACGGCAGTGGAAACAGGTAATGAATTTTGTATCTATCCACATGCTTGAATTGAAGAATTTAATGCATTATGATACATGAAATAACAAAATGATTTGTCAAATATGTTGAATTATTTGAATGCAAAATTACTTGGGTTTTTGTGTATTAATTTTTACAATGCATAATTCTTAAATTGGTTTTTAATTATTGGCCATTGAATGCTGAATTATTTCTTGGTTTTTCACCTTTAAAATGTCGTGAATTGTTTAAGTATGACCGGGAATTTTGTAAAAATTTGTGTGGAAAAATCAGGGAATTTTATTTCTGAAATTGAGTGGGAACACTGTAACTTGTTACACACTCGCCCATTCCTGTTAAGATAGTCACTTTAGTTTCATTGTCTAGCATCTTCTTTACTCAGCCTTGTGCTGTTGCAAAGTTTTGGCAGGGCAAGGTTCCATTGTAGAATAATTGGTGATCCCACTTGAAGCAAAGGCTATGTGGTGACGTCTGGATCAAGTGAGTTTAGGAAGTCTGATGGGGAAGTCGACGATCCCTCGTCGGTATCTACTACCAGACTACTATCGATATTCTTGTATTCGTTGACTACACTTGGGAAAATGGCAAGTATTTGGTTGTTTGTCCTGTGGACGTCTTCATTTATGGAAGAAAGAACGGCCCTCTCGCAACCAGTTCAAATTGTGGTAGTTTGGGAAAACACCTGGATAGATTGCATCTGTTAGCTCTGTGACGAACGATACCAAATCGCAAAAATGGTATAGCAGTTGGCAATTTTGTCTGTGAAAATTTGAGCACTCGCATCCCCCAGATGTATTCTCATGCTTTGCTTTAAAATTATCTTTGGCACATGTCTCCTCAAAAACGAATATTTTAAACATGCTTGGATCTCATCGGCCGGTGGGATGACGAAAGTCAGTAGAGGAGTACCAGAGCTCCTTCCGTCAGGTTGTCGCTTCTTCTCAGAGTGACATTGAGGGCCTCGAGCTTTCTTGCAAGCCATGATGCATCCCATACCATTCATTTACGTGTCTCGAGCGCCTGCCCGACCAGTTGCCTGGCTTTGGTTGCAGGTAGGATTTTCCTGTCTGACAATGCCAAGTGGCAACTTAAGTGCAGAATGGGCTGTCATCCCTCCTTCCAATTACGTCGCCGCAATTCCAGAAGAGCAGATTGCAAGGGCATCCCCGAGCCCTGATTTCGGCCTGAATTGAATTACTCAATGTTTCACTGTGCCCACAGAAGCATCAAGAAAAATGATAACACCTTGTTGTTTCACTACCTGATCCATGATAATTTGGTATGCTTTTTTTGGGATCTTAATTTAGAAACGTCTTGTCCATGGCGTTTGAGCTCGTCTCTTCGATGTTGTAGTTCTTTTCTCGTGCGTAATGTGTCAAGTGAGTCTTGTTGGTCTCGTACCGGTGCAGGCAGGTATAGTTGCAGTAATGTTTTATTTTTATTGATCATGGCCATTTGTTAGTCCAAAAATACTCAAAGCCTTGTTGAAAATATGTGGACCAAACATAATTTCTAATGTTGGATTTTCGCTCCTGACTTAGGTAAATATATACTCGGGGCATCCCTATATTTTCCCCATAAAGTGTTTATTTATCTACTGTACCAATTATGCTCTGACTTGAGACAAAAAAAATTAATTATGTGCTCCATTTAGAACTTGTGCGATTCCTTTCTAAGATGTGAAAACTCTGCTACAGACTAGTTATGAAAGCATATCATGAGATTTAAAGTTGAAATTATAAGAGTGATGCATAGTGCTTTTGGATTTTAAGATTTTGTGCCTTCTTTCTCATTTCTGTTTTGTTATAGGTGAACATTGTCATCTTCAAACGGCTCTTCTCCGTGAAGACAATGCCGTACTTTGTATTTGAGTGCTTGGAGCAGAATTTGCAGCGATTTGCGAGGCGCAAATCCTTTGATTTGTGCCAAGTAAGGGCAATAGGTGTCCAATTAGTCACAGCCCTCAAAGCACTTAAGGTAAGGGCACTTTGTTTTATTTTTCTGTGTATAGAGAACCTAGAAACCTGTTTTTTTTTCTTATCCTTTCAGCTTTTGAAAGTAATTCAAAGTTTTAATTTGAATGTATTTCAATTTTAAAAAATTGTCTAGAATTGCTTCTGCATCATTCACTTTTTTTTTTGTTTACCTTTTTAAAATTTAAACAAATGCAACAACCCTCGCTCATTTTAATGTTTTTTAAAGATTGTAATCGAGTCTTCAACGTAGAAGGTGTGCAACACCAGTTGGTTGGCATAATGCGACTTGTATTGATACAAACAGTAAATTTATCCTTTGACTTCTGAAAAATATAATTCTTGCTTGCTTAATAAAAAGACAAAAATGGTTGCTTTCTAATAAATCTAAAATATCTTACCTAAAAACGTGTTGACTGTAAGACTGTTTTCGTAATGTCGGTTAATCCTCGACAAACACGGGCTCGTCGCCCATCTACCGAACGATCACCATTTAGTCAATCTGGTATTTAAATAGTAATGAGTTTTTAATTTTAAAATGAACTTGGCAAATTAAAGTTTCTTTGCGTAAAACGTCATGTCTTACAAAAATTGGATTTCTAAGTTTTTGGAGTAAAAATAAGGTACCTGGTGAGAAGAATGGTTGTGAACTAATTTGATTTATTACCGTTTTAACCCTGTTTGAGGTTAATTGTTGTGGTTAGCTCTATGTGACAATCCTAAATTGTTATTAAAACTTTTATGCCTCTACCATTGGCTTTACATAAAAACTTTTACTATAGGTTTACTGTCTGATGACTTGTTTTAAATATAACTAATTTTGTATATTGCAAATGTTTCTGGGGCATTCAATTTTCGTGTAAATGTCATGCTGATTTTTGTCAGTCATACTGATTTTGGGCGTGAAAATGGCTTTGCATTTTTTTGTTAAATGTTTGGAATTGAGCTTACTTGAATGGACAAAGTCTATCTTGCCTTACGGAAGCTTAAGTCGAGCAGTCTTGCAATACTGAGCGTTCGTTACACATTTTCTTCCCTCATTGTGTAGTCTATCTTTATGTTTGGCACAGTTTGGACACTATAGCCCTTGTGCAATAAAACACAAACCCACTGCTTCAAGCATTCATGACGGGATGACAAAAATAAAAAATTTAGGTTCCAGGACCCTTGCAATGCACATATTATACTAATATTTTTTCAAACACAAAGTATAGTACAGAACTCATTGCACACACATGCGCAGTAAATAATATGCTATTTATATAGTGTAACTAAGAGGCAATTAAAAAAAACCAAAAAACTTTTTTTTAGCTACATTATACATTAAGTTCCACTTTTAAACCTTTTATGGGCAAAAAAAGTTTTTTATGGTTTAAGCACCATATTTGGCTATGCTCTGTATCTGACTGAAGACGTACCATATCAAACAAGATGAAAGTTTTACTGGCACGTAAGAGAGAAAATACCCGACAGGAATCGAATGTGCCCTTCCTACAACTTGCAGGTTGCTAGCGCAGTTGGCATATGTACTGAGCCAGGATCCGGTTTGGAATTATTTTAACTTAACAGTTTTAAACAGTGGTTTTAACTGGTTAATACCAATCTGGCCAAAATGCCTCAAGTGGTTTAAACCACCTAAAAGTGGCCTTTTATTTATTTTTTAACCAAAAAAAGTGAGGGGAAAAGAAGAAACAATTTAACGCTTATGCTCAAATACAAATAGCCTTTTATTTCTTATTTTGCAGTCATACAGGATTTAGAATTAAGCATTCTGTTGTAATAAGTGACTAGTTGGCTGGATCGTTCATTTCCCAAGCGATTTTTTACTATTGTCGTGAACAAAGCTAAAAGTTGAAAGTAATCTTTCTACACTTGCTGATGATGCAATGCATGATTGCTATTAAATTACGGGTTCACTGATCAATGTTTCTTTAGTGATAACCACTATGGTGTAGAATTTACATTTACGGCAGAAACTGAAAAATATGATTTTGGAAAAAGAGCATTAAATTGGGTTTAAAAAATTGCTCGGCTTCCTTATAAACAGGGTTCCCACGGGTGCTTACAAAGTGCTTCTAAGTCCTTATTTTGACCTTCCATTTCTAAGGGCCCTTACAAGTGCTTATTTTTCATCAATAGTCCTTAGAAAGTGCTTATTTTCCTTTGAAAAGAAAATTCCGTTTTCAAATGATGATATTTTTACACAATATTTCCGCCCTCGTTTTAGCGGCTGATCGGCGATAAAACTGCTTACAAGTACGGTTTTAGTGATGATTCGGGAACTGACTTCCTTGAATGGCAACCCTTGATAGCCGATATAGAAATCGTCGATCGACTCTTGATGAGCACATAATACACTTTAAAAACTTGAAAACCCATAAAAAACGGTCTGTTTTCGACTTATGAGTGCCTCTCGCAATGCACAAAATAGTTGTCCCGATAGAGGAAACAAGAATACAATCATCAAATCTTAATCAATTTTGTTTTATCAGTTACCCGTGAGTGCAATGTTTTAAAAATGTATTATAAGTATGGGGAAGTGTATTTTTAAGTTTGTAGGTGAATCAAAGACAATTTAGATATAATTTATTTTAATTAATACTGCTATCTTGAGGTGGCAACCCAATGTGTTGCAATTTTTTTTTCTAGTTTTTTTATGCTTTTAATTATTTCTCTCTCCCCCCCCCCAAAAAAAATGAAGATTTTTTAGGTTATTCTACTTTTTGCAAATTTGAAGCAACTGGTTATCAGTTCCGAAAAAATAAAACCTGCTTGATTAAAAAAACATTAGAGGAAAAGATCGCAAAAACGTAAACCAGAGTGCTGGAAAACCGAGAATAGTCAGAAAATTTCATTAATCGGGAAAAGTCATTTGGAAACTGGAAATTTGAGACTCCTATCGTGTTTGGACGCTGACCTAAAATGAAAGTAATTTTTCCATGCTTTATAATTTTTTTTCTGTTTGTATCCGGGTGACAAATACTCAATGGCCGACTGTGCTTGAATTTCACTTTGCTTTTGTTATCCCATGTGCAATCTGTTTCCATTGTTAGCTTAGATGATAATTTTCAAATTAATTTGTTTCATAAAAATAATGTTTGCAAGCGTATGGTGTAGAGGCGGCTGGTGCACCTTAAATCTGTCGTGGTCGAAAGTTCTCACGTTGGGTTGGTGTGGAAGTTTGAAAAGTGGGGTGCCAGCTCAGATGTCTCGTCATGTGACCGTGGTTCAAAATTATGTGGCAATACACCGAATGGCTTAGGCTGGGTCGGTGGCAACTAATTGAATATCTATTCAAGAAAATTTCGTTTTATTATTTTAACCTTTTTATAAATTTATCAAAGTTTTTGCATAACTCTTATGATCCATTTTGATTCACGGGAAAATATTTTCTTCGAAACTCGTTCGGTCTCTGATCCAGTCAAATTTGACTCTGACGTATGCAACTTGCTATCCTTTTAGTAAATGAATAGTTTGCCACTAATTTTATTTTTTGAAGCCTCCGATGTGCCAATAAATGAATTTACTTCTTACTTTCATTATGAATTTATGAAAGTGTATTATAAAATAATTACTGGTGTGAGTAATTTCCATTTGATAAGCAGATTGAAGCTACATACACAACACGGTAAGCACTTTAATTTCAAAAACAAAAAGAAATTTAAAATACAAATATTAGGAAATTTTTGAAAATAAAAGTGTATGTGGATCAGGGACGAGCCTGACAAAATGGTTCCTACCCATGAGCAGCAATTTGCTAAAAAATTGCTCAAACACTCCCTTTAAGACCATTAAAAAGTAAAAACAAATCCATATGAAAAGAATAAGAAATCAAAGTCAAACTTGCAACAGCAGCTTTGAGACCGAACACACCAAGTCCGGTCCTCATCAAACTTAACTCTTTCTTTCCCTTTTTATAAAAGCAAATGCACTGCGAAGAGATTGAAGAAAAACATCCAAAGTTTTTCTCTTGCAGTCTCCATTTTATAATTTGTTTATATAAATGCCCATTTATTAACTGCTGAATTTTGTAAAAATCATATAGCTTATTTTGAAAAGTCTCATTTTTGTGTGGCATTATTTGTGTATAATTTTTAGAAAATAGACCTTAATATTAAATTTTTTACATACTACTGTTCTTATAAGATTAACTAATCTGTAAGAGCATCCCCATTTGGTCTAAAGTCGGGTATTACATTGCATAATACGGTTTCTTCAATGTTTTATTTAAGTCCTTATTTTGTCCTAGAAAGTGCTTATTTTTAGTTAGAAAAAAAGAGTGGGACCCTGATAAAGATGAATGTTGTTAATGATATTAACTATATTAGCTGGAATTTCATCTTCATTTTTATCAATAATCTTAATCAAACACTTCCTATTTCTTAAAAAAGAATCGAGACTTGTGATTTGACTATTCCATCTTGTTTCTTATAGGAATTGGGAATAACAGATCCATCCTATTCCCTTAAATAGCTCTTTGCTGCATGATGTTTTTGAAATTCAATTATTTGACTCGTAGTTTTAACGGAGTTAGATCCCATTTCCCAAAAGGTTTAGGATATGACGTGCACAGCCGTAACTCAGGGATAAGTCACCATCCATTAATTGATCAGTTTGAAGATCTTTGCACATTTTTCATTTAGTGTTCACTTTCACCGAAGAATCTTTCAACACTACAATTGTATTTCACTTTGGCTTCCCTTTTGCTAAAGATAAACAATAGTCTGATGTTTTTTTATTGCTGCTCAGAGAGACTGATGACAATAAAGATTTTGCATCGGTCGATATAGAATTCACAATTGACTCTTTATGTATATTGGACCCATCATCTTGAATTGGTGACATTTTGGCCATCCAAATCCTTTTGGGTTATTTTGTCTACTTCATTGTTCACTTCTGTCAACTGAAGAAGTTTTGAGGACCCTACCATCAATTTTTGGTTGATGGATTCCTTGGATTAAATGATTTAATTTCTCTTGTTCCACTTTCTTCTGATGATACAAAGTGACTTCTTTTTTTGGAATATGATGTTTTGATGGACAGATTGGTATTTTATGCATTTTTCATGATGTGATTTCACTCTTAGACCTGATTTAAGCTTACTTCCACTCATAATTAGATATAATTTACTTTTAATCTTAAAAAGAAGCATGTTTGTTCTAAAAACTAACTCAAATAATTAGATCTGCACAAAAAGTTACACCACACTATTATACCAAACGTATTTTCCCACACATTTGGGATGTAAATAAACAGGTGTTGCCAACAACTTTAATTGAAGTGACAACACCTGTTTATTTACATTCCAAATGTATATGTATATAATAATATAAAAAAGGCAGTTTCATTTTGACCAGTTTAAACTAATTTTGACTGGTTTAAACCAGTTTTGACCACTAGCCTGGTCAAAATGTTTAAAAAGTAGGTTTTTTGCTAACCCTGGTCAGGATGGTTCCACTTGAAAAGGAAAGGTAGTTGAAGATCACAATTTTGTTTTGATTAATAAAGAATAGTAAAACATACAGCCATTTTTAATTGCTAAAATATGAGCATCTTGCAAGTATTAGTGACTACATTTATTAGAAATTGTGTTAATATGCTATTTTCCTCACAGGACCGCCACATAGTCCATTCGGACATTAAACCCGGCAACATCATGATTGCTGGTGTGAAGAACAACGTCATCCGAGTCAAGCTGATTGACTTTGGATGTGCGTTCCGAATCCAGGGCAAAGAAATCATGTACGAAGTCATGCCCCGTAGTTATCGGTGAGATCCTATTTATTGTTTGTAACTTTGTTGCTTTCGTTTGGGACTACAGAAATTTTAAATCTGCCTTGATAGATGATTTAAAATCGTATTGTAGATTTGCTTTCTTATTTAAGCAGTCGCAGTTTATACTGACGAGCATACTTTTTTAATGTCAATGTTTTAAAATCTATATTTTTCTAAAGCAAGACTAGGTCTCTGCAATAGACAGTCAGGTTATATAGATATACTGTTACTGCAGTAGATATATTCAATTCTAGTATCTTTTACTTGAATGTAACATTTTCTTTAAGAGTGCCTAGAATAAATAGAATTAGTTTTAAATAAATCAATAGGAAAAATTCGTAATCAAAGACTATTCAGCGTGTAAAATAGATCTGCCAATAGCATATGAAATTAATTTTTTATTAAGTAATAGATATGTATACGAGCTAGAGAATAGCATAGTTATCCTTCAATACTCAAGGTTCTTGATATTTTAACTGGTTTTGTTGTGATTATGAAAACAGGTGTCCAGAGGTCATCCTGGGTCTGCCCGCAGACGAAGGGATCGACATGTGGTCGGTGGGGTGCATACTGGTGGAGCTGTTCATCGGAAAGCGTCTCTACGCCGATGCCCGAACTGAGGAACAGTTGGTAATTTCATTTTATGTACTTGATACCTGCTGAACATTTATTTCCAGTATTTGAGGTTTTACTGATTTCAGACTTTTAATTTCTACTAACTGATTTTTTTGTGTGCTTATTTTAATGTGGGGTTGTGTTTAGAAAGTACCATTATGCTGTTGAGAAACAAAACTTACTGAATAGTTTTACTAAAAGAAGGGGAAGTTCAGTCGACTAAGATGTCCCCCGAGTACTCTGCCCGAGGCAGGTGCGCGATTGGACGATTTTCTCACCCGACTCGTACCTCGGGTCTTTAAAAACAGAAGCTGCAAATTTTTCCTTTTGTTAATTGCAAAACACATTTTTACTGTGATGCAGACTTATTGTAGAATGTTTTACAAATTAAAAAATAAAAACAAAGCGAAACAAATGTTTCGCCAGTAATGGTATTTAGCAAACCTACTCTTGCACTCTAAAAGAAATTCATTGAAAGCAGTCAATCAAGAAAGGCTACCTACCACCCCTAACTGCGTCTGGAGTGAAGGTGCGGACGTTTTCCTCCGGGGACTGTCACCGATGGCACGTCGTGTTGCTCCGGTGTGACGTTAATTAACAACCTACCTAGTGGTGCCGTGCCATAGAATAGCAGCTTGTCCTGTTTAGGGACGAGTCCTGCTTTTGCCTTGAGCAGATGGGAGCCATCCGTGTTACCTGTATTTTGTCATGCAATATCTTTCCAAGAGTTTTGAATGAAATATCTTTATTGAATGTCTTTGCCATAAAAAGGGAAACAAATGTTTTATTTCATGGCCTTTTGATCCCACTGTTAGTCTCCGTTTCTAATGGTAATACAGAAACTTCAAATGAAAACAACAAAGGGTAAAATTGAAAAAAGCTATATGGGGCGAGTTAAAAAGTCTGTATTAGGAGCTCATTGCAAACATTAATTTTCTCAACTTTCTTTCCTTATCTTACTGTAACTATCTTGATTTGCGCTTTCATTTTCTTTTGAAATTTTCATTTTTGACCATTTTGCTTTGTTTTTATAGCTGGATTTCATAATAGAGAGTCTGGGTGCTGGCACCTTTCCAGAGTGCTTTCATCGAGGAACCCGGTTCCAGCAGTTTTTTGAAAAGTGCCCTGCACTAAAGATATATGTTGTCAAGGTAAAATGATCAAACTTTGTGTTAAAATGAGCATTTTAAATGAACCTCATGAGAAATATTTATTCAGTTCTAAAATTTAATGCATATTTTATATTGTATTTTAGGATGCGACTCACAATCATCGTCAGTGTGGTCTGCCTGGGGGTCTCAATGACTTATTGATAGTAAGTTAACATAATTTAATGTTAGTAATGGTTTTTATGACCGAATGATTAAACTCTAGTTTTTATAGATGAGTTCTAACTTCCAAATGTCTGACCTTTGAGAACTTTTATTTCTAAAATAGTTAATAAGTAAAATGAGTAAGTTTGAATTAATCTTCAAATGAAGCCATACCTTGAATGAAACAGCTGTAACGAGTGGATGAAAATGAGGTTAAAGCTTAGTTTTAGGAAATAATGTAGTATAGAATGTAGAAATACAGGGTGGGTGAAAAGTGATGCATTTCAAACTGTAATGTAAAATTAACTAATTGTCATGTGACTGCAGTTTTCACAAAGTTGCTTTACATGGCATCAAGTTTTTTATTTTGGCATTAAAAAAAATCCATAATTTAATGCATAGATGGGCACTACCCATAAACAATGTACAAATTGTACATAAATAATTTCAATACATATTAGATTGTTTTAGAGCATATTTATCACACTACATCTCTATTATAAAAGGAAGTATTTGTCTGTACATAGTGCAGTGTCCAGACGAATCTGACACTTGCAATAATGAAATTTGACACACAGGTAGTCCGAATTGTTTATTGCATGTCATAGTTGTATAGTGCTCTCATGGCCACATTTGCTTTTGGTGTGTCAACCTGTAAGTACCTCCCCTTCTGTTGTACTCTTTGCTGCTCTTTCCTCCCTCATTGTTTCATTTGTAACAGCTTGAACAAATGTGACCCTGTGCACCAGAAACCCCAACACCAAACCTCTGCAAGGGTGATCTTTCTTTCCTCATGGGGCTTACTGGCCCTAGTAAACGTGGGGTCGCACTCCAATTATATCCAAGTGATCCTTTCTGCTTTCATCCCACTATTCTATTCCCCCATCCCTCTTTCTTTATTTGAACTCGTCTGTTTGGCACAGCCTGGCCAAATAGAGTCCTCGTGCCACGAAACAACCAACTCGGTTATGACAATAATGTCCTGCTACGTTTGAACAGTTCAAATGATCTTGTCTGAAGAGTTCCCTAGATGGCTGGTTATACTCTACTGATTTTAACTTTCACTGTAGTAATGTACATTGAGGTGCAACATTAATTACTATTGTGCTGTAATTTTCTGTTTATTGAAGTTGGTCTTTCTACATCTTTACTATTTTTACCCATGGTCAAATGGGTTTTGTTCTCGGAGAGGGTTTTCAAGTCGTCCGGTGTAAGAAAAAAATATAAAGATGTAGGAATACTAAACAACGGTAGTTGTCTACTAGTCTGGAAAGAACTCATTATAAGAGCAACGAGACTGGTAGGAGTCAGTTGCATTGTAGTAGGAATGCAAGGCAAGACTGTCACGAGCCAGTCACATTCCGGTATTCAGTTACGAGAAAATTAATAGAACAGACACTTTTTCCCCTGGATGCCATTGAGAGCTGACGTATTTTTTCCGAGCAGAGACGACTGCTGCAGATAATGACGGAACTGTTTTAAAATATAACTCAACTGTACATAATAATTGTGGATATTTATTCATTAAATGTCAATGTGCTGTAAGATTCGAAGTCTTTAATATAGACCTCAAAGTCGCACGAGAAAGCACAGCGGTGTTGCCATTTACGCCAAGAATAATATTGAAACACAGGAAGCTCTACAGTTCCCAAATTATGACACGGGAGTTCACATTGTTGTCGTCTATTTAAAAAACAATGTTCGTTTGGCCGTACTATATGCCAAGCCAGGTTCGAGTACAGATGACATTTTAGAAGCGATCTCAGAAGCATTGGGCACAGATTGTGACGAGTATAAATCAGTCTTGGCTGGAGACTTTAATATCAACATGAACACTGAAGATGGGAAAGAATTCTGCAAAGTGTTGAGAGAAGTCTATTGGTTGGATCTAAAGACAAATCCTAAATATTGGACAACGAGAGGCAGAACTTCGATTGATGCAATCTTTTCCACGCACGATTTGAAATGTTGTGGAGTTTACGAGAGTACGTTTAGCTATCATGTTCCGCTTTACGGAAGACTAACATAAAAATTTAAGCAACTAGTTATATATCTATTATAAGAAAAAAAACATTTGACCATGGGTAACTTGTAATTGGCTTTCAAGACAATTACAGATAAAGTTTTTTTTTTTTTCATTATATTTTATCTCAATACACTTCACGTACAATTGACATTAATGAAATTTCTTCAATACATTGTAGTTCATATCCAGAAGTATTTTAAATCTGATTTCGACCTTTGCCATGCTTAATCGGAATAAGCTGGTTATTCATTTTTGCATGTGTTTATAAGTTAGTCCTTGACTACCATTAGCTCCATTCTATGACACCACACGGTGACAATTGTTTAACACAACAAACCAGGGCTCTTCGAAAACGAGCATCCCACGTTGCCTATTTCTCAGAATGCCGTCTTAGACTCCCTAACTCCATGCAGGGTAGAACAAAAAAGAAGTGATAATCGCTCCTCAGTGATTGTTATTTAATATTTTGATACCACTGTCAGTGAATCATTGCAAGTGGATTGCATCAACCCCATTACAGCGATCCATAATGATTCGGACATACGAGCCTGCACTTTGAGTCACTTATTCGAGTCATGCAGCTGGAATACTTGCCAGCCTATTATGTATTTAATCTTATTTTGATGCAAATGTTGTGTTGAATTTCGATTGAAGTGACTACTTTACATGAACACCTTTATGTGCCATGTGGTTCAATGAATGTTATGAGTAACAATACCCTTTTTGACATTCTCTTTGTTTGATGGGTAGTTTTATTCCATACTAATTATAAATGCATTTGAATTCGCAATTTCAAGTGCTCCTTTATTACTTTTACTACTGTACTTGTTCTTTGTTATGTCTCTGCTTGTTTGATGCATTTAAGTTTCATAACAAACAATCTGTTCTTTCTCAGTGGAACCTCCCTGAGACGAACGGCGTCGACCTGACCGCCGAAGTGTGCGACCGAAACGCCTTTGTTGCCTTTCTGAAACGGGTCATATGTATGGATCCAGACACAAGGTATGATCCATCTCGTGCTCTGGCCAGCCAGTTCCTCACTGCTTCGCATTTACTAGAGTTCAAGCGAACAAAGCAGTAAGTTGCACTTTTGTATTTTACAAGTTATATATGGCCTATGTTTAAATGTACAGTTGTATGGTAAAAACGAACCCCTCTTTATTTGAGCAATTTTAATAGCAAAGCAAATTCACAAAGATGGGGTGTGACAGCAACTAACGTCTTACTATTATTTCAAGCTCGTAAAATTGAATAAGGGGCAGTCTTCATGTTAAATTGAGCGCCCACTTCATAATTTCCAATAGAAACCCTCCATTTTGACACACAATTTAGAATCGACATCCAAACTTAACTTCAGGTACTAAATTTCGTGTCATTGGGAATTGCCATTTCGAAATTACGAGGACAGAAAGATGGGAGTTCCTCATGTTAAATCTGTTTCTTAAACTTTTATGGATCTTCCTGAATAATATTTCTATAGCACTGATATTTTGTACCATGTTGCTGTTAAGCAACCCTAATGCGATCCACCTAGTATTTTATTTTGAAAATAGTTTTAGAATGCAATAATTATTAATGTTTGAAAACATTATAAATTGGAACCATTATGTTTTTATGGATTGGGAACTTTAGACATTCGTTCTAGACTTTGACCATCCCATTCTGCTTACGAATGCATGATTCCTCAATTCTAAGGGTTTCAAATATCATTTTTTATTATTTTTACTATTTTCATCTTTTTAAGTGTTTTGTTATTTAGACTACTGTTTCACTCCTGCTGTCCTTTTGGATTTATAACTATTCTTTGGTAATATTTTGTATTTCAAACGGAACATTTCATCCATTCTTCAAACTCATGCCTAAAAAACCAAAGTGCTTGAATTCTTAAAATGCTTTTGGTGTTGAAATATAACCAATGCATGCTGAAATGAATGATTTTTCTCGGGTATAGAGTGCCTAGTTTCCAAATACAAATACTAGTCAAAGTATAAGCAAGACAATCTGAATATCTATCAAGATCTTGAAACATAAAGCCTGATAGATGCCAAAGGAGAACTCACGAGGGCAGATGCGAAGTCAGGTTCTGCGACCCCGCACAAATGTAGCTCCTGTCCCAAATGAAATTTACTTACATTTAAAATGATTAAAGTATTGCATATATTTAGAATATCGTTAAAGGTAGAATAAAAGTTTTAATGGATTTGAAATTTGTGGAAACTTTTACAACATATAGATACCTTATTCGTTTGATTTTCTTTTAATCTTTTATATTTTCGCGAGAGGTTGTGACATCACGTGAACTTTTGCTTCCCAAATTAAACAGATTGCATTTTCTGCTGCGGTAAAATAAAAATAAACATATTTTCATTTTGAAAAGTAGAGCAAAGAAATAAAAACTTTCTGACTGGGATTGTTAAGTTCTTTTTTCGTAAAATCTGTTAAAGACGGGTTAAAATTTTCAATGGATCTATGGAGAATTTTACCAGATGAAAACCAAACATCACGACATTGCCCTTGGGCACGGGTGACACGGTGTCATCCACTGACTAGAAAATCATGTAGGACGCCTGCTACAGTGAAGCATAAGTCTCCTGCATTTTAAAGAGCTTCCTTTTCGCTATATTTTCTAACATATTGACAGTCAAACTGCAAAATCTTTTAATGGGCCAATCGGGCAGCAGCTCACTTGATGTGAAAAACTTCCTGGGGTCCATTATGAACCCATAAATTGTTCGATTCCTGATAGAGACGGGAATTTGTTGAGCAAAGAGCAACAGTATTTGTTTGAAATTTCAAATGCAATCACCTTGGGACATCGTCCATAAGACTTGACAAATCAGGACCCTGGTCATTTGTCCCATTCCAGATCGCTAACTGTGGCCAAGCGAGTGCTTAGGTTATATATAAGTTCATCAGAATCCATCCAGAAACTTAAAAGAAAATGTTGGCTTCATCTTAAAATGATACATCCCTGTGTGGTTTGCCATAAAAAAGAGGAACTAATTTACTGACAGACCAAAACATGTTTTTCAAGCAATCCAAACATGGACTAGAGTTAGTCGTGATCTTTTCCTTTAGTAAGAACTGGGGTCACCTTTCCGAGATAATCCAATCTTTTTTTACTTCCCACTACTCTATTCCCCGAGGTGGCGCCAGCCTGGTTGGGAGAGTAGAGGAGTGTCGACTGGAGGGTTCCTAGTTAGAATCCAACCCAAAACCGTCGTTTACGAAGGGGGCTGGTGCACGATAAATCTGTCGTGGCCCCGAATGTCCTCGCGTTAGGTTGCTTTGGACGTTTGAAAAGTGGAGTGCCAGCTCAGGTGTTGACCTCGTCATCAGATTGATTTGAAATGACACAGCATTGTCCTGATCTTTCTCTTTGGATTGATCCCGGACCGCCGATGTCGGCCGGGTTGTGTTGCTCCGGTACAATATTAATTGAATTACCTATCCTCCTTTACCCCTTTCAGAACGTTTTTGTTTGACATTTTCTTGTGTGGCCCTTGTGCCATGAAACCCCAAAACAACCTATCTTTTATCAATCAGTTTCTTGATCCACTTGTTGGCATTTGTTTGAGGAACCTGTGCAGCAGGTTGTGTTAAGGAAGATGTGTACATAGACTAGTAAAATACGCTTGGACATTTGAATATCGCATTAAAGGCAATGCAACTGAAAGGGAGCACAGAGAGCAGACTGGGTTTTCTGCAATTTTTCTATACGCACCTTTCTTGTAATTGGTTTGAAAAGCAGCGTTATATTCACAGTTCAAGGAATTGTCATTCTTGTGGTGTGCAAACCTTGAATGCTGCAATTTGTTTGCTAGTAGATTATTGGAATCCAATTGGTAATATCTTGTGTACTTAACATTTTACAGTGCAAAACAATTTCTTATTTATTGTTAATGCAGACCCTCTGCATTTTGTATACAAAGGAGACAAAGTCACTGAGTAACTACGTCTAATACAGTTTCACTAAACGTATGATTATTTGACCTTGCCATATTAACATTTTTATAGCAGAGTTCCTCACTCAGACTCAATTAAAAGACCATTGAAATTCTTAACTCGATATATCCGTCATGCAAAGTTGCTAGATCTATCTGCAGATTCCTCGTTTCTTAGGTAATTTTATATAAAGGAGAAATTAAGTGATATCTTTGCAATGTGTCAGTATCTTTCATTCAGTTCTACAAAAAATGCATAGCTTGTTTTACTCGTTTATTTTTCATTCTTTATTTAGCAACGTTTCATTCTTGTAAATGTGTCTGACTAAACTTCAGTGCTTCGTATGAAAACTTGATTCTAATCTGTAAAAATCTTTCTTTCTAGCGCAATGGACTCGTTTGCTCGCTTGAATGGCTTGAAGTGGATGCATTGACTCCAGAAAGGAAATATGCCTACTATCAGTCTACCATGAGAACTGAACCACATCCCGTTTCCCATTAAAATTACCTCCCCCAGTCGCCCTTAACGAGCCTTGTTTCTATGGCGACCCCACCACCCAGACCTGGGTGGCGCGAGCAGTTCGAGTGGTAGGCGGTAGTGGGGAACCTGCCTCAAAGTGGTAGTGCATCAATGAACCGTACCTCCTGGGTGATGTGGAAATCGGTTCAAAAATCGCTGTCGGAAACTCTTTCGTTGAATGTGGAAATGCTAAAAAACATACAGAAAGATATCATAGGTCAACAACAAGTGTTTTACTTGAGTTTTCCAAAAAATATTTACCTGTTAATTGTTTTTAATATTATACATTCCTTTACTGTTTTCGTGTCTTCTTTTACATGCTATTGAAATTTGAATTGTTTAGCGATAACTTTATAGTATATTTGACTTTTTAAACAAATCTTTGTTGCTTGTCCAGTTGGTCTTGACGTGTTGCATCTGTAAAATATAAAACTTGAGTTGTGGAATGTTTTAGTTCCTAACGATTACCTTAAATATGTTGCTAAGGTATCTGACATGTTTAAAAAACACAATGTTATTAGATCGTTGGAGCTTTCAACAGAAAAATTTGCCCCTGATGATGTTTAGGCTGCCAAACAGCTTTTGAGTTACTCTTGTATTTTGTCTTTACAAGCATTTGGTAAGCTCCAAATTCAAACCATTCTTTTAGTAACTTTTTCTTTCACTTTTGTTCAAGTGGTTTTTTTTTATTGGTAATTTCTTTGTTTTTAAAGCAATTTAAAATCCTTGAATAATAAGATCCTTATAGTTTATTAAGTTAAATTTATTCGTTTTGATCCTAATTGCCATCGGTTTCTTTATTTTGGTGTTTTAATTCTATATTTTGTTTATAATATTACTAGCCACTGCGTGGCTAGCCTGATGTTGCCCGTGGTATAAGGTATTATTCTGGTGTAAAAGTTTCTGCAGCTTTCAAATCCATTGAATTTTTTAATCAATCTTTAACGAATCCGCTTTTACAAAAAAGAACTTAACAATAACTGCCAAAATGTTTTTTTATTTTTTGCTCTCCACTGAAATCAAAGAGGGCAGGATATGTAATCTGTTTTTTTTTAAACGTGATGTTTACGTCTGTTTGTTTCTTGTGATCAAAGTCCTGACAAATTTAAGGCACTTACAGTAATGGGATTTGGCACACAGGTCTTGACAATCCGAATTTGTTGCAATTTTGGGGTGTAGGCTAATTTTGAAATTCAATCTAGAACATTTTAAAATGAATTTAATAAAATTAACTGGAGTCGCTTAGTTCTTTTCCTATCTCCTAGACCGTTAAAGATAGATTAAAAATTTCAACGGATTTGAAATCTGTGGAAAATTTCACTTTAAATCAATACCTAAAAATATAGTTTTCTTTAAATAAATAATTTTTAAATTGAATGTATCTTATATTTTCGCAAGAGATTGTGATATCACCATTAACTTTCTCTTTCCAAAAATAAACAGATTGCATCATCTGCCTTTCGCATTAAGAAAAAAAGAAACATTACATTTCCTGCCCTATTCCATTTGAACGAATGAGAGCAAAAAAATATATACTATATATTTTGACTGGGATTGTTAAGTTTATATTCGTAAAATCGGAGTTGTTAAAGATTAAAAATTTAAACAGATGCGAAATCTGCGGAACGTTTTACACCAAATTAATACCTTACATCTCGGAGTGGTGTTGGTTTGCATTCTCAAACCAACACCACATGCAACACTGGGCTAGCCATGCAGTGGCTAGTCTTGTATAAATCTTAAACAGAGCACTGTTTGAAACTGCACCTTGTGGTAGAAAAGTCTGAAAAGACTAAAACTTTGAGAACGAACTATTATATCAGACTACTTAAGAACTGTCTAATAAAACCTCTAATCCAATTAAATATGTATATATGATAATTATATGTATGATTTCACAACAATTGAGGATAGTTTTAACAATTCCCCTCTATACTGCATCGTAAACTGACGTTAAATTGACAGTGACTACTGTCATTAAATGCCTGTTTTCCAGCTTATTTGAAATAGTTTGTCAAATAGCGCTATATGATGGTCTGTTTATCCCAGGGAGCAGTAAGTGCTTAAAATTATGAAGCACGTCACAGAACAAAGTCTTTGCATAAGAATTTTTTCTCAATTTTATCAAAATTTTGACCGATTTGTTATTAATCATAAGTCACTGGAACAACTAATATGAATATGTTTATTTTTTCAAATGGTGTACCACATGGCCATAAGACAGACAGGAAACTATTAAAAGCAGTCCTTGTTTCTATGTTTGGACCAAATTACCAAAGACACTTTATAAATAATACATCTTCGATGTCAATGACAAAATATTTAACTTCAAAAGTTATCGACAAAATTGCAAATTCTGAAAGTATGCCTTGGTTTTAAATAAATAAATCTAATTAATTTTGATGTTTTATTATAAAAAAATAACACATATTTAGCCGATAATTGCGTTTTACGTCTAGTTTTCAAAATTCGGACAAAATGCCTGCAGAACAATTGCAGTTGCTTGGAGTTGTATTGCAGAACACAATATAATTCTGCTCCTGGGTGTTTATCTGAAATTTCCTCACTCTGTTCTTCGACAAATGTGAGCAAGTAGTAACAAGAGCTACTAATAAATGATATTACAAACCATTCCTTCCACCTATTCAACTAGTGCATACATCAATAATATTGGATAGAAGTTATGGATAAAAATCAGTTTCCAAAAATTTCACATAGCATTGGTTAATTTAGTGGAAGCGGTGATTGCAGCCTAACCCAAGTTTATCAGTCTTTTCTACATCCCAAAAAAGTGCCAAATGACTTCTGAAAATTAATTTTTATCTTCTGGTGGTGCAACAGTGACCAGTTGGTAAAAAGTGAATTCCCTTTGCAATTTACAGCAGTAGAAAGAATTCAACAGGCCAGGGTAAGTATCTTCAAAATCAAATTTTTCTATGAACCGAAGAAAAAAAACTTTAGATGTCTCAGGCTCAACATGAAAATAAAAAGAATTTTCAAACTTCTGCATACTTATACCTTCTTCATTAAAGAACTTTTTGGAATGCAAAAAAGACCGATTCATGAGCAAGGCAGAAATTTCCTACATCCTAGCATATTGACTAATACTATGTACATTTTTTTAAGAGTAAGCAGATCTAATACTATTGTTTTCTTGTCAACTGACTTCACATTTTTAGTAGCCATGTGTTTAAAAAAGAACTAAATTTGTATTTAAGTCAGCTAGATTTGTCCAAAGTAAGACTTTAGTGTATACTTCGTACTTCATTTTGACTGTCTCCAGGGGCACCAACACATGTCATTAATTATTATTACTGTAATTATTGTTTAGATAAAAAAAACTGATTTATTATGCAGATAAAAATTTCGCTTACTTAAACAGGAATTTATCTTTCCACAGAGTTTAAAAAAATAGCTGCTCCTATTATGCCCAGCTAATTTCTAAATTAAAATATATTTAGCTACTGTCAATGGTTGTGCAAGTGATTGACAAACTCGTTTTTTTTTTATGACTAAACTTATGCATTGATATTGTAGGACTTGGAACTCAGAATTGGATAGTTTCATTTTCGGAACAGTAACGTGTAAGCCAGTAAATGGCTCTGGGAGATCAAACCCCCCCCCATGTATTGTTTTCTGATATTTTAAATATTTCTTCACATGAAATACTCTAGATGCGTGCGTGAAGGACTTTTTTAAAAATTCATCTTCAAGAAAAGTAATGGTTCCTAAATTGATATTATTTCTGAACTATTATTCATTACATGATATAATAATTTATTGATTAAATTTTATCTTGCAGTATAAAAGCAATGATTTTGGACATTTTCGTTTTCTTCTCTCTCAACCATCTTCTGACATGTACTTCAAGTATAACATGATAAAAAATCTTGAATAATTGAAGATATTTTTCTTTATGTTTAATTCAGTTTATTATTTTTTCATTCCTGAGATCAATTTAAAAATGAAGAATGTATTTTTAAATTTACAAAATAAAGAATATTTTATACATTAGGGTTTATTTGTATATGTGAATAAAGCCATAAGAAAATAATTTCTAATGCCAGACTGAAAAATAAAAAGCTTGTTAAAGTTATCACTGGCGTTCTTCAGTGCTTTTTCTATCTCAGCGATCATAAAAAGTAGAAAAATGTTTTAACGGATTTGAAATCTGCAGAAAATTTTACACCATATAGATACCTTATACGATTGATTTTCTTTTAATCTTTTATATTTTCGCCAGATTGTGACGTCACATGAACTTTTGCCTTCCAAAAATAAACAGATTGCATTTTCTGCCCTATTCCATTTCAGCAAAGGAGAGCAAAAAAATAAACATTTAGACTGGTATCAGGGTTCCCACGGGTGCTTACAAAGTGCTTCTAAGTCCTTATTTTGACCTTCCATTTCTAAGGGCCCTTACAAGTGCTTATTTTTCATCAATAGTCCTTAGAAAGTGCTTATTTTCCTTTGAAAAGAAAATTCAGTTTTCAAATGACGATATTTTTACACAATATTTCCGACCTCGTTTTAGCGGCTGATCGGCGATAAAACTGCTTACAAGTACGGTTTTAGTGATGATTCGGGAACTGACTTCCTTGAATGGCAACCCTTGATAGCCGATATAGAAATCGTCGATCGACTCTTGATGAGCACATAATACACTTTAAAAACTTGAAAACCCATAAAAAACGGTCTGTTTTCGACTTATGAGTGGCTCTCGCGATGCACAAAATAGTTGTCCCGATAGAGGAAACAAGAATACAATCATCAAATCTTAATCAATTTTGTTTTATCAGTTACCCGTGAGTGCAATGTTTTAAAAATGTATTATAAGTATGGGGAAGTGTATTTTTAAGTTTGTAGGTGAATCAAAGACAATTTAGATATAATTTATTTTAATTAATACTGCTATCTTGAGGTGGCAACCTGATGTGTTGCAATTTTTTTTTCTAGTTTTTTTATGCTTTTAATTATTCCCCCCTCCTCCCTCTAACCCAAAAAAAATGAAGATTTTTTAGGTTATTCTACTTTTTGCAAATTTGAAGCAATCGGTTATCAGTTCCGAAAAAATAAAACCTGCTTGATTAAAAAAACATTAGAGGAAAAGATCGCAAAAACGTAAACCAGAGTGCTGGAAAACCGAGAATAGTCAGAAAATTTCATGAATCGGGAAAAGTCATTTGGAAACTGGAAATTTGGGACTCCTATCGTGTTTGGACGCTGACCTAAAATGAAAGTAATTTTTCCATGCTTTATAATTTTTTTTCTGTTTGTATCCGGGGGACAAATACTCAATGGCCGACTGTGCTTGAATTTCACTTTGCTTTTGTTATCCCATGCGTAATCTGTTTCCATTGTCAGCTTAGATGATAATTTTCAAATTAATTTGTTTCATAAAAATAATGTTTGCAAGCGTATGGTGTAGAGGCGGCTGGTGCACCTTAAATCTGTAGTGGTCGAAAGTTCTCACGTTGGGTTGGTGTGGAAGTTTGAAAAGTGGGGCGCCAGCTCAGATGTCTCGTCATCTGACCTTGGTTCAAAATTATGTGGCAATACACCGAATGGCTTAGGCTGGGACGGTGGCAACTAATTGAATATCTATTCAAGAAAATTTCGTTTTATTATTTTAACCTTTTTATAAATTTATCAAAGTTTTTGCATAACTCTTATGATCCATTTTGATTCACGGGAAAATATTTTCTTCGAAACTCGTTCGGTCTCTGATCCAGTCAAATTTGACTCTGACGTATGCAACTTGCTATCCTTTTAGTAAATGAATAGTTTGCCACTAATTTTATTTTTTGAAGCCTCCGATGTGCCAATAAATGAATTTACTTCTTACTTTCATTATGAATTTATGAAAGTGTATTATAAAATAATTACTGGTGTGAGTAATTTCCATTTGATAAGCAGATTGAAGCTGCATACACAACAAGGTAAGCACTTTAATTTCAAAAACAAAAAGAAATTTAAAATACAAATATTAGGAAATTTTTGAAAATAAAAGTGTATGTGGATCAGGGACGAGCCTGACAAAATGGTTCCTACCCATGAGCAGCAATTTGCTAAAAAATTGCTCAAACACTCCTCTTAAGACCATTAAAAAGTAAAAACAAATCCATATGAAAAGAATAAGAAATCAAAATCAAACTTGCAACAGCAGCTTTGAGACCGAACACACCAAGTCCGGTCCTCATCAAACTTGACTCTTTCTTTCCCTTTTTATAAAAGCAAATGCACTGCGAAGAGATTGAAAAAAACATCCAAAGTTTTTCTCTTGCAGTCTCCATTTTATAATTTGTTTATATAAATGCCCATTTATTAACTGCTGAATTTTGTAAAAATCATATAGCTTATTTTGAAAAGTCTCATTTTTGTGTGGCATTATTTGTGTATAATTTTTAGAAAATAGACCTTAATATTAAATTTTTTACATACTACTGTTCTTATAAGATTAACTAATCTGTAAGAGCATCCCCATTTGGTCTAAAGTCGGGTATTACATTGCATAATACGGTTTCTTCAATGTTTTATTTAAGTCCTTATTTTGTCCTAGAAAGTGCTTATTTTTAGTTAGAAAAAAAGAGTGGGAACCCTGGGTATTGTTAAGTTCTTTTTTCGTAAAATCGGAATCGTTAAAGATTAAAAATTTCAACGGATTTGATATCTGCGGAAAATTTTACACCAAATTAATACCTTAAATCACGTCGTTGCTGGTTGAGTTGGTTTGCTTCTACGGGCAACGCCGGGCTGGCCACGCAGTCGCTAGTTAGCTATAAAACTTGGTTTCACCCATATAAATGAGGCTTTAACTGAAATTTGTAATTCCGAAGAAAAAGTTACCATATTGGAGGCGACTTCACTTCTGAGGAAAATGGACAAATATGAAAATGCCCTAATGACAGTTATTTGGAATACTGTTACAAAGATTAAAGGCTATTAGTAAATTAGTGGAATGCGAACTATTGAAAGGATCTATCCTCAAGTCATTAGAAAATTTTATCAAAAATTTCAGAGAAGTTGAAAAAGAGATAACTGATTGATCAGGGTTGTCATTTAATGTGAAAGATAAACTCGCAGACAACAAATGAGAAAAAATGTTTTTTAATGAAAACAAAGGAATCGGACATGAATTTACAATAAGAGAAAATTTCATATTCAATTCATTTGATGTCATATGTGATAACACCAAGGCAGAATTATCTCACAGAACTCAGACGTATGAAGTAGCTGTGGAAACTTTTAGAATATTTCTTTATTGAAATTTATCAATTGAAAAAAAAAAAAACACCATTAAAAAGTTAAAGGATTTTTACAAAAATAACATTGGCGTTTGTATTTTTGAAGACGAATTTGACCATTTTTTATTTTTCTAATAGGAAAGGAGGACACCATAAAAACCACACCAGACATCTATAGAGCCGCCAAAGAGATGTCTTGCACACTTCCGAATGCTGAAACATTAGGGTGGTCACAAGGTACATGGAGAAATTTTTTTTCGCCCAATCTTAAACGGCAACACCCCCCCCCCCCCGATAAGTTGCCAATAGGCTAGAAAATGTGATTGGCAAAGTTTCAGCTGCTCAACCTGATATTAACTCGTGCCTCATTGAGGTTAAAGTTAAGAACAACAGCGATTTTGAGCAAAAAATCGAAGTTTTTACTCCTTAAAAAAAGAAACCATTCGTCCTAGAAACCTGTTTCTTGTCTCATTTCATAGGGCATTTTATTGACTTGAAGTTCGATCGGGTCCACATTTTTTCTAAAACTGATAGAATAATATTTAGCATTTTTCAGGTAAGGTCGTAGCGGCTAAACGATATCCTCAAAAGTGAATTTTCATGCAAAGGCCTAAAAACATTATACTATTCAATTACATCTGCTTTCCAGATTTTGCTTTTTATATTTTTCATTTTGTACATTAAAAAGGCTTTAGTTTAGAGGTATTTTCTAAAGTAAATTCAACAACATTCAAATTTAAAATGAAGGAATTAGGTGTAAAGAAGAGAAACAAAGAAATAAAAATGACAACAAATACGGTTCAAATGTATTTTAGTACATATATTATTGAGTTATACATTATTATATTTAAATATACAAATTAAGTGGTAATTACAAATTAAAGTGGTTATGTCTTAGAAATTGTAGTTTTGAAGAGTCTGGAAAAATTTGCCGAAATTCAGATACAACGCGTAGAAGAAACTGCCGTTGTTCTTCGTCTTCTGTCAAAGAGGAATTGAAGTCTTTAATTAATTTTACTCCTCTTTCTGCAGTGTCATTAACAACCCTTAAACCAGGGATGGGCAAACTTTTTTAGTCGCGGCCCGCGGGCCAAAAATCGAAAAGAAAAAAAAAAGTTTGGCGGGCCAAGTTAATTTTTTCTAAAATTTTAAAAACAATATACAAGTATTACAATTTAAATATGGTTAATGAGATGAATGAAATTGCGATTTCATTTTTAAAAGTTCCTTATATTGATGTTCAGAGTGAGATGTACTGATTCTAAGGAACGAGGCTAAATACTCATCTGTCAGTCTACTGAAATAATTCTTTCTACGGTTCATAGTTGAAAACACTTGTTCACATATATAAGATGAAGCAAACATAGCACTGATTTTCTGGGCGTGAGATATTAAATTTGGGAAACTTACTCTCGATAATGATTTGTAAAACTCTAACTTTGACATATTTAGAAACAACTGCTTGAGATGATTGTTAGATTGCAACTCAATTAATTCAAGCTGCAAATCTGACCTCACTGCTTCACAATTTACGTTGAAAGGCGTGGTAAAAATATCCAATTCTGTTTGAATGGCACTGAAATCTTGAAATCTGCGTGCGAACTCAAAATGCAGTTTTTTCAAGCCATCTTCATAATTCTGAAGCTTCTCTTCATTTACTGAGGGTATTGAATTTAACCTCGAGAAATGAGACAAGTCGTTCTTATCTAGCTGCCCAGCAAACATATTAAGTTTTAGTTTAAAAGCTTTGAGATGGGCCTAGATATCGTCGATAAATTGATTTTTCCCTTGAATCTTGACATTCAAGTTGCTCATATGACAAAGAAGATCTGTGAAAAATGCAAAGTCCAGAAAGCCATTCTGTATCTTCTAACTAACATTTCGCACTCCGCAGAACGCTGTTTCTCATGGAAGAACGACACAATGTCGTCTTTCAGTTGCCAAACTCACTCGAAAACACATCCTACACTAAGCCACCTTACCTTCGTGTAATACAGTACATCAGAGTATTCAGATTGCACGGACTGAAGAAAATCTCGAAATTGCCTGTGAGTAAGCCCACGAGATCGAATAGCATTTACAAGCTTTACGACTGCATCAAGCACGCATTTCATATTCAATGCAGATTTACACAGCATCTTGATGTATAACACAATGTAGAAAAACAACATTGTTCCCGGGTTAGTTTTGATTAAAGAGTCCAAGAAATCCAGATTTTTTTTTCCTGTCATATTTGGTGCTCCATCGGTCGTAATATTACATATATTTGTTATAGGCACTTTCAAAGTTAAAGCCCTTCCTGAAATTCACGAAAAATATCACATCCCGTTGTAGTTCCCTTTAAAGAATGCATGCACGCCAGTTCCTCGGTAATTTCAAAGTTCTCATCACAACACCTCGTATAAATAATACTAATTGAGCAGTATCATTTATATCAGTGCTTTCATCCATAGCTATGGAGCAAAATTTAAACTGGCCAATCTTTGACTCTAATTGTGATGTCAAATTTTTATTGATGGCTTTGATTCTAGAAGTCACCGTTTTTGGAGATAAGCTTAGTCTCAAAATTATTTTTCTTGTCTGGACATAAAACATCACAAACTTGGAGCATGCATTGCTTAACCAACTCCTCATCACCGAGAGCTTTATTATTTTTAGCAATATTGTATGCTACAGTGTAACTTGTCCTTTGAAAAAAAAGGAAGAAAAAAATAATATGTAAACAAAGTAGAAAAGGAGATGGATATATAATATATAAATCATATTTTCTTTTAATTTCCGTCGGACCAGCAAATTAAAATTCTATCCGCGGGCCGGATAAAACCTTCCGGCGGGCCGTAGTTTGCCCATCCCTGCCTTAAACCGTTCACTATTTTTTTTAGCTTTTAAATAATGTTGATTTTCACACCATACACCGGGATCAGTATTTAAAAAATCTGTATTGATTTCAAATCTCTTAAAAAAAATTTAGAGTTAGAGGAGAAACAAAATAATCAACTTCTTTGTCCAATAAATGAACAACTTGTTGGAGATTGTGATGATAGGGATGTAAAATCAAAACACAATCATCTTCATCATTTTCTACTTCAGACCTTAATTTTACAACCATGCTTGTTTTGACATTTTCCCCCAAAGTATCGAAAAAAAAAAGGCAACTTGATCCGAGTTGAGGTACCACAGATTGTTTACTATTTTAGACAGTGCCTTGTCTGCAACCTCTTTATCAATTTTCCTGTATTGAACTAAATATTTTAATAACTGTAGGTCTAGGTTGTGGGCATTGAACCATGCTTTTACAAAAATATTGTCTATAAACAAATATCTTCAATACCTTTTCTTTTTAAATCAGTTAACGAAAATTTTGTTCCCTGAAAAGATACATTTTGAGAATAAATGGCCTTTGCCGTCCATCTGACGATGAATAGTCCCAGGTACTCTAAAAGTAATGTCTTTTTGAGGAAGAAGATGAATTAAGCAAAGTTGGATGAATTCTTTACAATCATCAATGGGCTATCGGTTTTTTAATTGTTCAAAAAAGAAAACTTGAAATTTGGTCTGGATTACTTATTTTATTTCTAATATTTTCATCTTCTGCACCTGTTTTATGTCTTCTTGTCTAGCTTAGACCACCCAATCTGGAATTTTCGAAAAATATCTGGCTGAGGACCAGTGGATGTGCCAATTTTGCAATTAAAAACTGCTTTTGAAACAACTTCTAAAATATGGTGGCGACATGCAAAATACAGAAGGTTTTTCTCTAATAGTTTTCTAATACGATTTTGAAGATATCCACTACAACCTGACCTGAAAAATGCTAAATACCACTCACAAGTTGTATCTGAAGAACTTTTACATTTTGTATCTGAATGTAGGCACATTTTTCAAGACTCCTCAAAAGCTACAATATATTGGACAAAGAAGTTGATTATTTTGTTTCTCCTCGAACTCTAAATTTTTTTAAGAGATTTGAAATCGACACTGATCCCGATGTATGGTGTGAAAATCAACATTATTTAAAAGCTAAAAAAAATAGTGAACGGTTTACGTGTATTAATGACACTGCAGAGAGAGGAGTAAAATTAAAGACTTCAATTCCTCTTTGACGAAAGACGAAGAACCACAGCAGTTTTTTTTTACAAGTTGTATCTGAATGTCGGCAAATTTTTCCGGACTCTTCAAAAACTATAATATCTAAGACATTACCACCTTAATTTGTAATTACCATTTAATTTGTATATTTAAATAATAATGTAGAATTCAATAATATAATTAATAAAATACATTTGAACCCTATTTGTTGTCATTTTTACTCCTCTGTTTCTCTTCTTTACACCTAATTCTTTCATTTTAAATTTTGATGTTGTTGAATTTACTTTTGAAAATACCTCTAAACTAAAGCCTTTTTAATGTACAAAATGAAAAATACAAAAAGCAAAATCTGGAAAGCAGATGTAATTGAATAGTATAATGTTTTTAAGCCTTTGCATGAAAATTCACTTTTGAGGATATCCACTACGACCTTACTTGAAAAATGCTAAATACCATTCTATCAGTTTTAGCAAAAATGTGAATCTGATCAAACTTCAAGTCAATAAAATGTCCTATGAAATGAGACAAGAATCGGGTTTCTAGGACGAATGGTTTCGATTTTAAAGTGTAAAACTTCGATTTTTTGCTCAAAATCGCTGTTTTTCTTAACTTTAACCTCAATGAGGCAGGGGTTAATATTATCAGGTTGAGCTGAAACTTTGACAATCATATTTTCTAGCCCATTGGCAACTTTTAGGGGGGTGCCACGGAAGAAATTCGAAAACTGATTTCTTGTGACCACCCTACTGAAACATTGAAAATTTTTTAAACACTTTCCTTATCTAATGTAACAGGAGAAAAGTTGTTTCCCGTTTTAAAGCGTGTAAAAAATTATTTAAGGAGAAGATTAATTAATATGGCCATTCTGTGTATATAGAGCAAGGAATCGTAAACCGAATCGACACTTCCAAAATAATTGACAAATTTGCAAGACGGAAATTCATACAAATGTGTTTTTTTTAATAAACTAGGGGGATCCGCCCCTTGCTCGCTTACGCCTGCCAACTCCCGGGAATTGTTACACAATCCCATTTGGTTTGCTTTGCAAACACATTCCTTTCACAGAGTGAATCTCCTGGACAGCGAAACTATCTGAATAATTTGTATAATCCTGATTTGACTTTCCGGTCCATGACGACACAGCGAGGGCTTCGCCCCGGGGATTCCTACGGAATCCCGTTTGGTTTGCTTCACTGACCAAGACTCCTTTCGCAAGTGATTTCACTTTTTTTAAATGTAACACTTAATGCACCCTAAACTAATAGCCGCATCAGTAAAAAAAACCTTCTGCATCTTGTTCCCGGTACAATTTTAAATAAACCGTGTTAATGTCCTAACGTTATGATCTGTACTTTCTCGGTAAACCGTCTGACAACTGAGTGAAAAAATCTAGCCTTTTCCATCGCCAATTAAAAAAATATTTAATGGCAATTGCTGCTACGATAAATTTGATAACTGGCAAACCCGATAGAAAAAATGCAACCCTCATTTCCATGAGAAACGTGCTGCGAGATATAAAAATTTCGAAATTTGTGTGACCAACTTTTGATTGCATCAAATTTATTTATGAACCAATTTTAAAAATAATTGTGCCATACGAAAGAGTACAATCTGAGGTATACTGCGATATTTTCAAAAATGTAAACAAATCGTAATAATATATAAATATGATAGTTTTAATTTTGTATCGGAAATTACGATCTGAAAGTTCCGAAAATTGTATGATCAACTTTTGATTGCATCGACTTTATTTATTAACCAATTTAAAAAATAAGTGTACCATAAGAGAAAGAGTACAATGTAAGGTATTCAGTGTTCTCAAATTTAAAAAATAATAGTAGTAAGCTGTAGATATGAGTTTTAGCAAAAATATCCAAAGATTCCGAATTTTGTATGAACATTTGATCGCATTGAATTTATTTATTAACCTATTTCAAAAATAACTGTACCATAAGTAAGAGTACAATCTGAGGTATACTGCGATATTTTTAAAATTAAAAACTAATAGCAATAAGATATAGATATGAAAGTTTTAAGAAAAAGTAACGAAAATGTCCCGATTTCTACCGAATTAAAAAAATAATAATATCAAGAACCAAATTAAAATTCTAAAAAAACTTAACGAGCTGCAAAAATTTACGTTGAAAAATGTACTCTTTAAAAAAAACTCACAGCTTAAGACTGAAAATTTGTCTGTTTTGCTCACTAGCGGAAGAAATTTCGCTTTTCAAACTTAGACACTTAATAAACTTTAAACTAATAACCGCATCGGAAAAAGATCTTTACAGTTCTCCAGGGAACAAGATGAAGAACAAACAATGTTAATTTCATATTTTTCTGATCCGAACTTTCTAGGAAAACCGTCTAAAAAAATAAGAATCGAGCTAAACAGCACAGTTTTCAATCTTACGGCAGCGGTAACTTTTTTTTAATATAGAGATTTATTAATGGGCTATGGTATGAAATTTTTGATTACTTTTCTTTTTTGGTAATAACTTAATGAGTTTTGTTGAAACTCTTTTTTCAACTTGAGTTTGAGGGCCCTGGAAATTTTACAGCTTGGGGCCCCCACTTGACTTGATCCGCCACTGAAGAGGAAGAGTCTAAATGAAAAGGTTTAAAAAGCCCATTTTGGTGGTAACAGAATGGAATTTTCATCAAAACAGAATTCAACGTCTTTTACACCCTACTTCTACTGAATATTTTCTGGCGCCCAGGTATGGAGGTAGTCAACTAACGTGGCATTGTGCAGGAACACAGGGTTGCTTTTCCAACTGGGCTTCTACCACCACCCTTCTGGAACCCAGAGAAGAGTCGTTTGATAACATTCAATTCGAAACTTCACAATTTCAAGTTACCGCAGAACTTTGTGTCATTGCAGTATATACTGTGTAGAATAAAAAACAAACTTCAAGTACTGCAACAAAAAGCAACAACTTTTATTGACACTATATTAAAAAACTTACACTTTTTAAAATCGTTGATTCGAAAGGTTCCAAGAATATTCTGATACACGGAAGATGCGTTACAGAAACATTCGCAATCAAAACTCAGCGATGTGCATCTTGTACCCAAATCAAAGGGGCGGTTGCTACAGATTCGATGCATTTAGAGATCCAGTAGTGTTCTGGACCGACTCAAAGCTTCAGCCATTAAGAATCCAGGAAGGACAGATCGAGTTCAGAGGCAGATCTGGGATCAGAAAAGTTTACGAACTTTCAGGTTTAATGCTACGGTGTGACAATAGCCATGCTTTCTTTTCCTAGCAGTGTTGGGTGGAACAAGTAGTTTCACTGAAATTGCTACCCCCCTTAGAAATATACTTCAGAAATTCACACAAATTGCGTTCAGAAGTTATAACAGTTAAAGTTGGAAAGTAACTCCAAAATTTTTATTTGAAAGTTGTGTTTATTATCAAACGATCTTTGGGTCCAGCAGAGGAGTGCTGTATCAGGAGGCTCCTGATTTGAATACGGGGTAAGGCGTTCATCTGGAATAAATGTGAGGTGTAACATGAAACCCATGGGTTTTCAAATTCATTAGCTAGCTCCAATATCTTCTTATCTCTTTATGCCAGATAAGCTTTCTCTTCCGAGTTCTGCCTCGAAATGAAAGTAATATTTAAAATAACTTATGCAATAATTCTAAGCTAAAAACAGATTCCAGTCTGCTCTCATTTGAAAACGAAGAAAGAAATCTATAAAGATCTCAACTTTTTTTAGGCATATGATAAATCATCTTTCTTGATCATTTCCTCATTTGAACAACTCGACACAAAACCATATTCTCACATTCCAAATAAGAAAAGTGACGGATCTATTCATTTTGCATTGCTGAGAGCTCAAATGCGTTTACTTTATATGGACCATCATTTACATTTTGGGAAACATTTGTGAAAGCACGCGAGATAACAACGTGCATCACGAAGCTGTATCAAAACGAGCTTAAAATTGACTTCATTGTTTGTCATGACAAGAGCAGACTGCAAATTAAAATTTCACAATAAATAGGTACAATAATTGTGATGCATAGTTGGTATGAAATGTACTTCACCCATCAAGGCACTCATAAGCTCAATGTTTAACAAGACAACAATTGACATCGGTAACAGTAAAAGTTATTTACATTCGAGATTCATAACAACAAATTTTGATAGATAAATGCCATTTTAGTACAGGTGGTGAAAATGAAAAATCATAGAAGGCACTTGTTTTCACTCAAAAAAAAAAAAAAAATTTAACAAACTTTGTAAAATTCTAAAAAAAATTTTATTAAAAAAAAAATTAAAATAAAGTTTGTAGTTTATAAATGACACATTTTTCTACAATAATCACTGCATATAATTTGAATTACGTTCAAATGAAACACAGACAGCAGTCAAAAATATGTCCTCGTTTTTGCAAAATGACAACAGTTGCTGTAAGAAAATTTAGAATTTAAATACTAATTATATAAATATTCGATGAATACAAAAATTTTGAAATTGGAATACAGTGTGTATAATGCCCCAGTAAAGTAAAAGGGCCTCTCAAAAATCTTTCATAAAAAAAATGTCTTTCAAAAATTTTATTTTAATATTATTTATAAAGCACACAGGGGTGGCCATTGCCTTATAGGCTATCTTAGGCGAGTGGTGCAGCTATCATGCAAATAAAATGTATAGTTGAAATACAGTAAAGTAAAACTGATCTGTCTAAAATTAATTATTATTTTTATTTCTTGTTATTTACAAAGTTATTCAAAAACATAAAAATTAAAAATGTTATTAAAAAAATCTTGTAAATAAAATCTTTAAAAATCAGACTCTCTTGTGGATGCTTTAAGAATGTTGCCCATCTCAGCAGTTAGCTGAATAAAATGTTTGGGCAATGACTTGTCAGGGCAGTTCGCACAAGCTCAGTTCAATGCTTAAAATAGAGTGATGCTTATTTGTAATGAATTTTTGCGTCAATCGGTTTGAGAGCGCACCAACAGCAGAAGTTTTTGTTGGCTCTTTTGAGGAGAAGATGAAAAACAACGTTGAAACTCAAAGTTGCCCTTCTCTTCTACACTCGTATCGAAGCAAGCAAAAGGTATTACAAGACAACAATAGCTTACGTCAGTGAGCTTTGGTAAGTGCTCCTTAACGTAGTCAAACTGGCACTCGTTTGGCAGAAGCGACAGTGTGATATTTTCCACTCTTTTCTTGTGCAGGATCTTTTACTTTGAGCTGCAAGTTGTCTTGGCTAAAAAAGCAACACAGTTTGTGTTTCAGCTACAAATCAGACAAACTGGGGATCTGGGTAAACTTTCAAAAATTGAACACATTTTCAATTTCTCATTGTTTGTTGTCTTATCAAATATAAATAAATGGTTATTTCAAATATTCCTTTCTGACATGTGACTACCAAAGGTAGTGTAGCTGGCCACCCCAGATATAAAATAGAAACCACACTTTAAAATTTTGGAACTTTGCATTTGATGTCAAAAATAAATAGATGAATTGGATGATGCAAACGCAAACATTTGCTCTGGCACAGGAAATGGTACATTTGGATGTAGACTTTTTATAGAAAAATATAAACTTCTGTTCAAAACATTGAAAAGATTATTGATAAATTCTAGCTTGATATAAAGCTTTCAAAGACTGGTGAATAAATGTAGATAAATATGTGAATAGCCAAGTACTTAAGTAATTTGATTTTAAAAATATGTATCAAAATAACGTTTTGTGTGTGTGTAAATATGCAACAACACATAGCAATCTGTGTTGAGTAGATTTCAGTTCTTTAAATAAATACTTTTGATTTTTTTTAATGTCTGCAAAACATTTCCTAAGCAAAACTATTGCAAACAAATATTTCAACATTTTGATTTCCTATACAAATTTTAATTGGTGCGCCAAAGCAAAAAATCCAATAAAACACAGAAATCTCGATAACAGTTGTGTAATTGGAATTTCAGTACTTTTTCAAAACAATTTTGCAAATTTTAAATTGAATAAGTGTTACCAAATAATGAAATTTAAAATATATACATTTAAAAATAGCTGCAATTCATAAATGTTCATAAACACCTAAAATCAAAAACATAATTGCACTTTAACTTAGACATTTCATTACAATTTTCAAACTTTTTAATTTTAATAAATTATTTAAATCATGCTGGATTTAATATGGTACACACTGATGAAAAATATTAAAATGTATTACAAATTTATTTCACTTCTAATTCTGTTTTTCCAAAGACAACAATTTTGTAATTAAATTTTTTTGATTAAATCAATGCCACATCACAATTATATAAAATGGTTTCTTAAGCTTACTTCACTTTTAATAGCATTTTGTACTACTGTTTTTATTTTGTAAATACATTTAACAATCACTAGTCTTTATTCAATAATTCATATATATTAATAGAAATTATATTAATATCTAATGGCTTAAATACTCTAAAGTAAGCAAATAAAATTTTAAATGATCAAATATTACTGGTTGTAACATTCAATACATAAATCCTAGAGAAATACATGTAATTAATTAATAAAGGCATTTAATCTATTTATGTATTATTCAATAAACTGTGTATATAGATTAACTGTCTCAGACAATCATATTCAAAGACCACTTCTTATAGATATGTATTTTATGTAGATAATATATAAAAACTCACACTGTCAATTAAATGCCATGATTTTTTTCACATTGCCATATTATCAATTTACAATAGAAATATTACACTCATGATCAATAAGAATCCTGAACAAAAAAAATCAATGAAAAATTAATCTTACAAATAAGTCAATTATACAAAAGATTAGATTCTCCAAATATTACTTATGAATTCCCTAACACTTGGGTGGGAAGGGAAAATTTTAATACTCACTGCACCCATTAAACTATTTTTGGAAATGTGGAATTAAAAGAATTGAACCAGCATAATACTTTGTGCGTCCCAGTGAGTTAAGAAAGAAAAGAAACATAAAGAAAATAATTCAAATCGATTTTAAACAGTAATATATCTGTCGCAAAAGGCAAAGTTAAAATGCAGTTTGTAAAATGGGTTCTCTTCAAGAGATACAGGTTCGAAACAAACTCAAAGAGCTACTCGGTTACTATTTCTAGTGCATGGCATTTTCTATAATTTCTATTTATACACTATTTACATGCATAGCCCATGAGATTATTAATAGCTGCTTTGAGAGCGTTCAGTTCCTACGAAGTTCGGCCGTGAGATCGTGGAAACTCGAGACGAACCATTTGGCCTCCTGCTTTACTTTTTCTCGCACCTGATTGGCTCCAAAACCCACAAATCCGTCCTAAAAGGCCAAAAATATTAGTTTACTTTCATGCATTAAGTAACAAGGTCGAGTCAAGAGGGCTGTTGTGCAATTACATGCATTTAGCTAAAATATAAAGATGCTATTGAAGTTCATTCCGCACTTCCACTTCAAGCTGAAGTGATTGTGTTTCAAGTAATGATACACAGAATATCAGTTCTATGAATTAAATTGTTGAAAACTAACATTTAAGTATAACTCATGGTTAATTGCACCTCAAGAAGCGATGTGGAAGGATGAATGGATGACAAAAATATTGTACTCATTCGAGAAAATCTGCAATCAGACTCGCCGACTTATGTCTTTGTTACATAAGATTCAGTAGCTACAGAATTTATCGACACAAATACAATATTTCCAACCATCTGTGCCCAATCACATTGTGGGGACCTCTGACAGATTTGGAGTCTACATACAGAAAAAGTTATCAAACCTTAAGACTTAAAGTATAAATAAGGCTAAAGAATTAGTCTTAGTGATGGAAGCCACTGACAGAAGCATAAACTTCGGGGCTTCGGTGACAGCAGTTTGTTTATCATTTGCCTTCATACGCCATTTTTCCTTTTGCTGCGTGTGTCTCAATGCTCAGAGAGCACAATAAAAACAAAGAGGATTTCACGCATGCATTCAGGAGAGTCCTTGTTGACAGGAACAGCAGACCCATTGACACAACAATGTGACAATCTCCCACAGAGAATGGGGCAGTACGTAAAATACAGAAATCATTCACCTCTAATATTATAAAAGGAAGTGTTTGTTTGTTTCTTGCACGCAAAGGCCTGACGAATCGATGGCACTTACAGTAATGGGATTTGGCACACAGGTAGTCCAAATTTTTAGCAATTCAAAAATTGAATCTAGAACATTTTAAAATTAATTTAATGAAATTGAATTGCTTTCTTATGATATATTTCAACGGATTTGAAATCTACTGAAAATTTTACATTAGATCGATACCTAAAAATATGATTTTCTTTAAATAAATAAAATTTTTTAATTGAATATTTTTTTTAAAAAAGAAAGTGCTTGTTTGTCTGTTTCTTGCCGCAAAATCCTGACGATTCTATGGCACTTACAGCAATGAGATTTGGCACACAGGTAGTCTAATATTTTTGCAATTTTGGGGTCGCAGCAAATTTTAAAATTAATTTAATAATTTTATTCTCCATCGGTTTTCTAACGCCTTTCTTCCGCGAAAGAAGAAACATCAGAATCTCGACTTTTCTACGCACATGACCTTGACGTCTTTGGAACTATGTCAAGTTTTTTTCATCGCGGAAGAAGGCAGAGAAAGTTGTTGTTTTCGTTTGCGTTGGAATCACTTAGTTCTTTTTTCTATCTCCTAGACCGTTAAAGATAGAGTAAAAATTTCAACAGAATTGATATCTGCAAAAAATTTTACACCAGATTAATACCTTAAATCACGGCGTTGCCCGTGGGCAACAGATTATATTTCCTGCCCTAGTATGATTTCAGCGAAATAAAGCAAAGAAAATAACAGGGTTCCCATGGTCCTTGAATATTTTTTTCCTTACTAGGGGCCCTTAAAAGTCCTTGAAAATTACGGAACTTGGTGAAAAGTCCTTGATTTTTTTAAACTAGTAGATGATTGTGTAATTTTGTCTTGCATTGGAACTTGTCCAGACTAGTTTCCTCCACAGCAGGTGCGCCATTCTGAATGAAGCCAGTGTTTTGCGCTTTGACACTACGTGATATACTAAGAATGCTACGTCTAGATCGTCCATTTTCCACAGTATACTGTCCGTCTATGCTGACACCTCTGGTCTCCTTTAAGACGGCTGCCTTGTTATGCCCGCCACATAATGGCGTATCACGGCCGCTAAATAACAGCACCGCTTTCTTTAGAAACCGTAACTTTAGCAGTCAGGAATTATTGCTTATAGCAAAAATATAAAAATTACAGTTGCAAAAAAAAATTTTTAAAAAGAAAATCACATTTAAGATATTTTTTGTTGTAAAATTTTCTGCAGATTTCAAATCCTTTGGAATTTTTACTCTATCTTTAACGATTGCAAAGATAGGGCTTTTTTTATTCGCTAGTCTAAGTTTCTAACATCAGTAAAACTTTTAAATGAAAACACAAAATAAATCATGACAACAGTCTGGTTGTAGGCAGTGGACTACAGCAAAATGAAGATTGTATCGTGTAGATCGAACCATGAACAAGCTCCCATACTCTTCTTCTTACCACCAAAAGAATTTACCGTACGATATTTTATTGCACGACCGAAATCCATGTGTACAAGTAGCCTGTTAGTCAGCATTGAGTCAAGAAGCCCTCTTTGCAACCAAAAACAAATCACAGGTTCTGTGAGAAAAGAAAATCTAAATTATAACCAAAATTGATGATAACCTTTCTTTTTTTAACTATCAGTAGTTTAAAAAAATGTTTTAATTTTTCCTTTTAGTTGACAACTTTTGTGTTTGCCTTGTTTTAGATCGTTACCAAAAATTTTTGGGTCCTTCATTTTTTTTTTTTTTTAAGTTTTGAAAAGTCCTTGAATTTTTTTTTGGATAAAGAAGTGGGAACCATGAATAAAAAACATTTTGGCTGGCATTGTTTAGTTCTTTTTTGTAAAGATAGTTTAAGATAGATCGTTAAAGATAGATTTAAAATTTCAATGGATTTGAAATCTGCGAACATTTGACACCAGATAGATAACTTATATGTTTGATTTTCTTTTAATAAATAATTTTTCAATTAAATATTTATATTTTCGTATGAGATTGTAATGTCATGCTGAAATCCTATTTGGTTTGCGAAGCAAATTAACACCACGGGCAAATGCGTTATGGCTGTTATCAAATTTACGAAGCAAACCATAGTTCATGATATTCATAATTTGGTTGGTAACCAAATTGGAATTCGCAGGGAATTCGTTCCAATAGGCTACGAATTTCCATTTGATGGGCAACCAATATTTTCCAACAACACGGGCAACGTCATTATGGCTGTTATCCAATACGCTATGAATTTGAAGCAATCACTGGGGGTAATCGAGCAATGGTCACACCTGACACCACAAAAAGAACTTCATTGGGCAACACCGTGCTGGTCATGCAATGGCTAGTTTGCAATAAGAAAGTAAGAATCAAGGTACTCACCGCAGGTGGACAGGCTTCCAAATCCGTGGCCCCATCGCCGACCATCAACAGCCGCCTGTAGCCGAACCTGTGCTTGAGGTACGCGACCACTTCCGCCTTCCCCTCCTGGTGGGAAGTGGGTTCGGTCTCATCAAATCCCGCGTATTGACCTGCAACACACATCGCTTGGATTGAGAGGGAATTCATGTCACATAGAAATGAAGATCATGCGATCTAGAAAATTCACGCTGGCAACCACTATTCCTAACATACTCAATCTATGTATATGTAAAGCAGAGTTCACACATATGTCTATACCATTTGACCAATATCCACATCAAATATTCACCCAAATCTCCATCTTGAACTTTTCCCCTGAATTTAAAATGTCTGATGCCAGTCCAACTGTATAACAAACAGCTTTTTATCCCCCTCACTGCAATGCTTTTAAAAACCATAGAGCAATATATGAATGGATGTGTAGATGGGAGTATGTTACATTTTGAAAACTTTACATGAGACACCTAAAGCAGGAGAAAACGCTTAGCCTCTGAAGTAACATGTGCCCTTTTGCAAAACCAATGAACCTGAATTTTACTTAATCTTTTCGTATTTTATGTTATTCAGTGACAACACATAGGCCCTTGCATGGTTATGAAACATTTATGTAACATACGCTCTCCTTCTATAGACACCCATTCATATACTACATCTCGATCTGTGAATTCTGCAGATTCTTGTCGTTGGTGTGGTGGTGGTAATGATACGATTAAACATTTCAGTGGAGAATGGATGAGCCTTATGACAAATCAAATAGTCACCATTGAAATAGAACTTGATGCTGTTGGCAAACACGTTTTTGAGAGGGATGCCCAGCAGCTTCGCAACTGGATCAATGATGGCATGGAATCCACCAGAGACCAAGTAGACGGCCACACGCCGGGAATGGAGTTCTCTGATCAGTTCCCTGAGGGAAAGGAAATAAATGTTACTTTTCACATTTCCAAGCATGGAAATTCAAAGAGCAAAAATTTTGTGTTCATCGATAATGTTACCGTTATAGCTCGAGAGCTGTCGATGTGCACATTATCTAGGTAATCTTTAGATGAGCCGATTTGTTCCGTTAAAGTACGGAATCGTCTGCAAAATAAAGAGTTCTCCTCACTTTATCTAGTTACTATTACCAATTTATCTAGGTACTGTGCACATTAATGACTTTGGAATCGTTAAAGTGCAAAAGTTTGCTTCTCTTAATTTCCCACCTACCCTTTCTCCTCCGCTTTCTAAAGCTCGATTCTTAAGACATTGAAAAATAAAAAACATTGTTTCAACAACTGTCAGTATATTTTATTTACATCTGCTGATTATTATATGAAACTACTTATAACTTTATGGGATAAAAGTATAGCGTGACTTTTAATTAGTACCCAGTATTGCTGTGTTGTGCTTGTCTGAGCATTAATTGAAGCATTGCTGTTGTTCAAGCAAAGATCTCATTTTCACAAGTGCCTAATGTGCAGATTACCTAGGTAATTGGAGAAATAAAATAATTTTCCGCACTTTAAACGGATTTGCAGAGTTAATCTGCAGATTACCCGATTTCCCTACATCAGCAGTAACATACATTTTTCTATTAATAACAAGAAAGGCGTCTCTTGGTAGAGATGAAGGAAAAAATATTGCAATCTGATGTTTTACAAAATTATTCAGAGATACCTTACTTGCACACACAGATTTTCTATAGTACGATATTGTGAGATATTTTATCGTATATCACAATCTCACACGCAACAGTTTTTGCAGTTGCAGTCATTAGTTAAAAGCTTATGTGACTACTCATCTCAAGTTAAATGGAAAATGAATCCTAAATATGTTGCTTATTGACTTTTACTAGCAGTTAAGATAAATATATTGTTTTTTATTTACCCTTCTGCATTTTATTTACAGCCAGAAATCCTTCACTTTAATAACAATTGACTAGCAAAAGAAATTTTCATATATGAAAATTTTCTGTTCCTTGGGGTGTTGCAGTGGCCCATCAACCGGAGGGTTGCAAGTTCGAATCCAACCAAAGACCGGTGCGTACAAAGGGGGCTGGTGCATATCAAATCTGCCATGGCCTCAAATGCCCTCACACTAACGTGGAAGTTTGGAGAATGGGGTGCCAACTCAGGTCGTCAGAACCCCGTCGTATGACTGAGGTTCAAAATTACATGGTGTTGTTCTCGGTCTTTCCCTTGGGGATTGATCCCGGACCGTCATCAATAGCCCATTATGTTGCTTAAGTACAACGTCAATCACATACACAATACTTGTTACCTACCTGTTTTATGTAATTAAAATATGCGAAAATTCACCCAAACTCGTTTCTTTCCTTGACCTCCATATCTTCAAAATTCTTACTTCACAGCAGGTGTCTTCTTATGAATTTCTGGAAGCATTTTTATCTTTGTAAAGTTGTAATGTTTTACCCCATAGCACTGGTCCTATTTGTACCATTTTCCAAAAATTAAATCAAAATACCTAATTTTCTTGGAACTATATTTTGAACAATCAGTTTTGTGAACAAAATTTTAAATTCTTACTTATTCAAGTTTTTATGTTTGTGACAGGTCATTTAAAAAGCCACGATTTCCATGCCATCAATGATATATTATAATCGGAAATTCTGAATTTTTTTTTTCTCTTCTATTATTCAATACAATTCGAAAAAGTGAATGTCCTGTGTAGTCAGTTCTTTCGGATTTATGGAACTGTATTTTCGTTTCAAATAAGTTTTTATTTTCTAAATTCTATATTTCAGGTAATTTACATAACTTTTAAATCTATCTTTTTAAACAACGACTACTACTTTATACCCTAAGATAATATAAATTTTTTTTACCAATACGTGTTTCTTCCTAATATATTTGTAAACAATATTTGCACATCTGACCTCAAACTAAATTTTTTTTGTGTTTACACTAAAACTTATCTAAATTTTCTTCAGGTAAATAGGTGTATTAAGTACCAATCAATAAAATGCATAGATGAAAGCACATATCAATCAGTTTAAGTACAATTAGACTATCCAAAATGAAGGACTAATCCTCAAACCTTCTCTTTCAGGGGATTTGTAGCACAAATGGAACCATGAATGTAATAATGACTGGGGAATATTTCAACACAATTTGATTAAAACCCAAAAATTATGCTAAACTAAAAAGAATCTAAGAATGACCAAAAAACGGTGTACATCGAAAATTGGAAGATTGCATATAGAATTTTTGTCTATATCATATAAAAATTTTGATATAGTAGTAACAACACTAACTTCAAGATTAAAATATAGATTCTACAAAAATAAGATCAGGCTAAGTTTATTTTCAAAACCCATATCGAGTTCCATTTAACATGAGGATGTGAAAAATGAATGATGATTGAAACTTGTCTTTCATAATTCTTGTTGAGGACTTAAATTGAATGCTTAAATTTAGCGTTATTTTAAAGACATTTGCTGCCCATGAAAACTTAAATGGACCATAGTTGGTATACGTTATCTCGGAAATAGAATTACCTACTATCCCCTTTGTTGTAAACTATATTCAAAACATCAAATTCGAATTTATTTTCATCTTTTTTTAATGACTATTTATATAAATCAGTAAATTGAAACAACTAAGTACTCCAATCAAGTTCCTTTTTGTGTTTGTAATGAATATCTTCGTCAAATGCGGCCAAATTCATATTGCGAAAATATATAAAAGTTACAATTATATAGTAGCAGTGGACGACAGAAAAACGAAGATAGTGTCGTGACATGTATAGATCGTATCATGTGCAGGCTCCCGTACTCTTCTTAGTGCCACCAAAAGAATTTATTGTACAATTAGCCATAGGCAACAAGTAAAATTGTCATAATAACAGAAACAAGTCGTGACTCGATTGGTGGCGAATGGGTCAGGGTGCGAGTTCACAAGTGAAGATTTTTCTGAAAAACGTTTTATTAAATCTTTCAGCAGACAAGTTGTGCCTTCATAGTAAGGAGGTTTTCAGTGTAAGATGTTTGCAATGGCTATGAGCTCCTTAAGAAATGTTGAAGACAGCATAGATAGAGCCCTGCATATGAAAAAGTGTGTTCCAAGGGTAAAATGAAAAATCCCTGTGCTGTTGGATCTCCTGAGTGTGAGAAGAAAGTTCCAAGAATTTGAACAATGTAACAAAGAACTAAGTTTTTATTGACTCTATAAAGCATAAACATGTTAATAAGGTAAGTCAATTGTTTAAAGTATATTTTGCCAGTATATACATTGGTGTCCTAAATTAAATTTACGTGCATGGAATCACGGATTTCTCAGAAACTGTGAACTATAATTTGATGAATTTGTGCGGAATGAGACATGTTATAACACTTAAATACAAAGGAAAAAAATTAAGAGCATTGCATGATATAAAACTGTATCATGAAACAATACCCCCCCCCTCCAAGAAGAAAAAGGAAGGATGCACTTTTTCGATCTGAACTTAAATAAGAACAAAATAATTTAGAATATATACAGAAATAAGTTTTCATTTAGTTCTGTCACTTATTAAAAACAAGTGCATCAAAAAGACTTAAAATAACAAAAACGGTTTCCAAATTAAAAAAAGTCCACGTTTCGTAACCAAATGTGTCAGTGAAGTGACTCACTCAATACCAGGGGTTAGGTGCGGAGGATGCGTCCGCAGGTAGTTGTTCAACATGGACGTGGAGGGCTGGATCAGCTCCAAGCGCTGGGCCAAAGCTTCTCGAAACGTCATTCCTCCTCGCATGGCCTTCAGAGTCCTGAAAAGCAAAATTTATTTTTAAACTTTAATCCTCTACGGATACGGTACAACAGAGTATCGTTTCCTCCCTCAGTTATGCTACGGTTTCCTAAAAAAGTGGAGACATTATCAAGCAGCAGTGATATGTCATGATGCAGCGGGCATAACTAGGCGGCCGTCTTAACAGAGACCAGAGGTGTGAATTTAGACAGATAGAATATGGTGGAGAATGGACAACACTGACGGCTGTTGTGGTTTATTTTATTTGAGAAACAAAACAAAGGGGTTTTTTATTCTCTAGTCCGATTAGTCTTCCGTCTCATAACACAATTTTTTATGGGAAATGATTTTCGCACTCATGGTAATGTAAAAGTGAAAAAAAAACAAAAACAAAAAACTGGTCCTCGTCCAACAGTAGTCACACTAAAAAGTGTTGATTGCGTAAGAGCGTATGTTATTCAGTCCAAGCCAGTCAACAGAGTCAAAAGTTTACGTCGACAAACCACGAACCCTTGAAGAATGCCATCAGAAATGAAATTGCGGCAATAACCAGACGATATGGTGCAGCGAGTGATGACGAACTTCAAGGACTGCCTTAACGAAAGCACTGCCAGTGAAAGGCGTCATTTGTCATCAGTGTGATACATCATTTTCCACGTTTGATTTTTTCCCCTTTTGTTAATAAAATTTACCAAGTTGCTCTACATATTGTGCTTATTTTCAATCCTGTACTCAAAATTGAAAATTTGACAAGGTTTTAAAATTTGTTCATTTCCTGTCTACCACCCTGTATTTATGTAACCTTAAGTGGCAATGGTTTTCGAATTGAAAGATCATGTGACCTAGATTGGGCAACTAATAAATAGTCTACTGTGTTCTTGCATTTTTTATGCCTATCACAAAACTTGTACAAGTGATACATAATAGGTACATACAGATCGATCACTTCCTTGTCTTTTTTGGCAAATTTAGCTAGCTCATCGATAGCTTCGTCCATGCAGACGGTGGAGTCGACATCGAAACAGACCGCATCCGCTGCCCTCCACAGAGCTCGAGTCAGCAATTCAGCACTAGACATGGTGGAACTCAAAAACAAGGAGCTGGCATAAAAGACCTGAAACGAAAAAAAATCAATCATTTCCACTGCAATTCGTGATTTCTTAAAAAGAAAACAAACTGAACAAATTGGTGGCATTTGGTGCAAAACGGTGATATTCGCCAATGGCATGTGGTTAATACGGAAGTATCGATTTGACCTATGCAACAGGTTTGATATGCAACCTTTGTACCTTTTTAAAATTCATGTGTAGAATTTTTGGTTTCAACTCCTTTTAACAGTGAAATCAATTCCCAAATATCTTGGAATGCCAAAAATAACTTATTAGAAATTGGACATCAGAAGAAAACAGCTCAATGAAAAAGAATAGTTAAGAAAAAGGTTGCTCATTGCAAAACAATAGTCACTAATCAAATATTAGAGTTAATAAATGTTTTCATCCTTAAATGATTATTAAACTTCTATGAATAAAAATTACCCCATACCATGAGGTCAAGTGGGTATAAAAATGAACACTCAATTAAAAATATAGCTGAAAATATGAAGAAAAAACATGCACAGTTTGGTCTTGAACAGGATGTATATGTAATGAAAAAATTCCAACATTTAAAAAATATATTGTCACTCAAAGTGCAAAATGTCATTATTTAAAAGCTGCATTTTTCAGGAGAGCAAAAACTAATCGCTTTCCTTATGACTTGATTCAATTTTGTTACATACATTTGGTTGTCACTTTTATTGGATCAGCTGATGACAAGAGATTTTGCCACCAGATGGAAATCACAAAACGCCACCAATCAGAAGAAGGCGTTAACAACCGCTGATGCGCTTTCAGTTGGGGCTTTGGAGAAAATCAGACAATAATAATTTCCGAGACTCGTTCTATGTTATGAAAAATTTTAAATGTTCCCGATTTTCTGCCTTAAAGACATTTCTTTAGAAATATACATAATTAATATTTATTAAAGGCTAAAAATGCAACATAGTTTGAAAGATTAGTAGACATTACCATTTTTATCCACCAGCCATAACTTGGCATTTAGATGTCTCAGAGAATTTTTGGATAGAGTGCGATACAAATTCAGGTAACTTCAATGATATATTTAAGTTAATATCAAAGTATGGCCTAACATTGAGCGAACAATTGTGTCACATCAATGAAAAGGAAATTAAAAGCCATTACTTGAGCCACGAAATTCAAAATGAACGTTTCACATTAATGGGGAAAGGCATAGTTGAGCAAATTATAGAAAAAATTGAGGTAGCCAAACATTATGTTATCATGGTGGACTGTACACATGATGCTGGCCGAATTGAGCAAATGACAATGATCCCCTTGGACATTCCGAACTGTAGGGGTCAGGGTTACGACAATGGGGCAAACATGGTAGGAATTGCTAAAGGTGTAAAAACTTGAATTCTTACTACTAATCCATGAGCTTTTTTCACACTTTGTGGCTGTCACAGCTCGAATTTATTACGTGTGGATGCTGCTAGTTCCTCAACAATAGCGAAAACATTTTTTGGATTTATTCAGAAACTATAGGTGCACTTTATTTTCTGCGTCATCAAAACAATGGGATATCATCAGGAAAATTAAAGTTAACGCTAAAGATGTTATCCAACACCAGATGGGCGAGAGCCAAATTGAAGCTGTAAAAGCTAGCTATATTATTTCAATTTGATAATGTAATCGATTGTACAGAGAATTTACAAGCTGTTTCAATGGATTCAGATACTCTCAGCAAATGTAAGTCTGTCTTGAATGAAATATTAACTCTCAAATTCACGGTTTCTTTGCATGTATGGTATGAACTAATACTTCAAATTACCAAAATTTAAAAGGCTTGGCAATCTTTACAAAATTACATCACTGCTTCTGTTGATTACTTGAATAACTTCTGCAAATGCATTGAAGAATAAATGTGAAACAGGATTTGATGTAACAATCGAATCTGCCTTCGAGTTTATTAAAAGTCAATTATTTGAGTCAATAGATTTGAAGCACTAAAGGAATACAAAAGTTTTGGATTCTTGGGAAATTAGATTGTTCTGAAAAATATGGCCAAAGAGAACCCTTAAAAGTGTTGCAGTGACTTAGCTTGAATTCTTATTGTTGATGGAAATTGCGATATTGATGCTGTAACATTAGTTGAGGAATTAACAATTTTGAAAGACAACCTTCCAACTGTCACTAAAAACAATATTCCAACAGTAGTGGATGTAAGGGATTTTTTTAAGTACCTTGTGGAAAATTACCTCCAAGACTTGTATCCGAACACCTTCATAACTGTAGAATAATTTTGACAATTCCTGTAAGCACGGCTATAGCAGAGCCGATTCTCCAAGTTGAAGATTATGAAAAATTACTAGCGCACAACAATGACTCAAGAAACGCTTTCTTCACTTGCTGTTTTATCAAAGGAATTAGAAATTTCTTCCCGGTTAGATTATAAAATGTTCATTGAAGATTTTAGTGAAAGCAAAAGCAGAAAAATACTATTTTAGGAATATTGATACTGTATAGTTTATTAGTGTATACACATTAGATTAGTGCTGCTTATTCTAGTTTCATTTGGATTATTGTAAACACTGTACTGTAATCATTTTTCATTCAGTAAACTGTAGTTGTTCTTTAATTGCTATGTTCATATTCGTAAGACTGAAATGATTAAATTAAACTGCGATTAATGACTTAATGAAAATGTAAACTACTTCACCTCATAATATTCAATAACCTGTCATAATTTTTTTTTATGAGCAGGGGCCTAGCTTACGTCATGTAAATACTAGCGCCGCCACTGATAGCAATAAAAGGAATTTTGTACTTACAACCTTCTGCACTTTGAGTGACGTTTTGTCATTACTAGATTCTACTTAGAAACTGGAAACCCTGTTTATATACCAATTCCACCCCACTGATAAAATGTCAGATATATTTTAAGTGAACAGCTGAAAATTCTTAATCTTGTATATTTATTTTGACGTGAGAAAAAGCTCAATTTAAGCATTTTTTTATGTTGATAGGAATCTTAAGACAAATAAGAGGAATAACAGAATTTAAAACAAAGATGTGACCATTTTCGGAAAGGATATAAAAAACTTTAGCTTTTATCACAGAAAGTAACCATTAATAGGCATCATGAAAATTTTAACAACCAAATACATTTTTTTAATTTGAAAAAAAATTCTCGTTAAAAAACAAGTTTTTAATAAAAAATACATACATACAAAGAATTCAATAAAATTTTGGTAAAACGGTACTTCGATTTTGAAAATAAAATTTCGTTTTGAATGTCCTGCCGATGCGAAAATAAATGTTGAGCAGAGCTCCGTTGGCTGTGAAAGAAAACACCAGAAACCACTTTGGCTCAGCTGTTTCAAAGTCAATTAACCGCAGACATGATTTTGAAACAGCTGTTGAAATTACGTAAGAATTGTTCCGTTAACGGCGAAGCTCTCAAACCAGTTGCATAATTTAAACACAAAACCCGCCGGTGATCAAACAAAATAACAAATAAATCGAAAGATCGAGAAAAGAAAGCAAGTAAACAAAAACTCACGTTCTTTAAGATTATTTTTAATTTTGTGGCTCAGCTTTCGTTCGGAATGCAGAGATCTCATAGAAAGTCTTTTTCGCGCTTACTTCCCGTTTTCCAGCAAGGTTATTTTTTTCCTCTTTCACTTACCTTTGCTTCGTTTTCTTTTCCGCGCAAAATTGTTTACAATGACAACCAGTTCTAAGTTGCCACATGGTCTTTCCAAAAATAATTCTTAATTCTCAAAGGACTCTGTTGCCATCTACTAAGAACTAAAAAATATTTTAATTTGTTTACATCATGCAGAACTATTATGAATTACAGTGATCAGTGACAGGCGCCTCAATCCCATGATAGTACTTTACGTAAATCCAACTTGATTGGCTAATCGGATCACATGACGTAGATACGTATGTTATGAGAGTTTTTCTGTTGGCACAATTTATCTCTTCCTTTCTGCTTTCTTCTTTTCTTTTCAGATCAATGGCTATGGGTGAGTAGAGATGGGAGCCGAAAATTGTATCCTTTTATTATATAAGTTAATAATTATATAAGTTAGTGTTTTATGTATGCTTTTTGTTACATCAGAATGGTCCTAAGCCAGCGGTGGATACGACACCATCATCCTAAAGCAAAGGGGACGGCAGAGGGGCGGAAAAATATCAGCTGGTAGTGAGTTCAGGAGTGGTTCTTAGATTATTTATGTAAAATCAACGGAAGCTTGGAAAAATATAAAAAGGGTATTAAAAATTAGGAAAAGTAAATTAGAGTGAAAAGGAATTAAATTGGAATTTTTTAAAAATAATTTGGAGGATCTAAAAATTTTTCCGCCAGCTGGATTAGAAGTCGGGAAGTTATCCACCGCTGCCGACGATAATCTAAAGGTAGGTGACTTTAGCCATTAGGCCATCGTTGCTTCACGAGAAGAAGCTCTTTAAAGTATAAGTATCCTTAATATAAGTTGGCTAGAAATACTACTAACAACAACCATACAACATATATATGAGGAACAAATCACGAGTCAACTTGTCGGACACTTACGCTGAGGCGCTGTATGTATTGTATTTCTACGAAATAACGCGCATATTCAAAATCAAATGGTTAGTGCAACAATCAGATTGGCGAGATATCCAAGTGAAGCCAAGCCCGTGAAACTAGCCAATCAAGTTGGACTTGCGTAAAGTACCATCATGGGATTGAGCCGCTTCTTGATCAGTGAGTGAGTGATATTTAGATTTAGACCAAAGATAACAGTCTTTCGTTGGATTCAAACTCGCAACTTCTCGGTTGCTGATTCGTTACTTCTCCAATCGGTCTACCGCGAACCTCGAATCCTACCAAAGACAGCCATGTACAAAGGGGGATGATGGTGCATGTTAAATCTATCGTGGCCTCAAATGACCTCACTTTGGCGTTTTGTTGACATCTGGAGAGTGGGGTACCATCTTAGTTGTGGTCTCGTCTTTTGATCGTGGGTCAAAATGACGTTGTTGTACTAGGGTGTTTCCCATCGGAGGCTGATTCCGGACCATCACCGATAACCCATTGTGTTGCTTCATTGAGACATTGATTAAAATACCTACTTACATCCAGTGGTTTGTTCTGTTTACGCTGGAAATCTTTCGGTGCAGACATGTTTTGTTTGTTATTTCTAATGTTAATGCCAATGGGGGGACAAACTTTCTTAGGCTAAGAGGACAACAATACAAGTAACTCATTAAGTAAACAAATGAGTAAAACCAAAAACATGTTTTTTAAAGACCATTTAAAATAAACCGTAGGATAGGTAGTTCTTTAATAAACGTCACACTGGTATTTGGTATTTTTAATTATCGTCACACTGGAACAAACAACAGGATATTTACGACGGACCTGGATCGAACCCGAAGGGATTCCGAACGAGGACAATACCAAGTCATTTTGAAAGACGATCAGATGACGAGGCAACAACTGAGTTGGAACCCCACTCTCCAAACTTCCACACCACGCCAACGTGAAAAAGTGAGATCTGTAGCCACCCAGCTATTAGAGCACTACTATACAGTGCACAGTGAATACGGAAACGACAGTATCTTCAAGCAGAGGTTGGTTTGAGGGGTTTTATGCCTCCCTCTTTGGCCGTGCCAGGGAAACATACAAGAGAAAGGTTTTTAGGCAAGGTGCGCACATTCTGTTTTTCAACATAAGGCACCGTTGCCACATCACAAGTGTGGTCTGAGATACATTCGATCCAATGGAGTAGTGCACACATGCCTCCGGGGACGCTGCGACGACGCGCGTCCAACTTGCGTGTAATTTGTACCGCAGTTCCCCACGGGGCCGCAGCTCGCCGCACACGCTTCTCGGGTCTCAAGTACCTTGTTTCATAAATAAATGGAATATAAGTAATAATTAATAAATGGTTGCATCCAGTAACGTCTATTTTGTTTCAAAATATACTTTTTTTACACCCATTAAGCGAAATAAACACGTTTTCTTCGATCGAATATTTATCGCAAATGGCGCGACATTAGTACTTGCGTCATTTCGCGGTTATGTGAGCATAGTAAGGCTTTGATGCCACAGCGGCGCCGCACGTTGAAAAATCGGATTTGGGCATTAAGCTCATTGAGTATTAGAGCCTTTTGATTGGTTTCTTGCTGCCTCTCTACGTCAATTCGAAACGTATTTCGGTGGGGGCGTTTCCTTTTACGGCTGTCCGCGTTGTACTGACGTACAAACTGTGATGTTGTACATTAACACAGCCGAGGGCGAAACAGCTGCCAAGAGAATATCGAGTGCTTCTTCATATTCCAAAAATAACGCTCAGTTGTCACGTTTCGAATCCGTCATCTGACCGTGGTTCGGGGACGCGGTAGTTCGGTTGGCAGAGTAACGAATCCAAACAAAGACAGTCGTGGCCAAAGGGGGCTGCTGCACGTCAAGTCCGTCATGGCCTCTAGAATCCTGAAGCTGCTGTGGTGTGGAAGTTTGGAAAGTGGGGTGCCAAATCAGGTGCGACCTCATCATCTGGCCGTGGTTTAAAATCAGATGTGGTCCTCCGATCTTTCCCTTCGGGGATTTGATCCCGGACCGTCGCGACGTTAATTACATACTTTTCAATATCTCTACGAGGAATACTACTCTTTCTTGATCAAAGATATTATATTACTTCATGTTATGTGGGTTGACGTCAAAATTCGTACGTTGATTTGTGTAAGAATTTGTTCTTGATTGATTACACAAAGGTAATTTTTAGTTAACCAGAGCAACATAACAGGTATTGACGACGATCCGGGATCAATCCTTTAAGGGAAAGATCCGAGGACAACACCTCGCAACTTTGAACCACGGTCAAATTACAAGGCAACACCTGAACTGCCACCCCACTTTCCAAACTTCCATACCATCCCAAAGTGAGGACTTTTGGCCACGACAGAGTTAAGGGAGTCAGTACCTTTCAGACCTTGCGTTGCTCGCGAAAACATGCGTTTTTCGATTCATCATAAATAATTGAGTTTTGTATATTGTAGTATAAAATTGATACAGTTTAAAGATAATTGTATGGATTTTAAAAAACTGCAGTCATATTTGTAATTGAAAACATCTATTTTTATAAAACCTATCAAAAATTATACAAAATTTCTTCGTTTTCAAATTTACCCACTTAACGTTCCCGCAAGATAACTTTTGAAAGATGCACTGTAAAACCCAAATGTTTGCACCAAATTGAAGCACATGAATATCTTAATTCTATGAACTAAGGAATTTGTGATATTCAAAGTAAAAATAATTATAAAAATTAAAAATTTTAAAATAAGTCAACTTTGAAATTTTTTTAGTTATGCATGGATCTATAAATAAAAAAATATAGCTCTCATACACAAATCCATAGTTCAGAGAACTAAGATCTACTTTTAGAATAACCATAAAAAATTTCTTTACTCTACGTTTATTAGTTTCTTTTTAAACTTGAGGGAAAGTTAAGTGGGTAGATTTCAAAACAAAGAAATTATGTATAATTTTTGCTAGGTTTTATAAAAAAAAATATTTTTAATTACAAATATGACTGCAGATTTTTAAAAGCCATACAATTATCTTTTAAGTGTATCAATTTTATACTACAATATACAAAACTCAATTATTTATGATGAATCGAAAAAAGTATGTTTTCGCGAGCAACGCAAGGTCTAAAAGGTACTGACTCCCCTTAAGGAGCACCAGCCGACTCTATACGCACCGCGCTCATATATGTTTACCAACATCCATATGCCCGGACCCGGATTCGAACCAGGAACCTTCCGATGGACACCTTCTTCAAAAAGAAGGTTCTTCCTTCCGGCAACGCCATGACGGCTGTTATCAAAGAGGCTACGATTAGGTTGGCGTGGAAGTTTGGAGAGTGGGGTGCCAGCTCAGGTGTTGCTTCGTCATCTGACCGTTGTTCAAAATTACGAGGTGTTGTCCTCGGGTCGTTCCCTTAAGAGACTGATCCCGGACCGTCGTCAATAGCCCGTTGTGGTGCTCTAGTATGACGTTAACTAAAATTACCATTACCAAGTGGCTACGAATTCCCATTTGATTTTCGAAACAAACCACAAGGGAATTCGTAGCAATCACCGGGGATTAGCGAGCAGTAGGCACACATGGCCCCACGAAAAGAATTGTCACGGGCAACGCCTTGCTGGCCACGCAATGGCTAGGTTTTCTTTAAAATGTTTTTAGGAAGGAGAAAAGAGACTAAAGAAATATATACTGCTATTTTTACTTTCGAAATGTAAATACTTGCCAATTCTTTTTATTTCCCAAAAAACAATCCTTTCTGGAAATAAAACAACAAAAAAAAACTTTCACAGTTAGATTTAATAGTGATACCTAATTTTATACTCTAAAAATATCATGATATTCTGAAAGGAAAAACTGAAAAAGAATGAAAGCATAGGCGGAAAAATGAAATTAAGTCTAATCAAATGTATTAAAAAAAAAAAAAAAAAAAAATTGGTAAAATGATCGCAATTAAACATCAAAATAAGGTATTTAAGGTGGACCCTCTAAGAGTTCATGTAGTCAATAGTCCGTGGCTACAGTATGATGTTAAATTAAAATACCAAGCAGTTCATAAGTAAAATACGTAGGTATTTTAATTGAAGTCGTACTGAAGAAACGGACTATTGACGACTAGCCCGGTTGGTAGTTGTTCAGTTTTAATTAACGTCGTACAAGAGCAACACAGGGGGCTATTGACGATAATCCGGGATCAATCCCCTAAAGCAGGGGTGGGCAAATAGCGGCCCGCGGAGAGTTTTTTGTTGGCCCGACAAGACAGTCAGAAAAATCTACCTGTGGTTACCTGTGCCGTCTTCTGATTTTTTTTCCCGTTTTCCTGATGCGTACATCTCATAAGATGTCCAGAGAACTTGCCTGTTGGAACCACCCTTTGGATCGAGAATAAAGCGTTATCTTTTCCACTTCACAAACAGCAGTAGCTGCAATGCTATACTAGGCACAACCACCCACGGTGGGTCAACCAGGTGACCTTTTTTTTTCGCGTCGCACCATCCGTTTAAGGAAGGTCCATCGGTCAACTATTCTTGCTTCCTTGCTCTCCCGAGTTGGTCCGATGTCCTGGTCTCGCCACTTGACTCCCTACTTGAAGCATCCTCTGCTTCTGGTCTTCTTTGCAACAGTAAATTTCCAACTTTAGTGAAACCATGACTCTCCGAAAAAACGTAGAGTCTGTGTGGAGTGTCGTGCGTTTAATGAAGAATGGACAAAAAAAAATATTTTGTAATACAGGGAATAGTAAGGCAGTGAGTCTATTGTGCCAAGAAGCGATTGCCGTATTCACACACACACGCAGGGAGTACAATCTGAAACGACACCATGAAAAAAAAACATAGTGGATTTGGCTCCCAATTTTCCAAGAAAGAACACAAACTAAGAGCTGCAGAGTGTGCGAAAAGGCCTTAAAAGCAACAAACATTACTTTCAAAGCAATCACTTCAAAATAGTGCTACAGAAGCGAGTTTTATGGTTGTCTACAACCTTGCTAAACACAACAAGCCTTTTTCGGATGGCGAGTTTACTAAGCAGTGTATGGTAGAGTGTGCAATCCTATTGTGTCCTGATATGAAAAACAAATTTGAAAGCATTGCGTTGTCAAGGACTATAGTACTGCGCATTGAATCCATTAGTGACGAACTCACAGAACAGCTGAAGACTGCAAGCAAAGATTTTGTTTTGCTTTCTTTGGCACTAGATGAGAGCACAGATAACGAAGACATTGCACAATTAATCATCTTTATCTGTGGAATTAATGAAAATTTCGTCATAACAGAGGCTTGGCTTAGAATCAATGAAAGATAGAACCACTGGTCAGAACTTTGTTGATGTACTGTGAATTGTGTGGAGAAAAGTGGCTTGTCGTGGAACAAAATGGCAAGAATTACAACAGATGGAGCTTTGATTGGGAAAAATGTAGGAATGGGTAAGCTTTTAAAAAATAGGTTACGAGCAAAAGACACAGACAGTGACATCTTGTCTTTACATTGCATTTTGCATCAGGAAAGCCTTTGTAAAGCTGCACTGGACTTGAAGCATATGGTAGATCCTATTGTTAGTGTGGTGAACACAATCAGAGGCAAGAGCACTCCACCATCGACAGTTTAAATCTTTTCTTGAAGATGTAGAGGCAGAGTATGAAGACGTAATTTACCATAACAGTGTAAGGTGGTTGACACTAGTGATGCGACATCGACAGCAAAACAGCGATGTTCAAAATTGAAACATCGATGTTGATAATACATCGCCCCCAAACCATCGATATTTTTAAAATTCAGTTCGATGTTTTGAAACTTCGATGTTTAGAAACTAGTGATGCGACATCGGCTCCAATGCATCGATGGTTTTTATAAAACATCAGTGTTTTGAAAACATCGACATCGATATCGCATCCCTACTTTTCAGACCCCTCACCCTTGGCCACTTTGGTCTAAAAGTATGTTTAGTTTGCTGATTATAAAAATTATGCTACGTGGTTTTTTTTTTTTAATTTTTATAACGGCACTTTTTTTCATTTAAAAATAAAACACCGACAACGAAAAAACATTGACAAGTGTAAACACCAATGTTACAAAAAACACCGGCTCCAATACATCGATGTTTTTTATTAAACATCGATGTTTTGAAAACATCGACATCGATGTCGCATCCCTAGTTGACACTGGGCAGAGTGATAAAAAGAGTCTGGGCATTGCAGAATGAATTCTACTATTTCTTTACATGAATATGATGTCTCATGATTTTGTTATTAAAATAGGATGCGAGGAGTGGAGATATGAGATTATGTTTGCAGCTGATATATTTGAGAAATTAAATTAACTTAATGTCACACTACAGGGGAAAGGGTTGTTTGCTCATGACATGTAGAAGCACCTAAAATATTTCAAGACAAAATTACGCCTATATGCAAAGCAAGCTAAGGAAGGCAATTTTTGTCATTTCCCTCCATTAAAAAACCAGGAAGTGCCTGAAATTGTCTCTGCCAAAATTAAATATCACCTGCAGAGTTTGAAGAACGAAATCACGAGAAGATTTTCAGGACTTAAAAGAATTGAGCCTGAATTCAATTTGCTCTCTTACTTTATCACTGCTGATATTGACACAGTACCCGAGGAGTGCAGCTTGAACTTATCGACTTGCAGTCAGATCATACTGTGAAAGAAATGTTTTGTAATAAGACATTGGTTGACTTTTACAAATCCTTGTCTGGTGAAAAATTTACCTGCATGAAAATATTGGCTGGGAAAATGTGCTCAATATTTGGCTCAACGTATATTTGTGAGCAAAGTTTTCCTTGTTTGAATATCCCCATGCTGCAATGAGAATATCAACAAGCAATCTAACTCTTGATTCCAAAAAAAATTGTAGAGAAGTGTGATAGGTTACATTTGTCTCATTACACTAATTCTAATAATATGCGCTTCAATCTATACATTATTTTTTTAATTATTATTATTTTATACTTCATTATTTTTATAGTACAATTTATACTTTATCTGGAATGCAAAGTTAACTTGCGAATGCAATCATTTTACAAGTTGCGGCCTTACGGTAACCTCCGCTTCCATGAAGTGGCCACTGAGCCAAAACAATTCCCCACCCCTGTCCTAAGGGAAAGATCCGAGGACACCAACGCGCCATTTTTAACCACGGTCAGATGTCGAGGAAACACCAGAGCTGCCACCCCACTCTCCAAACTTCCACACTAACCCAACGTGAGGACTTTCGGCCACGACAGATTCAAGGTGCACCAGCCGCCTCTACACCATACGCTTACAAATATCCATGTATTCAAGCCAGGAACCTTCCGACCTAGAACTCAAGACCTCAACCACCAGATCGGTGGGTCGGCTAGCCCGGATGGAAGAGCAACGGATTGGTAACCGGAGGGTTGCGAGTTCGAACCCAACAAAGGATCGTCATGTATAAAGGGGGCTGGTACATGCTAAATCTGTCGTGGCTTCTAGTTTTAGTGGTGTGGAGAGTGGGGTACCAGCACAGGTGTTGTCTAGTCATCTGACCATGATTCAAAATTACGTGGTATGTCCTCAGATCTTTCCCTTATGGATTGAGCACAAACCGTCACCAACAGCCCAAAATGTTCAAAATTTGCGAATTGTTGGGCAATTTGTTGGATTTGAAATGAGTCAGTTTGAGCTTTCAATCACCACGAAATTCTATATCCACCTTACTTCGTTGTGTCGCTCTAGTACGACGTTAATTAAAAATTACCATTACCAACTTATTTCTTTGCTTTGTTAAAGTTTAACTAAGCCCGGTGCACACATCCGGTTTTTCAACGTGCGGCGACGCTACTGCAACGCAAGTGCGGTCTGAGATCCATTAGATCCATTGGAGTTGTGCACACATACCTCCGGCACCGCTGCGGTGACGCACGTCCAACTTGCGTGCAATTTGTACCGCAGTTCCCCATGGCGCCTCAGCTCGGCGCACACGGTTCTACGGTCTCAAGTACCTTTTGTTTTACAAATAAATGGAATATAAATAATAATTAATAAATGGATGTATCCAGTAACGTCTATTTTGTTTCAAAAGGTACTTTTTTTTACACTAAGTAATCGAAATAAACACGTTTTCTTCGATAGAATATTTATCGCAAATGGCGCGAAATGAGTGCATAGTCGGACTTTGGTGCCGCAGCGGCGCCGCACGTTGAAAACTCAGATGTATGCACCGGGTCTTAACATGACTGAAACCAGTTTCAATCTTGTACGAGCTTGCAAGCAAACACAAGCAAAAAGAGAAGAACCACTTCTGAAAGTTATGGATATTTTTATCTTCCCAACAAACTCCCGAGCTCGAATTGACCACTTTGGCCACCACTGATCTAATTCCACGATCGAAGCCCACCCACAGAAAAAAAAGAGAAGGTTCCCACCTGTTGAATGCAATGTATTCCAAAGGGGATGCAAAGAGGACAACTTACCGAGAGATTGCAGACGGAAAGGCAGATAGCTCAGAAGGAAGTGTTTCGGTGCCGAGGGAGAATCATCTGCGACATTGACCTTGAGGGTGGTCCGACATTGAGTGACGTCGGGAATCTCCAGACACCTGTCCAAACACACCCATAACACGGTACACAGCGAAATGCGATGCATTGACGTGTGACTTGGCATCGTAAACATGTCACAGCAACGAAAATCACACGCGGGATCGGTGTAAACTGATTCTTCTTTAGGTAGGTAGTTTAATTAACGTCGTACTGGAGTAACACAACGGGCTAATGACACCGGTCCGGGTTCAACCCCTTAAGGGAAAGATCCGAGGATATCACCACGTCATTTCGAATCACGATCAGATGAAAAGGTCACACCTGAAGTAGCACCTCAATCTCAAAAATTCCACACCACGCCAACGTGTGCCGACCATCCGGTATAGTGGTTAAAGTATTAACCTCTAGATCGGAAGGTTCCTGGTTCGAATCCGTGTCCGGGCATGGATATTTGTAAGGTGGCTGGTGCACCTTAAATCTGTCTTGGCCGAAAGTCCTCACGTTGGGTGGGTGTGGAAGTTTGGAGAGTGGGTTACCAGCTCAGGTGTTGCTTCTTCATCTGACCGTGGTTCAAAATTACGAGGTGCTGTCCTCGGATCTCTCCCTAAAGGGACTGATCCCGGACCGTCGTCAATAGCCCGCTGTGTTGCTCTAGTACGACGTTAACTAAAATTACCAATTACCGAAGAGGATGATTCGAGGACACCGTGTACACTGTACCGTGTCATTTAGAACCACCGTCATATGACGAGGACAACGCACAAGTTGGCACCCCACTCTCCCAACTTCCGCACCACAGCAACGTGAGGACATTAGAGGCGACATCAGATTCAACGTGCACCAGAACCCTTTGTACACGATGCTCTTCCATTGGATTCGAGCTCGCATCCCTAGTAAAACAGGTGTATAGTAAGTCAGAAATCAGTATTTTTTACTTAACATCACACTAGAGCAACACAACGGCATCAATCCCGAAGGGGAAGAGCCGAGGATGTAAACATATAATTTAACACCAACGTGAACACCATGTAATTTTGAACCACGGTCAGAGAACGAGTTTAGTAAGTCAGATCAGATCAGATCTGAGGACCGCGGTAGCTCGGTTGGAAGAGTGACAGATTAACAACCGGAGGGTCGCGAGTTATCCAACCAAAATAATACAGATGTCCAAATGTCCTCTTATTGGCTTGATGTGAATGTTTGGCGAGTGTCAACTCAGGTGTTGCCTCGTCATGGGTTGATTCGGAGGTAATCCGATACCTTAATTGTTATAACAAACCGATTGTTTCACACCCGTGCAAATTGTCTTCATTTTGGTGCTGGTTCATATCATAAGATTAAGACACGGTACCATTTCCCATCGCCCAAGTAGCGACACAAATTTGCGTTGCCAAACGGCCGCGATGTTGGCAAACTTAGAATGAGTTTTCTAAAAATGCCAATTAGCTATGGTAATTTGTAATTATTAGTTAACGTCCTGCTAGAGCAACACAACGGGCTATTGACTTGTGGTCAATGATCAATCTCCTAAGGGAAAGATTCGAGGACGTCATTTTGAACCACGGTCAGATGACGAAGCAACACCTGAGCTGGCACTCTCCAAACTTCCACGCCAACCCAACGTGAGGACTTTCGGCCACGACAGATTGAAGGTGCACGAGACGCCTCTGCACCATACGCTTACAAACATCCATGCCCGGATTCGAACCAGGAGCCTTCCGATCTAGAGGCTAACACCTTAACCACTATACCGTTTGGTCGGCCAATTAGCGATGGAAAATTACCACCAATTGGTGGTGATGGTACCGTAATCTTGCATCTAGTCCAATATTTTCTTGCTTTTGTTATCGGTTTGGTTATCGTTACTTAAAGTTACCTTACTTTACCCCCTTGTGGTATCAAAATACCCTTTAAGTATAGTTAAACTTATTTCCACAGAGAAGTAGTATACAGAGGGTTCACTGCCATAGAAAGCAATGGACTTATAAATAACATGGGAAATCGCATAGACGCTGGCACCCTCGGTGGGGGCGCCGGACCACTGCCTCCTAGAGAAGAAAGCCTTCTGTCTGGATTGTGACGTCATAACACGGAGGCGATGAATTTCTTCATGCGGAGTTGTATGGGATGTGTGAACTTTCGGAACTTGAAAACCTTTTCATTCTTAATCGGATATTTACTAAAGACATTGGAGTTTTTTATTGCATTAAGGATTAAGTTGAATAATTAAGTTTCCATATTTTATGAAAACATGAACAAACAAAAAAACTTGTTTATTCACGATGTTTTACGAAACAAGTACTTATCTCCCTTGGCTAGCTCAGTTATGGGGTTTTAGGGAAAACGATTAAAAGAAAGAAGGGCCAGTTTGAATTTAAATACAAAGGTTCATTTACATAAGTGAGGAAAATTAAATAACGTTACACAGGATCAACTCGATCAAAAGGGTAGGATGTATCTCGCATACAAATGGCCAACGCCAGTGAATTGGACAACCAGTCCTCACGAGGTAATGTAAATTTAGTTAACGTCGTACTAAAGCAACACAACGGGCTATTGACGACGGTCCGGGATCAGTCCCTTAAGGGAAAGATCCGAGGACAACACCTCGTAATTTTGAACCACGGTCAGAGGACGAAGCAACACCTGAGCTGGCACCCCACTCTCCAAACTTCCACGCCAACCCAACGTGAGGACTTTCGGCCACGACAGATTTAAGGTGCACCAGCCGCCTCTACACCATACGCTTACAAACATCCATGCCCGGACCCGGATTCGAACCAGGAACCTTCCGATCTAGAGGCTGACACCTTAACCACTATACCGGTTGGTCGGCCCAGTCCTCACGAGAGCGAGGAAGCTAAGTGCCTCGTAGCCTCTCTTCAACTACCAAAGTACTTGTGGTGCTCTTGGCGCCATCTGTTGGTAGAAGAATGAAATGAAATCTATTACTGTCACACTTACGATTTAAATGGGAGCAGTTTAAAGATTTTTTTTTATTTCGTAAACATTTCAAAAAATACTGTGCCAAGTATTTCTCAAGTTGTCATTAAATCACTTCCATCATAAAACCATCGGAGTAATTAAAAATATTATTAGTAGGAGCTAAATTCATCCTATTCAGCCTTCCATACAAATTATTTAACAAAAATACTTAAGTCATATCAAAAAGCCCTATTATACCCTAAAAATAGTATTTCTTAAAGTAAAACCAATTATTAAATTAGGTGTCTCAGTAATTCCAGATATATAAAATTTAAGTATTGAAATAAGCTATGAAGATCAATAATTAAAAATTAGTGAAATCAGTATGATTAAGTAAATATTACATTTATGTCCTATCATATTCATATCATATGAATTTATATGTAATCATTCCATCAGCATTCATATAAATATTATTTAACAAAAATACTTATTCATAAAGCCCAATTTCATCCTGGAATAGTATTAGATACTTGTATGTTACATAAAAACTGAACCAATAATTTCCAAAAATATTTATTCATAAAACAATCCATCTAAATTACAGCAAGTATAAAATTACAAATAACTATTTTGTTCGTCTTTAATTTTCTTTTGTTTACCACTTTTTTAGTGTTATCTTTTTTAGATTTGGAATAGTTATTTAACAAAGTGTTAGTTGAGGATCTTATTAAACTCATTATTTTGGAAGAAAAATGTCCACAAACACATTTCATTATCTTGCAGTATATCTTGAGTTAATGTTGCTACCAAATGTCTTTGATAAGACACTTAAAAAAAAATCTATTTCATACTTACTAACAAGTTTTTCAACAATAATGTTAACAGAATTTGAAGGGTACAATAATCTTCCCTTATCATTAATACTTATGAATTTGAAAGATTCAGTTTTGTCTAATAGTTTATTTACAACTCTCACATTTCAATCATTCTAAGACTGAATATGAACAGTACTCAGCTAAATATGTTTTCAAACAGGTAACAAATCTTTGATATTTGAAATATCTGCATTTGTTGAAGATATTTCAGGAAATCTTGAATATGATTGAAACTATCTGAACTGTCTAGGATCTAGATCCTTAACAAAATTATCATTGCTAATTGTTCCGCTAGAAGCACCACCTGCCTAATAGATATAGTATGGTATTGTGTACCAGCCATTCGACGATACCAGCTGAAACGACACTCTGATTCACCAGTCTGAATTTTCCCTGGTAATAAATACGACATGCCAAGTTCTGTTGTACAATACCTAGTAAGTTCTATTTGATAGGTAGTTGTCAATGTTAATATCTTAATTGTCTAGTTAAATGATCTGTGACACACATAATTTCTTTCCACAAATCCAACCAATGCAAGAATTTAGTAAGAAAAATCATGATCCAATTCACTGGACGTTAATGGCTCACACATAATATTCCATGAATGTTTTTCCTTTATAAGAGGTCTTAACATTTACGATATCAAACCAGGAAGAAAATATTCCTATGTATGTAGCAGTACTTTTAAAATGTGTTAAATAATTCACTGGGCCAAGTTCAACAAGACTTAGATTTATATGGCAATTAAAAAACTCCAGTGATAAATTAACCTTTTGCCTTTTTAAACTTGATGGCCATAATGCTTTTCTACTTAAAAAGAAACCATATTTTGGTAAGTTCCCTGATTCATTTTCATAAAGTTTCTTCAGAGTAAGAAAGAAGCAGTGCATCACTTTTAGAGTTGAAATAAAAATCAGGGAAATACATTGCCTGTGGATAAAAGAAGGACATTGTTTTGCTGTTAATTGAGTTATCAAAAACTGCTTCAAGACGTAAAATAACTTACTTAATTACATAGTAGATCTAAAACTGAAGTTTATATTTTTTTAAATGGTATTTCATATTCAAAACAACCAGCAATAACAAATTAAATCAAACGCTGGTAAGCATACTGTACACAAAGAAACAAGTTAGTAAAATACATAATAAAAAGCATGAAAATAAAAATAAATGAAATGCTCACAAGTTTAATAAGAATCAACAAATTTTATTCATTTTTCAGCAATTAAAAGGAAAACAACACATTATACTAATGTAAATAATGGAGAGATGGAATTTACATACATTTCTCAGATTCTGTAGTTTATTTACATTTAAACATTAAAAAAAATCACCTTCTAATATTAAATAACTGAAATTTAATAACATACTATATTTTTGCACAAAAGTGTCAGCAAAACTGCACCAATCAATACCATAAAGAGCAGAAATAAAGTACTTAGAAAAAGAATCGCCCTTACTTACATCTAAGCAGGTATGAGCGACGTCGTTCACAATGTGATTATTACAACCAAAACAATTCACTGCTTTGGATACACTGTTTGAAAATATGTCCTGAATGTGGGCACACAAAGCATTTTCAAGTCATAAACCCCTTCTGGGTTGTCAAAGTCTCCATTGTAATCCTCTTTGGCATTTCATGGCAAACACCTTGCAAGTTCGTGAGTCATTAAATAATACAGAGTATTTGAATAGTGAACTATTCACACGCGTCAGCAACACGCTGGTAGTTCTCGCAGATTTTAAAGATTTCCTCCCAACGCAACCCAACCGGGCACAAAATGAAAATACTTGTCACTTTTTCGAAAGTCGTTGTAGATTGAGGAATGTCGTATCTCCCACAACGTTTGACATACACAGGTCTCTTTCCAGATTCCAGAGCCAAAAGTGAAATATTTATTCACTTGGCTTATAAACTGTCGGCGAAAGCGAAATTCCTTCTTTTGCAGGCTGCAAGCTTTCACTGTCATCCGTAATGTGCTGCCTAATATGGACTCTGGGAAGACCAGTGAACTTGGTTAACAATCAGGAAATGCTTCTGTCAAACCTATAAAAAAACAACGAAGAGTTAACATTTTTTTTGGCTTACAATAACAGCTCTTCCTACTTTATCAAGCTGTAAAGATAAATAATATTTTTAAACCTGTGCGCAAAGAGTTTCTCTAAAATTCAGTCAGTACAAATTACATATTTTAAATTAAAAGAAGTCTGCAAATACTGGATATTGGCATGCATTCCATTAATGTTCGAGTTCAATATTTAAATTAAATATTTTATGTCTTCAAATCTAAATCTTTCCATGGTTAAAACATCTTTTTACATAAACTTATCTATGTATTATTAATTTAACTTGTGTACGTCATGTAAAGCTACTAGTTTGAAAAATAATTCAACTTTCACAATATAAATACAGTAGAACTCCAAGTATCCAAACTCCAGTTATCTGGATCTCTTTGAGAAAAAAATGAAATCAGCAAAATTCGCATTTTAAAAGTTTCTTATCGGTGAATAATAAAAACGAAGAGGACGAAATATCGGTTCAGAATATTAGAAACATAGCAAAAATTCGTGGATGTTTCGAGTGCGGTGTAGAGGACATGAGTGATTCTTCGGATCCTGGATATAAAATTCTCAGTGACGATGAACAGCAAGATGACGATATTGCTACTCAACCAGACGCGGGACCGTCAGCTAGTAAGACGCTTGAGTGCCTTGACAAAGCCATCTGCAGCTACTCGCCTCAAGCGCATGCGAGGCTTGGCTGCACGAAAACGAGTAAAGACAGCGAAACTTGACCGATATGTTCAAGTAATATTACATTTTAATACAGTATGCAAGTACATGTGTAAAAAAAAAAATTCAGTCATTAAATTACATTACATACTAAAGCAAAATTTATTTATTATTATTTTTTTTTACCAAGAAATAACCTTTTTATCGTGAATTATCCAAATAGGGATTGGTCCCAATTGATTTAGATAGTTGGAGTTCCACAGTACTGAAACTCTTATCGAGCAGGACGTATTAGAATTGATACATACTACATGTAGAATACGGTGTACAGATGAAATCCCTGCGAGGTATAATCCCAATAAGATTATAATAAATACACTATCATTTCAAAAAATTGTTTCTCTAAAGACATGAAATACATTTTAGTATATACAGTGAAGGAATTAATACATATACGTACCTTGCACAAATGAAATCTTCTCAAAGAATATCTCTTCTCGAAAGCTGAGTTTAATTTTTACACCATTCAGTGATTCTGCCTAAATAAAACAAACAACTATGTAATTAAATGTCACAGAAAACAAGTAAATTTATTCGATGATAACTATAAATAAGTTTTAATGCTATAGCCAGTGAGCATAAATGTTTCTGAAACACAATTTTTACCGTCTGTCTTTAATACTCGTTTTAACAAAATAAAAATGCAAACGAGAAAATGGATTACAGTAAAACATTAACAGAAATAAAAGCAACAATAGCAAAACTTCAAAGCAAACAGAAAAACCTTTTAAGCCTACACTTAAGTATGTACTAAGTAGTTAATAGTACACACAAACTTCAATATTAAGAATCATTCTCTTACCTTTGAGGCTTTGTTGAAAAGCAATGAAGACTTCAGTTGTTCCTAGCAATTCTATAGATCTTTATAAATACACGTTTTTCGCTTGCCATCGCCATAATGCTTGCGTTAGCTACCGGCGTCCACTAGAAACTTCGTATCGAGTCACTTGAAGCATCGCCTTCGATTCATGACGTCACGACGTTTCGTTCACTCAGACAGAAGGCTTTCTCTTCTAGGAGGCAGTGACCGGACCCTACTATAGCGTCGGATCTAGACCTCGTTTCCATAACAACCAAACTAGGTTTCCATAACAACCGAACTAGTTTCCAACTATCTCAGGCTATTTTATTTTTTCTAAACCCAATTTGCATTTTTAATTAAAAGCTAAATATTCTTTAAATATATTTTTCAGCTTAAATGCTTCAAAATAGCACTTTTTTAATGTCTTCTAAACTTAAAAAAACCCTTTATTTATGAAATCTTACCAATGCATGAACTTTTTCTTTCCTTTTAGTTTATTCTTTTATGTGAATGCTTCTTTAAAAAAATATTCCAAAATATGTTTGATTTGAAAATTGTTGATCTCTGTTGATAGTCTGAAATATTATTTGAACGAAAAAGTACATAATAAATTTTTTTATTAACTTAATCAGGTACATTATTCATTTTTGAACAAATTATACAATTTGAAAAAGGAATAGAAAAGAAGTACTGTTTATGTAGAAGTCTCGTCGAAGCTCATTTAGTAGTAAGCCAATCACACACACGACCAAGTGATAGTGGACTATGAATTTTATTGTTGAATCATGAATTCAATTACCAATACACAATTCTTCCCTGTGAAGAATATAACACGGAAGGGTATTGAACCCCAAGACAAAATCTCTCACGTTGCTGTCTCCCCACACACTCAGAATACAAATGCAAAAAAAAAAAAGAAGTTGGCGCTTAAAAAACTAAGATATTACCTGACCTTGTTCTGAATGTAAAAAAAGAACATAGTTCAGCTACTGTTACTCGCTTATACATATTTCTGTGTGATCCATCTAGAACAATTTTAGCATAACAAACGAACAATAAAATACACAACAGGATATAATGGAATGAAATACTTTGGCAAAATAAGCAACTTAACAAGAATCTTCATTTGCCTTCCAAAGAGTAAAATTCATTGTTTAGCATTCATAAACAAGCTAACTCAACGTAATTCATTATTTAGAGTAGCAAATGAATGGATAATAATACTAATTTTATTCATTCTTGGAGCTAAATCACACAATTTTTCACCATTTAGTGTAAAAAAATAAACAATAAAATACACAACAGGATACGACAACTTTTGTATCTCGAAAATCTTCACAGGGAAAGTTTGTATGTATGTAATTGCGTACTATATTGTCAACCAAACCTTCGAGTATGATTTACTCTTACGCTTATACATTATAGGTGTTAATCACACAATTGGCAACAAATTTTGTTTCTTAAAAACGCTCGATAGGAAAATTCGTAAGTGCTTCAATTATTTGCATTTGGTCTCCAATCAATAAATTTTGGCACACATAGCAATCAGGCTTAAAAGATTTTTGCCAAAACCACAACAAATATAAGCAATGACATGCATTAGCAGGATGGCACTGCAGAGATCCGTCTTCCACAAAGGGATCATTGATAATCGTGCTCATGGATATCCGATTAAACTGGCTAAAATCGAGCAATACATGATCACCATTTCACCCACACAATTTGAAACATTGATTTTTTTTAAAGTTATGTATGACCTTATGCATGCCTTGCAAAACTGATAACAATCAGGATTGTATTAAAAACCACTTCATCTTCTAATAGAGCAGAAAGTGTTTACCAGACAATCTGGGTTGAAACAGTTAAACAGAAACTGAAATATCATTTTACGACTTTCGACAGTGACAAAGCAAAACAAGTCGTGCTATAAATTAAGTTGATTTGATTGATTTAGATATTCTAAACATTTCAAGAAGCTGAATTATTTGTTTGTGATTATTATGAATTTTAAAGTCTAGCCACTTTTTAGACATTCTACAGAAAAAAGTAGTTGTGTAGATTTGTGCACTTTTAACATTCTATAAGTGTTAGTTTTAGAATATGTTGATTTAAATCAAGTTATTTTTGTATAAAAAATATCATTATTAAAATCAAACTTTTAAATATAATTTTCTTTTCTGTATCACGTTCACAGTGAGTATCACACAAAAGCATTCCAATTTTGCAAAAATATCTATATACATGTTGACATAAAACCGGTTATAATTCAGAAAAAGGTAAATTTTAATTACTCAAAAACAGAATGTAAATAAAAAAATCAACAAATACACAAAATACATCATGAATAGAGCACAATTGTACAGAATTCTGAATACCATATGTTTCTTAAATTTAGGAATGATTGATTTTGATTAAATAAAAAATGCACAAACTAACAATGAAAGATTTTAAAAAATCAGTTCTCTTGGGCAAATAGTCTTAAAATTAAATGGAACGATTTTATTTTTTCTTCATTCAATTGAATTTTAAAATAAGTGTTATTAATTTAACTTGATTGTAAAGCGATTTTAAAAATGGCACATAATTCACATTAGTAGTTTCTAAGTTATGATTATATTTTAAGTAAAACATAAGCAATTTACCTTTCAACGGTTTTTATAGGCGGTAAACTTGAACAACGACTTTTCTATTGACGATGGTATGGTATTTTTAATTAACATCGTACTCACTCTGCGCATTGGAGCAACACAACTAAATATATGTGACGGTTGGGGATCAACCTTTTCTGTTGATGGATAGTACAGTTTTTAAATAATTATTAAAATGATGCAAATAATATTTAGCTGTATGACTCTTCAAGAAGTCTGCCGATTAGAAAGTAGAAAATGGCTTCCGCTCTGGCTCTGATTGAAACATTTCAAACTTCGCCCACAATTAAGGACAGGCTTCCCCACTGGGGTGCTATACGTCATGGCTTCAGTGAACCCTCTGTATACTACTTCTCTGTGCTTATTTCTATGCAATTTTAAATACGTAATTTGAAAATTAAATACGTAGAGGTAAATGAGAAAACTACACTTTTGGAGAAGTCGGCCTCAAAATCAACCTGTTGCTTGTTCCAATGAAACCTCAAATGTAATCTACTCTCAAATTCGTGTTCAAATTCAATCCAGTCTTTGACCTTTTGAGTAGCCTCTTTGCCGCCGAGTGTATGCTCTCGTCGTTGCCCGGGGAACACCACGTGGAGGTGGGCTACTATCGTTCCCCAGAGGGTTGCTCCACACTCCCGGTACTGTGGAGCAACCCCCGAGGAGCTGTTCGAGTCGCTCCTCTCCCCCCACCCCAAACCCTGGCTTATATAAAATCATACAACATTTTAAAAAGAATTTTATATGTCCCCCAAACGTTTGAGCAAAAATGTGTTCTAAAAACTAAAACAAATGCCCCGAATGGAAAACCAACCCGATAATACAAATGTCTCCAATGTCCGTGTCTGTGTTTAGTCGTGTGTCTGCTTAGATTGTTCAAGTTCGTTCCAGGTAACCAGGCTAGTGTAACCCAAGTCATCTAAAACAAATTAACGTTAAAAGAATGCACTCTGTAAGGGAACAAGAAATATTATTTGTGCTCTTAATAACACACATGCAGTTTATCTCAATGGATGTTGATTGGATAGATCGATAAAATTAGATGAACAAGGTTTCAAAATCAAAGATTTGGAGAAATACGTCTCAAAGTTTTGATAGATTTTATAAAATATGGTCGCAATATTAAATTCGATAAATGAAAGGGAAATATATACTGAATTTTATACTGTATACCATATCGTTCACTCTATACTATTCGAAATTGGCAGGAAATCCTAACATAAGATCTCACAAAAAGTAAAAATGGTGAAACAGAGTAATTTAATGATATTTTCAAAGTTTTGATATTGGATAGTCGAATTTGATACAATTTGATAGGTTGTCGAAGACCAAGAAAAGGTGGTACAGGTAGAAAAATAGAGAGAATTTGGTAGGAAAATATAGAAAAAGTGAACTGGAAAGTCATGAAATATGAATGGTTATGGAAAATTAGGCGAGATGTCAAAGTGCAGATTGGGGAAACTAAAATTTATATGATATTGGCGACATTTCCTTTAAAACTTCACACTCGTCTCAGGTAAAATGACTGCTGACGTTTATTCTTGAAAATCCTGAAAGAGAAAAATAGTTAGTAATTAAGAACTTAAAATATCAGGATATAACAGGGGGACTGGCTTCCAAAATTTATAATAAATATATAAGTACAAAAACATTTGTTGGAAGTATAGTCTTGCGTGCTGTTGTGTGTTACTTTCTCTGATGTATAAACTATTTGTTTATTCTGGAGGATTTTTTTGCCGAATATAGAACTAATAGAAGGACCGTACAGAAAAGCCAAACCGGGCCTTTTAAGCGAATGGAAAAATTATGTATACATTTCGTTGATTTTGGAGTTGGTCTGAGACTGCAGGAGTGAGAGTTTCCTAATCTAAGAAAATTTATATTTTTATTCCTTGTAGCAAATGTAGTTTTGAGAAAATAATATGCTAGAAAGGACCCCGTTGTCACAATGTTTTTGAAGGTAGGGAAAATGTTGTAAGCCTGATAGGCATTCAAGTGTGGCCGGTGCAGGATTTTTTCCCCACAGCTTTAACGTAGCCAGTCCCCCTCCGTCTATAAGCGTGAATGATGGTAGCCACGCTTTATAAAGTCATGAAAATGGTCACAGCTGTCGAATTCCGAATATATATGTGGCTGATGTTAACCACTTGAGAGTCTTTCACTTAGTGAGTATCGGTGATGTGTCACTATTCATGAGATGGCTGATGTTAACCACTTTAGAAGTCTGTCTCTTTGGGATCATCGGTGATGTGTTACTGTCAATGAGATGGTTTATGTTAATCACTTTAGAAGTCTTTCACTTGGAGATTATCGGTGATGAGTCACTGTCCATGAGGTGGTAGATGTTAACCAATTGAGAAGTCTGTGTCCTTGGGATTATCGGTGATGTGTCACTGTCAATGAGATGGTTTATGTTAATCACTTTAGAAGTCTTTCACTTGGAGATTATCGGTGATGAGTCACTGTCCATGAGGTGGTAGATGTTAACCAATTGAGAAGTCTGTGTCCTTGGGATTATCGGTGATGTGTCACTGTCAATGAGGTGGCTGATGTTAACCACTTGAGAAGTCTGTGTCTTTGGGAGTATCGGCGATGTGTCACTGTCCATAAGGTGGTTGATGATAACCACCTGAAGAAGTCTTTCACTTTGGGATTGTAGGTGTCGAGTTTCAGTCCATGGGGAAAATGTGTTGTCAAACTTCACCTATGAAGAAATAGAAACAGGAAATACTTTAAATAAGTTACAGGGTTCTCGCAGTGCCGTGTAGATGTAGGGCACGAAAACCACACAAGGGCATTATGTTCTATACGTTTATTGAATATATAACCTCAGGTAGACCGAAAATTTGACAAGGCATGAGATAAATAAGGAAAAATTAAAACTATCAGTGAGTCGCCTTTCCGAATCTGATTATGAGAGGTCAGGATTGAAGGAGATTCAAAACAAGCTGAACAATGAATTTGTGAACTGTAGGGTACAAAACCAATTCTACTCGTATACAAGATACGAGGCAGTCCACATATTAAACATTAAATGACTATAATTCCTCCACAATTATCCTTCCCATATGGTTCATCTAAATTCATTCCTTAAATCCTTCTATCAAATATAGGGTAGATGCAATCTACTGTTCGGTAAGCCTACTTACGATGATTTTTTGTCGAAAACTAAAATGTTTATTTTCTATAGAACATGACAATCCGGAGGTATTGCCGTCGAAAGTTCTATTCCTTCCCAGTCAGTTAAAGTTTTCAACCGCAAAGAACACCAAACCATTCTTTTCCCAGTAGCTCAATCTCTATACTTGCTGCTACGAGGGCATGCCAATAAGTAACGCACATGATGTAAATAATAATAATAATAATAATAAAGCAGTTAATGACAATATGAAACAAGAAATGAAAGTATTGCCCATTTATTACTTTTCCACGTAATTTCCATGCATGTTGGGGCATTTTCCCCAACGATGGATCAGTTTGAAAATCCTGTTCAAATAGAACTCCGTCGGATGCGAGAAGAGCCATCTTCGCACGGCCATTTTGAGTGCCGTCGTCAGTCAAACTTCTTCATAGGTCCAAACAGATGGAAATCGGAGGGTGCCAGGTTCGGGCTGTATGGAGGGTGCTTCAAAACTTCCCAAACGAATCCCGATGGATGTTTCCACATAATGCTCGCAGATTTTGACTCCTGTGTCATGTGTAAAGCCCAGGTTTCATCTCCCGTGACAATAATCTCCCAATACTCATTACCTTCCTCGTGATACCGCTGCAAATGTGTCAGACTACAAGCCATTCTGCATTCAGTGTGCTGTTCCGACAGTTGTTTTGGTACCCAACTAGAACAAACTTTACTACACACAAGCTTCTCATGAACCATGTCCCAGACAGATCCATAAGAAATGTTGCAACGTTCTTTTATTTCATTCAACGTAGTTCGATGGTTCTCTCGTATGGCGTTGTCGATTTCATCAACAATTGAACAGGTTGAAGACATTGGCCTCCCAGATCGGACTTCAACAACCAAACTCGTTCGCCCATCTTGAAACAGTTTGAACCATTTTCCCACATTGGTACGGTCAATACAGTCTTTTCCGTAAACTTCCACCATCTCCGAATGGATCTCTCCAACTTTCTTTCCTTTTGCAAAAAGAAATCTTACCACAGATCGATGCTCCTCCACAGTTGACGATGTAATAGCTAACGCCATTTTACCGGTGACTGACGAACGGTACCGGTACGTGGAATCACGAGATCTTGCATAGTGCTCGGTCAGTAGCACTCTCTAGTTCCCTTTTTACTAAATAGTTTCTTTTGACTAATTACTTTCCTACTTAAAAATTGACATGTGCGTTATTTATTGACGCACCCTCGTATTTGAGAATCAATCGAGACAAAAGTAAAGCACTAGAGGGATCTCCTAAAGTATCCATCGTGCGCATCTCCACAATAAAATCGAGATGCGGTTTGGTTCTTGACAAGTGGTATGATTAATTGTGTTGTTGATTCTAACCACTCTGGGTATGCAGCATAAAGACACATCCATCCCATATAAAAGGGGTATAAACCCCTGTATTCCCCTGTGTGGAACGAAAGGAAAATTTTTAAATACCAATTCATGGTGCGAGAGAAAGGTAACAAAAACTCACCTGATTCGTAGTTTACATGTGCAATGTAAACCAGGTGTTCCGGCGAAGATCCCATTCCCAGAACGGGTCGTCGAACGGTGGCACGGAGCTGGCAGGAAGGTCCCAGAAGCTGCTCAAGCTGTCCACGTCCTCAGCGTGGCAGCAGCAGCAACGACGCCTAGAATGAAAGGATTGGATGTCAAATATACATGCAATATGATACTTTCATGAAAAGAATTCCACTGTCGATGATACTACTTCTGCGATTTGGCATACTGGAAACTGTAGGGTAGGTGCTCCAAATATCACACCTGTGCTTAATATCGCCTATTCGCGTTTCTGAACTACTTTGCACGACATCTATGAGTTTATCTAGTTACCTTGACGGACTAGGGTTTTGCCACATGTAGCGGCACCGGCAAGTTTCCTATCAGTTATATCAACAACACTATTGCATCTGAAGTATTTAAGGCTGTGATCAACGCAGTTTTTGTCTCCAATCCATTCAGGGAATATCCAGGTAAGTGCTTCCAAATCATAATTTCGTTGGAACAGCTACACTCTACGTTTATGAGTGATGGCAACGGGCTTGGCGATTTTTTGGAGCACTTCTAAAGTTGCCAAGGAAAGAATTATTTCCTAACTCTTTTTCTGTCACAAATTTTTTGCTTTTTACAACACATTTTTTAAGTACATTTCAGAACGTTTTAAAGAGTATATTTTTTAAAAACTTTCTCAAAAAGTAGAAAGCTTAAGCACATAGCAATACACATTTGTGAACCAGCAGAGAAACTAAGCTACGAATGTTGGGTAAGAATACCATGAAACTTATCAATTACACTAAATACAATGGGCATGTTAAAAAAGAAAAAGATTTACAAAAGAAAAAAAAAGCAAGAAATAATACAACCTGATAACGTCAGAATTCTTTCGTAAAAAAAATAATGAAAACGAAAATTTCGTAATGAAATAATGGTAAAAAAAACAAAACTCTTAATCCTATCGTGAAAACTATTATAATAAAATAAAAATTCCATAACTGCCAAAATACAAATAAAAGGACCAATGGTATCACAGAAAACGATTTAATTGGTAATTTTTAGGTAACGTCGTACTAGAGCGACACAACGGGCTATTGACGACGGTCCGGGATCAGTCCCTTAAGGGAAAGATCCGAGGACAACACCTCGTAATTTTGAACCACGGTCAGAGGACGAAGCAACACCTGAGCTGGCATCCCACTCTCCAAACTTCCACGCCAACCCAACGTGAGAAAACGATTTAAAAGGACTAATGCTATCAAAGGATATTTTAAAAACAAAATAATCAATGGGAGGAAAGAAAAAATTTTAAACGAATCAATGAAATTAAACGACTTTAACAGGTTTTGGAAGAACATTCTGGAATATTCAAAATGAAAATGAAAAGTTTCTGTTTGTCGAGGTTGCCATGAAAACCACAACAACCGTAACGAAAGATGGGTTGCCTTAATTTATCGAAACTCGCTACTAGAAGTGTGCCAAAAAAAAAAATCGCCAAGCCGTTGCCATCACTCATAAACGTAGAGTGTAGCTGTACCATTTCGTTTATATGACTTGAAAGTACATTCAATACTAAAGGTAGGAATTTAAGCTCTACTAGCAAACTCGTTTTGAATAGTAGTTCCTAATTTCGCCTAGTGGGTGGTAATAGCAACAAGAGTAGTCGATATTAGGAACCCACTCTTGAAAATTATCTTGGAAAACTTTTTGAAGTTTTACTAGTTAACTTCAACTGACATAACTAAAGAAGGTATATGAAAACCAAAGGAGAATAGTTCCAGCTTGATTTCCCAATCCAGAAGGCTGAGATACAAAGAAATATTTAGGGTAGGCGATATTTGGAACACCTACCTACCTTTTTTAGTTTCTAGTGTGAATGTCATTATTTCGATAGCAATAGGACGAAGCATATTTGGTGTTTCACATCCAGCTCGCCTTATCAAGGAATCAAGTTCCGCAATGCCCGAGGAAAATGTCCCAAAGATGTCATGATGAATGTCCTCTCTTGACATCCGGAAACACTGCAGTAGGTGGTCAGGTATAGCCCCATGACTGTCAAATCACATTTCCTGCCATATGCAATCTATAGAAGAAAAAAATAGATGCACGAAGAAGGAGTTGTTCGATTGCGACAAAAATGGGTTGATGTGAACAACATAGAAGAACAAATGATTCAAATTTCAGAACAATTGAATGATTTACTTCAAAGTTTGACCGGTACAAAGGAGGAAGTCAAAAGGGATTGGTCCACCTATGGTCTTAATTCAAGCTGTCACACTCACGTGGCATAGACTGAAAAAGTTCCCGGATGGTGTTCTGCAAAATTTCTTGCCAAATGGTCGCCAACTGTCACGAAATAGTCAACATTACGGGATGGTTACAATCCCATAACGTCCCAAATGTGCTCTATGGAAGAGAGATCTGGAGACCTAGCTGGCCAAGGAAGTGGTGGGAAAGCTAGAAGACAGTTGATAGCAACACGTGCCGCCGGACATTATCTTGTTGAAAATTAAGTCCGGGGTGGCGTAAAGAGAACGGCAACACAACCCGTCGTAGAATATCGTATACGTACCGCTGTGCTGTAAGTGTGCCAGAAATGACTAACCAAAGGGCTATCAAAGGAGATGGCACCCCAGACCATAACACCCTGTTGTGGGCATGTGTGGCGTGCGATAGCAAGGTCATGATCCAAACGCTGCCCCGGACATCTCCAGATCAGTCTGCGGTTATTGTCAGGACACAGTTGGAAACCGGACTCGTCACTAAAGACTATACGTCCTCTGTCAGCTCCGTTCCAAGTGGATCAAGCTCGGCACAACTCCTTCTTGGTGCGTCGAATTGAGTACTAGGGGGCTCCGCCCCCTGCTCGCTTACCCTCGCCAACCCCCAAAACAATTGTACCGTAAGAAAGAGTACATTCTGAAGTATACTGCGATATTTTCAAAATTAAAAACTAATAGTAATAAGATATAGATATGACAGTTTAAAAAAAAATAACGAAAATGTACCGATTTTTCCGAATTTCAAAAAAATATTATCAAGAACCAAATTGAATTTTCTAAAAAAACTCGACGAGTTGCAAAACTTTAAGTTGAGAGGTACGCTTTAAAATAAACTCACGGCTGAAGACCTAAAATGTGTATGTGTTTTGCTCACTCGCGGAAGAAATTTCGCTTTTTCAACTTTGACACTTAATAAACCCTGAACTAATAACCGCATCGTAAAAAGATCTTTACAATTTTCCAGTGAATAAGATGAAGAACAAACCATGTTAATTTCATATTTTTCTGATCCGCGCTTTCTCGAGAAACCGTCTAAGAATCGAACTAAACACACAGTTTTCAATCCTACGACAGCGGCGGCAACTTTTTTTTAACATAGAGATGTTTCATAGCTTTTGTGTGACCCGTTCTGCATCTGGATAATGCTTTCTGTTCATCTCTACTACGTAACTTGACTACCTCTCCAGTTTTTTGTCCCTGATATCAATTGGTGTTGTGCCCTAGTCCAGAATTTCTTTTAGTTTCAACAGATCCTTATCACTTATTACTGAAATTGGTGTTCTAAACTATTTTTAAAAGTCACCAAAGTTAATTGTATTTAGTTGTTGATGTAAATAATTTATTCTTAATGTTAAGCAGCTTGAACAATTCTGGTACTTGTGCCGTTAGAACCAATCACCCAACCATTTGTTAATGTATTTAGAAAGTCTGGAATTTGGGAAACGCTTAATATATAATACAGAAGATTTTAGTGAAGAGTGAATTTACAATGGAGTGACTAAACAAAAACGCCTTTAAAAGTAATGGAGTTTTAGGAAACCAAATATCTTATAATCATTACACCATGGAAGTAGTTTTCAATAAAAACATTAAGTTTTTAATATACCTTGTTAGTAAGAGAAAATGTTTCATTCCTAGATTAAAAAATTTTATAACATTAAATGCTTATTTCTTTGCCTTATATTTTATCACTCATAGGATCTGTTCGTAATTTAGTATTCTGTATTTGTCAGTTTTGTATTTGAAAAGCATTAAATAATTTTAATTATAACGCATTCATACATACATTTTTATTTAATTATGTACTAGTAAGAAATGCTCGCTGCTTCATTTTGAAATTTGTATCGTTAACTGAAGTCGAAATTCCTTTCACGTATCCATTCATTTAAAATATCACGCGAGATGAGAACAAGTTGTTTTTTATTTAGTTTTTCAAAAAATGACAGCCAGCTTCAAGATTGATCTCTTTTCTTGACTGAAAGGGATTAGTATCAAAAATATATTTATTTTTAAAATGTTTGGCTGAACTTTAAAATGGTTTTTCTAACCATAAAATTTTGCTATTTTTATCTTTTCAAAATGAATGATTTTATGATTAAATTGTATTAAAACATTTAAATGTTTGTCTTATTTTCAGTTTGTAACGTAAAATGACAGGTTTTAAAAATGAAATAATTTTTTGAATTTGAAATATGCTCTTTACACCGAATTTTTTAAAGTTATAATTCTGGAAATCTATTGAATTGTGATGAGGATTTTCAATCCGTACTATTTTCTGTTGCTTGTGTGGTGAAATTCACACATATATTGTTTTATTTCATGTAAAATATGGCAAATCGGAGTTTTTAGCGTTTTTTTAAATGGGAAAAGTTTATTTTCAATCATTTTCCTTATTCAAGCATATTATCAATGGAAATTTTATGTTGGAATGGAAAATTCATGGAAAATCAATTCAAAAAATCAATGGAAAATTCATGTTGGCCGAGTCGAAAACTTTTAGTGTACTCGATTTTTATCTGTAGATTTTTGACATACTGAATATGAAATGAAAGTAATGCCCACAGGATACATTCAACCTATATAAAAGAGAAATTTATAAGCCGTAGATATTAACTTACAGGAGATCACTCAACCAGCTGCAGGAACCCATCTTTAAAATTAAGAAAAGACAGGAAACGATGAGAAGAAATATTAGGAAAAATATATGAAGAAAGGATTTATCTCGTGGAAGGAAAGCTAGAAATTGTTTTTACAAAAGTTCAGATGAAAAGCACAGCGATATCACCAGTCAAAGTTCAAATCAATCGCAAAGTTCAATATGGCGACTTAAATTAAAGAAATTTCGGAGTTCCAAAGATTTGGTCCATTTGATTGGTTTGAAATGTGCGGTTTTTGCTCTTCCTTTATTGGCTTGCAATGTCAGACTTGGTTTTATTTTGACTGTTATCAGGATAACTATCCTGGTAATACAGATTTAAAATACTCTTTCGTTCAAAAATATTACACAACTTGTTTCGAATTGTAGAACTGAAAATCTATTGATTTTGACAATGGCTTCAATAGAATTTGATTAGACGAAGATTAAGTTGAAAAACCTTCATGGATCCACGAATTTCCACCTTTTGTGTTTTAGAATCCATTTCCCAAACATCTTTCTTGAGGATTTATTTTTCCCTGACATGGGTACAAGAGAAAGGTGAAGGACTTTTGTGTTTTCTAAAAATTATATATATATAATAATATCTCGTTTTTAACTTTTCTGGAACGTGTGGCATTCATCTAAATTGTTACTTAATTTACTTACGCGCTTCACAATTGGTTTCACTTGTTTACTTCATCCCTTATGAATCGTTACTCTAAATATGCCCATTGGTAGTGGTGATATCAACTTCTTTTGCAAAAAAAGTGTAGTTTTAAAAACAGATGCGTTTTTTGTTTTTGCTTTTCATCTGTCTTTATCCATGGATAGGGTTTTTCTGCGTCTTCACTAACTGTGCAGGTTTACTTAATTTGTCTAAACCCATTTGAAATCAAAAGTAAATAGAACGAAGTGAGACAAAGCAATCCGGACAAAGTTAGAACTAATAGGGGAATGTTCAATGTAAACAAACCATCGTAAAATTAGGATTTTACTTCCGGTTATGCAATACGGAAGAGACTTTTCAGGTAGAGGTAAATGCAGAGAGCTCTTGTATTTTTGCGGTAGATTGTAGACAGAGGCATTTTGCACATAACAGAAAACACTCTCGTGAGAAAAATATTTATTGCACTAAACAATATCCTCGAGTACGACGTTGAAGAAAATATCGACCTCTTGAAGTTCTAGGGGCGCGGTAGCCCAGTTGAACGAGTAACGGATGACCAATCGGACGGTTGGGTGTTCAAATCCAACCAACGATCTTCGTGTGGCTTGGCTTAAACTTCTTGGTTTATACTTTACAGCAATCTATACTAAAAATTAGCAATGAAAGTAAAAGGCCTTTTTATATTTACAAACTTAGAACATTTATTGCTATCATTAAGTATTTACACTAGAATTTGTACAAGACTAAGCATTGCAGTTGTTAAGCATCAACTCTCGTGACGTAACACAATCTGTCGCCAAAATTGGAGTTCAAAACAAAAGTTAGTTTTCGCAGCAGTGCTGCCACCTACAGTCAGCAAAAGAATCATTCACGACATTCTCCCACATTGAATTTCTCGTAGGAATATGAAACTCAGTCACAAGTTCATTTTTTTAGGTCTCTTGAGGTGTCTCCCGAAACGAGAATGACGATCGTCACATTGGGCACGGTGTTGATAGTGCGTTGCATCTGGTAAATCCTTTTCGTGAACCTCTAATGGGTACAACAGGTCTCAAAAAAGATCCAGACCTGGTCTTTATTTCAGCAACTTTACCGTCTTTTCCAGGATAAAGGTGCAGTCCCTTTGCTAATGGCCACACAATTCATGCTTTTGACATTAGTACCCACAATGAGCACGATATCTCCTTCTTTAATATTTAATTCCTTCTGAGTTTTAAAGGCAAGTTGGACAAAGTTCATTCCAAAATCGGGTGCGTAAATTTTGATGCATTCGTTGCTTGTAGTTGAATCCTATGTTTAATTTCCTTCCATCGATATTGTCCAAGTCAGGAACGCCCACTTCCTTGATCTCTTGAATAAACATAGCAAGTGTCAAAGCTATGAGATTCTCTACATCCTCAGAAAGATAAGTCAGTGGTCTGGAGTTGATTATAGCTTCAGCGTCGCAAATGATGGAATATAATTCTTCATAATGTAAGAGGGCATTGCCAAGAATTTTCCAAAATATTCACTTCAGTAATCCAATTAACCTTTCCCAGAATCCACCCCACCAAGGAGCAGAAAGAGGATTGAACTTCCATTTTATACCTTTTATGGAAGAATATTTCTGAATTTCTTCCCGTTGAATATTTTTCAATTCATTATAAAGTCCTACAAAATTCGTTCCGTTATGTGAATAAATCGTGGATGGTCGTCCTCGACGAGAAGTAAATCTTCGCAAAGCCATGGTGAAACATCCAGTCGCTAATGAAGTTATTAACTCGATGTGGACAGCGCGGTACACTACACAAGTAAATAATAATGCCCAACACTTTGTTTATTTAAGTAAAGTGGACCACACAAGTCAATTCCGGTAATTTCAAAAGCCTTAGCTTCTCGAATCCTGCCCTCGGGTAGGGGTGCACTTGATATTTCAATCGGTTTATAGTTAAAATTTTTTACATTTAATGCACTTTTTTATAACTTGGCGTATCGTTTTTCTACTCTTAATAATCCAGAATTGTTCTTGTAACGTAGACATTAAGGTTTGAATTCCTGCATGGCACAGTTCACCATGTTTCTCAAATATAAGTTTATTTACCATATGATGTTTTCTATTTCTATTCTGTGTCAATGACAGAAATGACAATTTTTCGCTTTTTTTTTCATCATTTACTACTTTTAAATTTGGACAAGCCTCAGAAACAGGCCATTCTTCTTTTGAACGTTTCAGCCATTTCGGGCCTTCCCACAATCTAGATTTCACTAATGTTGTCACATTACACCCTCTGGATGGTAGATAAAAATTCCTGATACATGTCTCCAATTTCTTGGATCAGTCAAACGTAGGATCTCTTGCACTCTGTTGTGAACAAACGTTACCCAATTTTCCTCTTTCGTGATCCAGTACAGAGCATCAATTGAGTCTGATCAGTAATATGTCGGGACATGTTCGAGACCCAAATCACCTTTGGTAGCATTAGCCAATCTGGCTCCTATCAGACAGGCTAAAAGTTCCAATCGTGGGATGGAAATCGGCTTTAATGGAGAAACTTTGCTTCTAGCTTGTATCAATTCACATTCTATTCTTCTGTCACTTTCAATTCGTAGAAATATGCGCAAGTCGCATAGGCCGACTTACTGGCATCGCAAAATACATGCACAGATAATGCAGAGTCTTTAAACAAACATCGTGGAATTTATAATTCTTTCAAGTTATTTAATTCATGTTTCCATTTATCAAATTTTGTAGACATCAAAATTGGTAGTTCTGCGTCCCAAGTAATTCCTGCTTTCCAACAATCTTGCAGCAAAATTTTAGGTTCTAAGGAAACAGGACACAAAAAGCCAATCGGGTCAAATATGCGATGGACTGGACAGCTGTTAATATCTTTATATTTGTTCTGGGTAGCTTGTCTTCTTTCGGAGTCTTTCAAGTTGAGGCGAAAGTATCCGTCTTCAATTTCCAGTTAAACCCAAATCTGGAACGGCTTTTGTAGATTTTGGAATTTCTACTGAAGAGTATGTCAGAGTATGCTCCCATCCTCGAAGATCGAATTTTGCCGTGCTTAATATGGGGCGAGCTTCTGAGATAAATTTCACGACTTCTCTTTCCGTGTAATTCCAAAGTGGCTCCTAATAAGAACGGACTGGAAGTGATTCCAAGGAAAACTTTCTTATGTGGATATTTTTTAGGTTTACTTTTCTATCCATTTTCCCACCATAAAAATTTCAAATATCGTCTATCCTTCTCTTGAACTTCAATCTGATATTACTCCGAAGCGAAATATATTCATTATTGACGGAAGAAGTTCGATAATATTTGGCCCTTTCTCAAGACATCATTAATAGAATGAGCATTCTTTTCTTTCACTGATCCATCAAACACTGGTCCAACACTAGTCGTCGAATTGGTCTTGAAAACGGAATGATGCGGTAAAAAAATGTTCATCTGTTTCAGATGTCTGGTTCAAGGAAATGTCTTCAATAATATCTTCATTCCTCCAGACTCTAAAAACATCTTCATAATCATTCAACCTCCCTTTTCTTTCTAATGCTTGGACACAGCTACTTCGACGTTTCTCGGCTTTCTTCCGACCACCTGGTAAAGTTGGATGATCTTTGATCCATGGCAAACTGACAATATACCTACCTTCTTCGTTTCTCATCATAACTGTACGGAGAAAAGTTCAAGTTCTTTTCTTGTGACCCGGATCAGTAATTCCGAGTGTCAAGCTTCCATAAATTAGCTATACTAGAATCATTAACGTATAACGTTAACAGAGTATTTAAACAACTCATTTCCGTTTCTTGAGTTTCGTCGTCCATCCTAGACGTGCATTCATCGCTATTAGATCCGTTAATAAATCTATGATTTCCCCAGTAAATAATTTCCCACAAAGGTCAGCACCGATCAAAATATGAATTTCATTTAGATCCTTTACGTATTAGCAAACCTTTACGTGTTATAATTTTAATTTATTTATGATATCATGATTTTCCAATTCAGGAATGGAAGCACAAATCCTTTTTTGATCCAAACCTTCTAATTCACAAGTGAAAGTTTTATTTAGGTTACATAATTTAACAGAATATCTTTTATGTTTTTCCTTTCTTTCTATCCCGCAAAAAGTCCATGAGTAACAGTTTCTTCTCCTAAGCATTTTAATTTAGTTTTTTCTGCAAGAAATTTAGTTACTTGATCGTTGACTTCCAGTATCATAGATAGCCCTCACAAAATGGTTTGTATCATTTTCTGAAACGCAGACAATTAATGTTTGTAAATACACTTCCTTAGAACAAGAATTTTTTGCCAAGGCCTTATTTTTAGTTGATTTATCAGTTTTGGTTTCATTCCCGTCAGGATAAGTTTAAGAATAATACAATATAGATAAATGTCTTATTCCACACATAGAACAAATAATCTTAATTTTACAAAACCGAGATTCATGACCTAATTTCAGGCACTTAAAACAACCTCCCCGTTTAATTAAAATATCTCTTTTCTAATCGAAAGATAAATTAGAGGCATATACGCATTCGTTTGGATTATGTGTTGATTCATTACAAAAAACACACATCAAAGAATATCTCTTTTCTTTATTTATTTCCGAGCTCAAAAGCTCTGCAGCTGTAAATGAAAAACCTTTTTTCTTTCGAATTTAGTTTTCCTTTTCTTTCTGCGCCGTTACGTCTACGAATCGTGAGGAAGGGGGGAAAGTTCATTTCTTCTACTCAATGTCACTGGAATATTCTGATTACGAAATTATTCGGAAATGCTAGCGTCAGCTCTTTCCAAAGCATTTAAATGCTTACCCAAAAATTCTATAAAATTGTTAATTGTATATTCTCCGCAATCAAATTCTTTGTTGAAAGCGTAAACCAAATAATGTGGAAATAATTTCAGAATCATGGGCACATTAAATTTTCAAACGTTTGCGTTGAAACACCTAAGGTTTCTAAGCTTCTTATTTCAGTTTGACAGTTGTCGAAAAGTATTCGAAAACCTTTAACATCATTAGTACGCTTAAGAGGGGACACATGCATCAAATTACTGATATAAGTGTTTATCGAAATGTCTTTTCGGGCAAAACTATCTTTCAAAACATCAACATCTTTCCACATAATTTTCTGCTGAAATAGAAAATCCTTCAACAGTATTTGGAGCTGTTCCAGCTTAATGTGCTTTCAAATAATTAAATTTGTCTACCAGATCTTAGTGTTCATTTTTGTGAATTGCTGTTTCAAATGAATTCCAAAAAGTAATTCCAAATGACGTGGTGATGTCCTTGCATGTCCCCCCCCCCAAAAAAAAAAAATGCCATACACTACCTTTCTCTCCTTGTCATATTTTCTCATTTTGCATCGCGACAAACATCTCAATTGATGACCAATGGTGCTCAATTAGTGAACAGCATAGATGCTGTGATACACATCTTCTTAATATGTAGTTTAGCCTCATAATAAAACACAAGAAGCGATGTATTTCCGATGTCTTTAGTGATGGCGTTTTTGCGACACAATTACATGTTTGCCGCTCTCGGCATTTTCACTACCGTACCATAATGGAGCACAGGGTTCGTACGCTCCTTGAAAACTCCTTAAGAACTCCTTGAAAACGATTTTCATTTTCAAGCACTATGGAAACTCCTTGAATTTGGGGTTGGACTCCTTAAAACTCCTTGATTTTCATTTTTGAACATTTCTGTAAAACATTTATCTCCAGATAAAAATGCTTACAGTCCGTAGCCGTTTTCGTTTTCGAAATAAAAAAATTCATTTCTTCCGTTTTCCATAGAACCGTTTTCTTCCACGTGAGTCATACCAAAACATCATCCCTCATGACCCCTCATGACCTTCACTCCACCCCTTAGCGTAGCGAATCTCTTATCGCTTCGAAAAGTTATGGCCCCCTCGTCGTATGCCAGTCAATCAATAGAATTAACAACAAATGCCTTACTGTAGTTGCATTCCAGCTACCAATGAAAGGGGATTCTTCGAAAAACAAACATCGATGAGTTCAAGGACGAGGGTATAGGTAAGGTTTAGTTAGATTTGTAGCCATTTCTTAAATTGTTCATATACAAGCTGTGCTTCGATTTTTAACTCAAAATGCCTCCCAACGGGAAATGCGTTTTCAATATCGCATGGTTAGAAAAAGAAGAATATAAGGACTGGATTACGCAAGGCCCTGATCGGTACAGAGCCAAATGTTGCGTTTGCTTGAAGATTTTCGATATTTCATCCATGGGGGAATCTGCTATCAAGTCTCATATGAAAGGTATGTAACTTTTTTTCAAATTTTCTTTACCTTACGTGTTTCTGGGGTCATACGAAAAAACGGGTCTGAAAAAATTCTTTATTAATTCCTATAAAATAAATTTTTGTTTCGTTGACTGAATTTTACTGACCCGGGTTTTTTCGCGACACCGTTTCGGTCACTGTCAAGGTTACCGGAACAGTTCTTACGGCCCTCGTCGGCTATAGAACGTTTAAGAAAATTATATTCCACAGCTAAATCTCACTTATACGCGGGTGCTTGGGACCATAGAAATAGCGCGCATAAATGAAAATCTGCAAAATAGAGCTCAAAAGTTATGAAAAAAAAAAAAAAAAACATTACTTTGCAGGGATGAGTTTTTTCGCCCTATGGCGGTTTTCTGCGCTTTGATTTTTTATAAAATTAAGAATTCCGCTTCTTCAATGAAAATTTCGCTTTTTGTAATCCTGAAAAAAATCCTTTTTTCACCCTCCTTCTATTCAACAGGAAAAAAACTTCCGCCATTTCGAATTATACGTAGAACAAAGAATCACGTAGAACAAAGTTTTTTTGTGTGTTCTTGCCGGGAAAAACATATCAGTAGAAAATTATTAATTTGGCAGTTCTATTTCCTTAAAGAAATAAACTACGTAACGAAAATATCCCGTAGCGATTCGGAAATCGAAAAAAAGTTAAGAAATTTAGTTAGTTTTCGAGAGGGGGGATGATTGTTGGAAGGGGGAAGCACATTAATTTACGATATTCAAAAGCGTCGTCGTCAAAATATGCATTTTTTCTAAAACGGTTCCAAAATTCGGGAATTTTCGAAATCCGGATTGATGTCCCCGACCTTGCCTGATAAAAGGAACCGGAACGAAAACCCATCATTTTCGGCAGGAAACACATTTTTCTTGTTTTGTAAAGTATGATTTCTCGGCAATATTTGGTCAAAATTTACCAAATTTTTCCATTTGAATTTTTTTGAATATTTGGCTTACATTTTGCAATTTAGGATACTTTTCATGTAGCTCCGGCTTATTAAGAAGATGGGACGATCGTAACACATCATTTTGTGCGATCGCTATGCTGGGAAAGCAACTATTATCTTTATATGAAAATCGGAGATTTTCACCTACAATTTTTGGCTTTTTTTGTTTTTCACCAAACTCATCCCTGTACTCTGTTAAAAAATAATTTGCTTTATGTTTTGTATAGAGATACGAAATTTAAATGAGAATATAAGTTTAAATTTTTTTTTATTTATTACAACAATTTTTTTAAGAATGCGGAATAATTTTTTTCTTTATTTTTTTGCAATTAAAAAATCTTTACCTTTAAATTCTGAGAACTTGCCCCGTTGTAGCGGTCGTAGGGACTTTACATTGGGAGTATTGTCTTTCTTCTAGGATAGGAATAGAAAACAAAAATGACACAAGTGCTGTTGAGTAATTCCTATCTGAGATTAATGGGTTTTCATTTATTAACAAAATATATTGAATTCTAAAAAAAATTTAATAAAATCTCAAATTTTGGTTTTAAGGACTGAAAAATATATTTGGTCTATTAAAATTATAATAAAATATAATTATTTCATCTTAAAATGAGCATATTAACATTATATTTCCTTTAATAATCCATTTATGAAAATTTAAGTGGAAAAAAACTTAATTATTAATTTCCCTTTTTTCTAATTCCAATTGTTTCATTCTATTGTTTTTAAGTAATTTTATACTAAAACTTTTTATAAATATGTAAGTAAATAAAAATAAAAGCAATGTTTTTTGTTCATTAAATTAAAAATGTTTTTAATACTGATTAGAATACCACATATTAATTAATATACATGGCATCTCTCTATAGTATTGCGTAAAATTAAATTTAGTTATTTGTTTTTTTTAGTACAATCAAACTGCTAGTAAGATATTTTAAAATTTTTACAATTGTTTTCTAATGACATTTTTTCATTGTAGGTCAAAAACACAATAACTTGCTTAAAGCCAAGCTAAACAAGACAGTTTCCATTACTGAATATTTGACTTCATCAGATACTTCAAATCAGTCTGGTTCAAATGTGGAGACCTTTTCTACAGCAAGTGCACAAATGGATTCATTTGCTGTTAAAAAAAATGTTCTGGATGCAGAAATTTTATGGGTTTTAAAATGTGTTGAAAACCATTATTCGTTCCACTCATGTAAAGATTTAGGGGATTTGTATAGGAAAATGTTTCCTGATAGCTCCATAGCTAAGCAGTTTAGTTGTGGGGAATCTAAGGCAAGATATTTATGTCATTTTGGCATTGCACCTTGCTGTGAAAGTGTAATGAATAAATACCTAAAAGATATCACACATTACACATTGCTGTTTGATGAAACGCTTAACATCACCAACCAAAAGAAGCAGATGGATGTACACATCCGGTATTGGAATCCTGACGATAACAGGGTAAGGACTCAGTACTTAAACTTCAATATTTTTGGGTCATTCTACTTCTGAGGATTTGCTGAAAGCTTTTTACGAGGCTACATCGAAGATAGATCTGAAAAAGTTATTGCATGTATCTATGGATGGCCCTGCTGTCAATTGGAAATTTTATGAAAAATTACAAGAAAGTTTAGGGAAAGAATTCAATGTGCAGTGTGTAACTGTAGGCAGCTGTGGGCTGCATATAATTAATAATTCATTAAAAAAAGGAGTTTCTTCCACTCAGTGGAATATAACAGAAATTTTAAATGCATTGTATTGGTATTTCAAAGATTCTCCAGCTAGAAGAGATGATTATATGAAAGTATCTGATACAAAAAAATTTCCTATAAAGTTTTGCAACCACAGGTGGCTGGAAAACTGCCCGGCTACTGAAAGAGCTTTGGAGATATGGAATGATGTAATTAAATATTTCACTGAAATTTAAAAGGGGGTCTTTCCAAAAGCTACGTGCAAATCGTTTTCAGTGATTTTGGAGGCTGTAAAAGATCCATCTATTGAAATCAAATTCAATGTATTCCTCTCTGTTGCAAAATTAATTGCACCTTTTCTGGAACTTTACCAGACAGATAAACCTATGCTTCCCTTTTTGGGCCAGGATATTTTGAAAGTTGTTTGCAATTTACTGAAACTTTTCAAAGTAATTAAACCTGCAAGCATTGAAGAAATTTCACCAGTGAAGAAGTTGAGTGAATTTGATTTTGATGATTCATCTCTTCATGAATCTAAACATAAAATAAGTTTAGGTTTCACTGCTGATAAGATGTTAAAGGAAAAAAATTTTAAGAAAAAGATAACAGAAGGAAATGCTTTTCTGTTGAAAAATGATTGTAAAAATCTAGTCATTAATTTAATACAACATTTAATGGAAAAGTGCCCAATTACCTACTCACTTGTAAGAAAAGTATCATGCATTAATCCTAATTATATGATAAAATCAAAAGAGAAGTCACAAAAGAAAATGAAAAGTGTTCTGACATATTTTTCCCAAAAGAAACAAATTTCTGATGAAAAGGGGGAAAAATTCTTCTATTATATCTTGAATTTTTAGTAGATATAAAAAAGAACCTCTCGGTGGAATTCAAGAATTTTAATCCGAAAACAATGTGTATTGATGAATTCTATTATTCCTTTTTAAAGGAGGAAAAGTATGGAGACCTGTTGGACTTCTTTAAGATGCTTCTGATACTGTCACATGGCCAGGCATCAGTAGAAAGAGGGTTTTCAGTCAATAAATCTATTGAAGTGGAAAATTTAAAGGATGAATCCTATATTGCTCAAAGAAAAATTCACGATTTTTTAAAAATCCATGGCGGTGCCAAGAATGTTAACATAACAAAGGAACTAAGGCTATCTGCTTCCGCAGCAAGGGGCAAATATCAAGATTTTTTGGAAACACAAAAACGTAACCAAAACAAAGGGGTAGGAGTCAAAAGGAAATTGATTGAGGAAGAAATAGATTATTTGGAACAAAAAAGATGTTGTCTCCAGAAAGATATTGTGGATAATGAAAAAGAAGCAGATGAGCTTGCTCAGAAAGGAGAGGCAAAAAGAGACATTTCTTTTTTTTTAGTCAAACAGCCTCAGAAAAACCATAAAAGAAAAAAACATTACACTAGATGAAATTGCTGTACAAATAACTTCAAAAAAAGCAGATCTAAAAAATTTGTAACCTTTTTTTAATTAAACTATGTATGAAAATTATTGAGTTTGTTATTTTTTTATCAATGCACATAACAGAGGTTTTATGGTAAGATGTTATAATTAACCTCTAACAATTAAAAGTGTGTTAGAGGTTAATTATACTTACATTTTACGAAAGGTATTTTAAATATTTTTTAAACTAGTCTACTTTTAAATTTGTTGCAAAGCATGATTTATTGGTGTAATCGGTAAAGTTATGTAAAAACGTACTCCTTGAAATTTTAAAAATCACTCCTTGAAAACTCCTTAAATACTCCTTGATTTTTATTTGTGAAAATTTGTATGAACCCTGGAGCAGAAGCCAGCGGATTTGTACAAAATCCTACCACTTATTTGTGTGTGTTTTTCGTGGGACCTTTGCATGTCGTTCCTGGTAAATTAAACGCCTACATGAACATTTTGGACCATCAGGTTCTTCCTACGTTCTGGCAGTTTTATAGAATGGACGAATGTTACTTCCAGGACGACAGCACTCCATATCATGTTGCAGCCTCTATTAAGCAGTGGTATCGAGATATAGATGTAAAACCTCTTCCCTGTCCTGCTCAGAGTCCCGACCTAAACCCCATAGACTATTGGTGGGACGAGTTACGGCGACGCTTACAGACCAAGGAACCACGTACGAAATCTACAGCTAAGCTGGCGGCATTCTTGCAGCAGGAATGGACACAAATGCCCATAGCTGTGTATCAAAAGCTTGTTGAAAGTATGCCCAGAAGGGTTGCTAGTGCAATTGCAGCAAGTGGGGGACCGTCCCCCTATTAAAGCATGTATTATTTCCCTAATACCATCACATCTTGCTGTCCGGTTCATTTTTGTAGGGGAGTGTATATAGGTATTAAAATAAGATATGATAAAGACATATAATTGCTCGGAAATTTCTCTTACAACGTCGTCTATGAGACAGCTGCTACGTTTTTGTGACTAAAAATCCACCTATTGTGCCAGTTGGGTGGGAGGTATTGTTCAAATACGGAGTCGAAGCTTGAGCACTTGACAATTTCTGAGTGAACATTGGACACACTAAAAATAGTTTTACACTTCTTGAATACAAAACCACTCCCCTCTACCTACAGCTATGAGTTTTTCGAGCACTTTTTTAGAACATTAGGTAGGTAAGTAGTAGAATTTACTCCGCACTGGAGCAACACAACTGGTTATGGATGATGGACAATCCAAAGGCAAACATCCAAGGACACCTCGAAATTCTGAACTACCGTCGGAGGACGGCGTTAGCACCTGAGCATGGAAAATTAGAGTTACGACGCATTTAATCTCAGTCACCCACGAAAAGGCAAAATCGAGGTGGTAAAAATGATTATAAGCATAGTTGGAGAGAGAGGACATGTTTATTAAAAAAAATATTCTAATGAATTTAGTATTTTTTTAAAAGAAGGATTAAAATAAAAATTTCTCTGTTAAACTTATAGATTTATGTAGTTTATAAAAACAGAAGCACTTTTCATTTGTTAATTGTGAGCTTCTTTCTTTTTTTTCTGATGAGATGGTTCTGCGAATGGTAGCTGTTTCACCTGTCTTGAAATGGACTTCACGAAGGTCATCTGCCTTCTCACCTCTACATTCTTCCACCCGAATACGTCTCAGAGAACATCAAGGGACTCCGAAAAATACTCTCTGAAGTCACTCTTGGTTTCAAGTCGCTTAAACCATTTCTCAATCGCAACAAATGTTGCGATTTTGGAACACTTGTTCATTAATAATAACATGAAGTAATTGATTCTGCATGGTTTACAAATTGCTTATAAAATATGTGATGAAATGTCTGTGGTTTTTAAATTTTATATTTATGAGAGCATTGTTTTTTCAATATTTTGAAGCAGTGATTTTACAGAACTTCTCAAAAGCTCTTAATATTTCATGCGAATCTTTCCATGCCATAGAATGTTTTCAAAACGTTAAGGCTAGGGATTGCAATCCGATCCGGCATCGTTTGGCAACCTACCGGATACATCAAATCCGGTTCGGATCCTATCAACCCGATTTTTTAAAAAATTAAATAGTCGATTATTCAAACCATCTTTTAAGTCGCAAAATTAATCGAACTAACATTTTTCATTCATTAATTTGGAGAATTTTAGCAAAAATAATAAATTAAATTATCTATAAAATTTTTTGCGAAGGAAGGAAACTTATTGAAAGGAAGGAAACGTACAAAGGTTTAAAAGTACATTTAGAAACAAAACACTAGTGAATTGGCAGACACATTCCAATTGGCAGTGGAGACACTATGCAGATGAGATGCGACCCTTCTTACCGCTGGAACAACATTAAAATTCATTTTAGAACAGCTGAAAAAACAAGACACTGTCTTTTACACACACATCGATTTCCTGTCGGGTGATAAACAAACGTAAAGATATTTAATCGCGCGTATTTTATTCGAGAAACAAAATAAAAGGACTTTCTTATTCCCTATTCCACGTTCATACCTTCGCGCTCGTTTAAAGATAGAATAAAAATTTCAACAGATTTGAAATATGTGACAAATTTTAAGCCAGTTCAATACCTTAAATGAGATTTTCTTTAAATAAATAAATTTTTCAACTGTAACTTTTATATTTTCGCAATACGAATTTAGCCGCATTTGACGAAGATATTGATTACGAACACAAAAGGAGCTATTTAACTTGAATATTGTACTTAGTTGCATTAATTTACTGCTTTATAATATAAATAGCAGCTAAAATAGGATGAATATTTAACTGTAATCGATGTTTTGAAGAGTTTACAACAAAGGAGATAGTTGCTAATTTTATTTCTGAGATAACGAATACCGACAACGGTCCTTTTGATTTTTCATGCATGGCAAAGGTCTTTAAAATAAAGCTAAATTTAAACATTCAATTTGAAGTTATTTTTTAATGTCCTTAACGTGAAACGTGAAAAATAAGTTTCAATTTTCATTCATTTTTCACATCCTAGTGTTAAATTGAACTCGATATGGCTTTTGGAATTGAATTTATTAGCCTGATTTACTGAACTTAATTTACTGTGAGCTTTTTTTCGTAGAATTTATATTTTAATCTTGAAGTATTTATATATTTTAATCTACAGGGTGGTCCCGAATTCATGGTACAAACTTTAATGGTAGGTACAGGACATTGTAACAATGATTTATTGTATAGGAATGTATAGTCGCAAGTGACGCGGTGAGGCGTAAACAGGGGAAATAAAAGGAAAGAGAAATGGAGTGATCGGTTGGTATCATTGCCGGTAGAGGGCAGTAGATGTCTAGCCGCTGTTGAACATGATGCATCGCAGTAGGGAAAAGCGCCATTCACAATTGTGCTGCCGTAGACGATGGGTGACTTTACGTATGCAGAAAAAGCAGACATGCATTACATGTACGGCCGTGCAAATGGTAACGGCAGAGCTGCGTTACGAATGTATCGCGCGGAGTATCCTGATCGACGAATGCCGGATCATAGAATTTTTCAACGGTTACATCGTCAACTTTGTGAAACAGGTGCGTTCGACGTCAACAGACATGGCGCTGGTCGAGTAAGAGCTGTACGCACTCCAAGGCTGGAAGAAAGCATCTTGAACATTGTGGCTGATAGACCCGAGTCAAGCACAAGAACTGTTGCGCGTGACGTAGGTGTGAGTCATCAGACTGTATGCAGAGTGTTAAACGAAAATCGCTTACACCCCTTCCATTTTCAGAAAGTACAAGCATTGAATCCGGCAGATTATCCTCGCCACGTGAACTTCTGCCTGTGGGTGATGCAGCAATGTGCGTTGCAGCCGGATTTCGTAGATTATGTGCTATTTACAGATGAAGCGACATTTTCACGCGAGGGTGTCTTTAATGCGCACAATTCCCATGTGTGGGCAACCGATAATCCACATGCAACGCGTCGACATGCGTTTCAACAACGTTTCAGTATTAATGTGTGGGCTGGTATTGTGAACGACTTTTTGATTGGCCCATACTTACTACCCACGCGGCTCACTGGCGGAAGCTATCTTATTTTTCTGAAAGAAGTGTTACCACAACTGCTGCATGATGTTCCGATCGCCATTCGTAACCGCATGTGGTTTCAGCACGATGGGGCGCCAGCACACTTCAGCATTGATGTACGGAATTACCTGAATGCCACGTTTGGTACTCGATGGATTGGGCGTGGTGGACCAGTCCCTTGGCCACCCCGATCTCCCGATTTATCGAGCCTCGATTACTTTTTATGGGGACATCTAAAGCATCTTGTTTATGAGACTCCAGTTGACTCAGATGAGGATCTCGTCGCTCGCTTATCTGTAGCTGCTGCAGGTGTGCGTGAAATACCAGGCATCTTTGAACGTGTACGCCAATCGCTCCACCGACGCTGTCAAGCATGTATCGATACTGGTGGACGCAATTTTGAACAATTACTGTAAACATGACACTTGTCAACAACGCTTTCAATAAAATCTTTGTTTTTCCTTTCGGCCGTTATTTCCTCTGTTTTCGCCTCACCGCGTCACTTGCGACTATACATTCCTATACAATAAATCATTGTTACAATGTCCTGTACCTACCATTAAAGTTTGTACCATGAATTCGGGACCACCCTGTATAAGTTATTTATGTATTTTAATCTTGAAGTTATTAATATATTTTAATCTTGAAGTTATTTGTATATTTTAATCTTAAAGTTATTACTATTTTTATCGAAATTATATTATATAGACAAATTCTCTTTGCGATATTCCGGTTTTTGACGTAACTGTTTTTCGGTCATTCTTAAATTGATTGTCGATTGTTGAAATATTGTTGAAATATTCACTAGTATATATATACTTTACAGCAGACGTCTTCCCCTGCATTTTCTGGTAGAATTTTTATCTTTGTACAGTTGTAATGTTTTATCCTACAGCTCTGGTCTTATTTGTACCAATTTCCAAAAATTAAATCGGAATACCTAATTTTATTGTCTTGGAACTATATTTTCAACATTCAGTTTTGTGAACAAAATTTTAAATCCTTACTTATTCAAGTTTCTGTATTTGACAGGTCATTTAAAAAGCCACAATTTCCATGCTATCGATGCTATATTACAATAAGAGGAAATTCTGTATCATTTTTCTCTTTAATTGTTAAATACAATTCGAAATGGTGAATACCAAAGACCCTGTTATCAGTTCTTCCGATTTATGGAACTGTATTTTCGTTCCCGAAGTTTCAAATAAGTTTTTATTTTCTAAATTCTATTTTAGGTAATTTAACATAATTTTTAAATCTACCTTTACAAACAAAGAATGATTTTTGATACCTTAAACCAGGGCTCGAAATACCCGGGTGCACAGGTGCATTGTGCACATGAAAATAAAATTGTGCACCTAATTTTCCACCAGGTGCATGCAGTGCACCTAACGTTAAAAAAAAAAAGGGGGGGGGGACGACGTGTTTTATGTTATTTTGATGTTTGAACAAAATATTACTATCGACCTCACTCGCTCTAAAGGAACGAAAATTAAAATTCGTAAATACATACTACTGAAAAAGAAAATCGCTGGGCCGTAACGGGTTTATGCAGGAGGAGATTTACTTGTGCTACTACCACCAGAACTTTCCGATGATCGAAACTTTTTCCAGATGGCTCTGTGAATCGAATGTCGCGACAGCCGGAGAAGGGAGAATTTAGATCACTTGACCACCCGCTAACGACAGGCATCCCGCATTTCTATAAACAACTCGTGTTTCAATAAAGTGTTTTGCCGTATTAATTCCTGAGAATTGTCTGGCCACTGCGTATCGTAAACAAATATTTTCATTATATATCTTTAAATTCAGATTTTATCTTCTTAAAAAATGAAGTGTACTCGTTTATTTTTATGTGTTTTTAACTTTCAAGGTCTGATGATGACTGAATATTTGTAAGTAATAATTTCGCAGATAAAAAAAATTGTTTAAATAATTTTACTTACTATCTACTACTTACATATCTAAACATCTATATATAATTCTCTTACGTGGCACGCAAAAAAGACGTTATTTGTAATCGCTTTTTGGCAACACTGTACGATTGTTTGTTTATCGCGAAGTCTCGCGCATCGATTGAATTTATATCGTTATCGGATGAAATTTTATTGAAGAAAAAAAAAAGGAAATTTTAATGAGCTGTTGCAGTTAGTTTATAATAGAAATCAAAGAAAGCGGAGGATCTTTTCAGGGCCATTTAAAAAACGGTCCTTTTCAGGGCCAACAATTATAGTTCAACAAGACGCTTGCACTACAACTTTCGGCAATAAACTCAATGAAAAAGTGTGGGTCGTTTGAGTGCTGGGAAAATGTACACACAAACAACATGCTGGGTATTCAATTTCCAAAGCAACGCTCACATTTCGAGTCAAAATTTGCACAAAGTTTTCATTTGAATTCTGATTTTAGAGATACTGTATATATTTTTTCTGTAATACAGCAAATTTAGATTTGAAAAACATTTTTTTGGTAACATATTTTATAAACAATCCCTTCTGCTAGGACACATGTCTTCATTGAGGCGAGCGAAGCGAGCATAGGTTCGCGCAGCGAACCAATGAGGATTGCGAAGCAATCCTCCGGGGGTTGGCGAGCGTTAACGAGCAGGGGGCAGGCCCCCTAGTACACAATTAATAAAGTAATTTGCATTATGTTTTTTTAATAATAATTATATTTTTAAAATATAATCTGTGCACCTAATTTTAAAACTTAGGTGCACCTATATTAAAAAATCTATTTCGAGGCCTGCCTTAAACTAATATAATTTCTTGACCTATACGTATTATTTTACTATTGTATTTACAAACAATACTGCACTTCTGACCTCAAATTAAATTTTTCTGTGTTTATTCTAAACTTTATCTTAACTTTCTTCTAACTAGGTGTATTAAGTAGTGTACCTACTTTCCCACCAATAAAATGCGTAGATGACAGCACACATCAGTCAATTTAACTACAATTAGACTATCCGAAACGAAGACTAATCCTCCAACCTTCTCTCTTTCAGGGTATTTGTAGCACGAATGGAACCACAAATTGTATAACGACTGGGGAATTATTCAACAAAAATTTGTTCAAAACCCATGACAAAACGTGATAATAATGCTAAATTAAAAACAATCTAAGAATGACCAAAAACAGATTATGTCAAAAACCGGAAGATGGCAAAGATAATTTCTGTCTATATAATATAACAATTTCGATAAAAATAGTAATAACACTAACTTCAATATTAAAATATAAATTCTACGAAAATAAGCTCACAGTAATTTGAGTTCAGTTAATAAGATCATTTTCAAAAACCTTATCGAGCTCAATTTAACACGAGGATGTGAAAAATGAATGAATATTGAAACTTATCTTTTATATATCACGTTAAAGACATTAAAAAAATAACTTCGAATTGAATGTTTAAATTAACTTTATTTTAGAGACATTTGTCACGAATAAAAAATGAAACGGACCGTTGTCGGTATACGTTATTTACTCTTCAGAAAATCGAATACGATTAACTATTCATCCTATTTTAAGTTACTATTTATATAAATATGTTTTCTATAAATCAAGATAAATAGCTCTTTTTGTGTTCGTAATCAATATCTTCGTCAAATGCTGTTAAATTGGTATTGCGAAAATATAAAACTTACAGTTGAAAAATTATTTGTTTAAAGGAAATCACATTTAAGCTATCGATCTGTTGTAAAATTTTCCGCAGATTTCAAAAGCGTCGAAATTTTATACATGGACTCGACAGTAAAAAAACCCTTTTGTTTTTATCATAATTGACTTAATCTCAACTTAATCAATCTTTGACGTGAAATTACATGTAAGGTATCAATCTGGTTTTAAATTTTCCGCAGATTTCAAATCCGTTGAAATGTTTATTTTATCTCTAACGAGCGTTTGGAGAGTAAAAAAGCTGTTTTTTTTTTGCTTTTCGAATAAAATAAACAACGTTTGTCGTCTGCTCTAGTGGCAAGAGACGTCAGAAAAACAGATATTTTGTCGTGTTGTGAGTAGCTGTGTGCAAGCTCCCATACTCTTCTTCATGCCACCAAAATAATTTATGGTACGTCATTTTATCGCCCGACCGAAATCGATGTGTGTGCAAGTAGCCTAAGGGTAAAAGAACGTCGTTGCACGATAATAAAAAAATATCACTTTATTTAAAGAATCAAAAAAAATATGATCGAAACATGAGACAAGCTGACAATACGTTTCTTGTACCGAAAAAGAATCTTATGCAACAGGAAATGAAAAAAATATTAAACCGAGTCATTAAAGGTGACAATGAAAATGTGGAACCTGCAGAAGAAAGTTTAAATTCCAACTCACACCTTCATTGCAAACTAATTTAACATTAAAAGAGGAATTAGAAAGCAAATTCCGCAAAAAAATGAAGACTTGCAAAAAGACAAACTTTTGAAAATAAACAGATTTTGAGAAAATACTGACATAAAAAATAACTTCATATGAAATGGAGGAAGTCAAAGGAAAATTTGTCTGTTATGTATGACTACTTAATGACGTTTAATGACGTAAGAGTTGCTTAGAGGTGGGTGATTTGAGGAAGGAGCTGGAGGCTTTGAAGGTGAGGTTTGCAGAGGGAGTAGAAAAGGGTGTTCAGTGTGTAGACTTGGGACAAGTAGATCAGGGGGATGAGGTTGATAAGGTAACTAATGGGGTTGTGGTTGGAGATTCAATGGTTAGGGTTTGGGGAGACATGGTAAAAAGCGCAATTTTGCAAGGTGTTGCTTGCCAGGCACCAGGGTCAAACATGTAGTTGAGGCAGTTAAGCCAGGTGTAATTAAAGGGGAGGAAAAGGCAGTAGTGTGGGTGGGAACTAATGATGTAGAGAGGACCACAAATGTTGAGTTTAAGAGGGAAGCGGAAACACTTTTGAGAGGCATTAAGTCTCATGGGGTAGAAGTTACAGTCTTAGGGTTACTACCTAGGTATGGGTTAGATAATAGGTGGTTAAATCAAAGGACCAATAAGATGAACTGGTTGTTAAGGGATTTGAGTGTGAGGTTTGAGTAGGTTAGATTTTTAGATGTTTGGAAGGAGTGTAGGAGGGATTGGATACGCAGGGACAATTTGCATTTAAGCCTGATAGGTAATAGGGAGGTTGGCAAGTGGGTTTTGAAAATTCTGGTGTCAAAAAACTAGAATACAAGCAGGGATGGGAAGGATATAGAGGGTTAACAGTACACAATAATTGTTTAGGAAAACTAACAGGGTCTAAATTACAGGAGACAAACAGTACAAAGGGAAAGTGCAATATAAGGGTGAAAAATAAGCTAAAAGTATTTTATTGTAATGCTCGCAGTGTGAGAAATAAAATGGATGAGCTCAGGGGAATTGCACAAGCAGAGGATATAGATATCATTGGGATAACTGAAAGTTGGACAAGCAGTGAAGATGCACAAATTTTAGAATTGAGTGGATTCACATTGTTTAGAGAGGACAGAGTGAATAGGAAAGGGGGTGGGGTTTTGATTTATGTGAGATAATTCGTAAACTGTACAGAAGTAAAGTTGAATAGTAAAACTGAGGGTATAGAATCAGTCTGGGTGAAATGAATACAGACAAAGTCAAAGGACTTATTCTGGGTAATATACACTGCTGGCCACCCAAATTGCAACACCAAGAAAGACAAGAGATATCACAACAAAATTTATTTTGTAAATAACATGTTGACCAAGTATCAAATGATTAAATTTATAGACTTCTGTGAAGTGTGGTTCCTGCCAAAATCAGTAGCCAAAGTAGTCGTCATTGTTGGAAATCACCGCTGCCACACGCCTCGGCATTAATTCAAAGAGACTTTGGATGTGTTCTTGGGGTACAGCAGACAAAGCAGCTTCCACACGTTGCCAAAGTTGATCTGATGTGGCAGCTGGGGATGTAATCTGGGGCAATCGTTGAGCAAACATGGACCACATGTTTTCTATCGGTGAAAGATCCGTAGAGCGAGCTGGCCAGGGAAGCAATTCAATCTGGCGATTGACGAAGAACCCTTGGACAATGCGTTCCACGCGTGGTCGCGCATTATTCTGTTGAAATATGGCTGTGGGCAAGCCCTGAAGGTAAGGAAGGACAACTGGCTCCAACACCTCGGAGATGTAGCTCTGGCTATTTCAAGTACCGGTAATGCATACTAGAGGAGTGCGAGAGTGATATCCAATACCGCCCCATACCATAATAGCCGGTGCAGGACCAGTGTGGCGGTGCATAACGCAGCTGTTCAGCGTCATCTCTCCACGGTGTCTCCAGACTCGAATCCGACCATCGTGGTGTTGCAGACAGAAGCGACTCGTCAGTAAAGACAATTGCATTCCATTCTGCCGTCCACATCCTTCTTTCATCGCACCATTGGCGGCTGAGACGTCTGTGGTTCTGCATCAATGGTAGACGAAGCAATGGACGTTTTGCGGACAGACCAGTCTGTTGTAAACGGCGTCGAATGGTACGCGCAGACACTGGATGATGCGTTACAGACTGAATGTGCTGTGCTATGGTTCGTGATGTGGCTGAGCGATCCGGCACTGCCATACGCACAATATGCCTGTCATCACGTAAAGTGGTGCACTGAGGTGGAGGCGACCGAACACGTCGGTCCGTCGTAACCTCCTGCATACAACGATCACATATCCGCATTACAGTTGTTTGGTTTCGTCCAACACGACTACCGATTTCCCTGAAAGATAATCCACAATCTCTGTAGGCCACTATCCTTCCTCTATCGAACTCGGATACTTGATCAAAAGATGATCGCTGTTTTCTACGAGGCATAATCGATCATTTTTTTCAAAAAACACAAGAAAAACACAACTACCGTACTTCAAATCGTCGAAATCTCCAAGCCTTAAATAGCGCTTTGAATTGGCGCCACAGGAGCGCGTGATGTGCTTCTGCGATGAAATTCTAATCATTTGCATATCTCACTTCCGCTAATACATGTCGTAAATTTCATATTATTTGCATGCTTCCTTCAGGGTATTGCATTTACGGTGGCCAGAATGTTGTCATCACAAGCAATTATTCTAGAATATAAAATCCTTTTAAACTAATTATTACTTTTTCCACGACAAGATGGCAGTACCAGTCATTTAGCCTCTAATTTTTAAGAAAGCTTATAGGTCAATTATATTATAGTATTTTTACTTAAGTAAGTAAAATGGATCAACCTTTCACTAGATGTCGTTACCTGTTATTTTATAAAAGTATTAAATACCTGCAAAGAAATTTAAAACCATTCTCAATACATTCAGAGATAAAAAGAAAAAGTACAAGTCCTTATCTGCAGAAGGGAGTAATGGAATTCTATGACAAATAACCATTGCTTAGTAAGTCAACAATGGCCTAACGGCTAGAATACTCGTATCGCATCACAATGGTCACAGGTTAGAAATCAAAAATTAATTTTTTATTAAAATAATATGTTTGATTATCTCCCCACCAGATGGCGCTACAAGCAATTCACCACCATGGCAACTCTTCAAGAAATTGACGTCATCCTGTCGATCCCCAGTGCCTTAGTTTTTGATCATCTCACCACCAGATGGCGCTATCAGTCATTCTTTACAGTAGCAACTTGTCAACAAATTAACGTCATCTTGTTCATCTCCAGTTTCTTATCAAACGACCACAATCTTGAAGAATGATGTCATCAAAAGCAATTGTGCTAGAATATAAAATCTTTTTAAAATAATTGTTACTTTTTCCACTACAATATCGTAGTACAAGACATTTAGCATTTAATTTAAGAAATCTGATCGATCCTGTATATTATAGTATTTTCACTTAAGTGAGTTTAATGGTTGAATCATTCACTAGATGGAGCTACCTGTTATTCTATAAAAGTATTAAATACCTATAAAGAAAATAAAAAAATTCTCAATACATTATTAGTGAAAAAGGAAAAGTACAAGTCCTTATTTGCAGAAGGGAGTAATGGAATTCTATGATAAATAACCACTTCTTGGTAAGTAATCAATGGCCTAACGGCTAGCATACTCGTATCGCAGCACTATGGTCCAGGGCTCAAATCAAAAATTTATTTTTTATTAATATATTATATTTCATCTTCTCACCACCAGATATCGCTAACAGTCATTCATCACAGTAGCAACTTGTCAACAAATTAATGTCATCTTGTTCATCTCCAATTTCTTATCAAACGACCACAATCTTGAAGAATGTTGTTATCACAAGCAATTATTCTAGAATATAAAATCCTTGTAAACTAATTATACTTTTTCCACGACAATATGGCAGTACCAGGCATTTAGCCTCGAATTTAAGAAAGCTTATAGGTCAATTATATTATAGTATTTTTACTTAAGTAAGGAAAATGGATCAACCTTTCACTAGATGTCGTTACCTGTTATTTTATAAAAATATTAAATACCTACAAAGAAATTTAAAACCATTCTCAATACATTTAGAGATAAAAAGAAAAAGTACAAGTCCTTATCTGCAGAAGGGAGTAATGGAATTCTATGACAAATAACCATTGCTTAGGAAGTCAACAATGGTCTAACGGCTAGCCTACTCGTATCGCATCACCATAGTCCCATTTTCAAAACCAAAAATTCATTTTTCATTAAAATGAAATGTTTGATCTTCTCACCACCAGATGGCGCTATTATAATTCACCACAATGGCAAATTGTCAACAAATTGACGTCATCCTGTTCATTCCCAGCGCAATATTTATTGACCATCTCACCACCAGATGGCACTACCAGTTTTTCATCACAACAGCCACTTGTCAACAAATTGACGTCGTCTTGTTCATCCCCAGTTTCTTATCAAACGGCCACAATCTTGAAGAATAATGTCATCAGAAGCAATTGTCCTAGAATATAAAATCTTTTAAAACTAATTGTTACTTTTTCCACTACAAGATCGCAGTACAAGACATTTAGCCTTTAATTTAAGATATCTGATCGATCCTTTATGTTATAGTATTTTCTCTTAAGTGAGTTTAATGGTTCAATCATTCACTAGAAGGAGCTACCTGTTATTCTATAAAAATATTAAATACCTACAAAGAAAATAAAAAAATTCTCAATAAATTTTTAGTGAAAAAGATAAAGTACAAGTCCGTATTTGCAGAAGGGAATAGTGGAATTCTATGATAAATAACCACTTCTTGGTAAGTCAATAATGGCCCAACTGCTAGCATACTGGTATGGCAACACCATGGTGCCTCCTTCGAATCCAAAAATTATTTTTTAATTAAAATAATATGTTTGATTATCTCACCACCAGTTGGCGCTACAAGTAATTAAACACCATGGCAAGTCTTCAAGAAATCGACGTAATCCTGTTCATCCCCAGTGCCTTATTTTTTGATCATTTCACAACCAGATGGCACTACCAGTCATACTTCAACATAGCAACTTGTCAACAAATCGATGTCGTCTTGTTCATCCACAGTTTCTAATCCAACGGCCACAATCTTGAAGAATGATGTCATCACAAGCAATTGTCCTGGAATATAAAATCTTTTTAAAGTAATTGTTACTTTTTCCACTACAAGATCGTAGTACAATACATTTAGCCTTTTATTTAAGAAATGTGATCGATCCTGTATAATACAGTATTTTCACTTAAGTGAGTTTAATAGTTCAATCATTCATTAGATGGAGCTACTTGTTATTCTATAAAAGTATTAAATACATACAAAGAAAATAAAAAAATTCTCAATACATTTTTAGTGAAAAAGGAAAAGTACAAGTCCTTATTTGCAGAAGGGAGTATTGGAATTCTATGATAAATAACCACTGCTTAGTAAGTCAACAATGGCCTAACGGCTAGCATACTCGTATCGCAGCACTATGGTCCAGGGCTGAAATCAAAAATTACTTTTTTATTGAAATATTTTATTTCATCTTCTCACCACCAGATGGCGCTATCAGTCATTCATCAGAGTAGCAACTTGTCAACAAATTAACGTCATCTTGTTCATCTCTAGTTTCTTATCAAACGACCACAATCTTGAAGAATGATGTCATCACAAGCAATTATTCCAGAATATAAAATCCTTTTAAACTAATTATTACTTTTTCCACGACAAGATGGCAGTACCTGTCTTTTAGCCTCTAATTTTTATGAAAGCTTATAGGTCAATTATATTATAGTATTTTTAATTAAGTAAGTAAAATGGATCAATCTTTGACTAGATGTCGTTACCTGTTATTTTATAAAAGTATTAAATACCTACAAAGAAAATTAAAACCATTCTCAATACATTTAGAGATAAAAAGAAAAAGTACAAGTCCTTATTTGCAGAAGGGAGTAATGGAATTATATGATAAATAACCACTGCTTAGTAAGACAACAATGGCCCAACTGCTAGCATACTGGTATGGAAACACCATGGTCCCGCCTTCGAATCCAAAAATTATTTTTTAATTGAAATAATATGTTTGATTATCTCACCACCAGATTGCGCTACAAGTAATTAAACACCATGGCAAGTCTTCAAGAAATCGACGTTATCCTGTTCATCCCCAGTGCTTTATTTTTTGATCATCTCACCACCAGATGGCACTACCAGTCATACATCAACATAGCAACTTGTCAACAAATTGACGTCATCTTGTTCAAATCCAGTTTCTAGTCAAACGGCAACAACCTTGAAGAATGATGTCATCACAAGCAATTGTCCTGGAATATAAATTCATTTTAAACTATTTGTTACTTATTCCACCACAAGGTGGCAGTACCAGTCATTTAGCGTCTAATTTTTATGAAAGCTTATAGGTCTATCATACTATAGTATGTTTACTTAAGTAAGTTTAATGGTACAAACTTTCACTAGATGACATTATATGTTATTTTATAAAAATATTACATACCTACAAAGAAATTTAAAACCATTCTCAATACATTTTTAGTGAAAAAGACAAAGAACAAGTCCCTATTTGCAGAAGTAGAAATGGAATTATATGATAAATAACCACTGCTTTGTAAGTAATCAATGGCCTAACGGCTAGCATACTCGTATCGCAGCACTATGGTCCAGGGCTCAAATCAAAAGTTTATTTTTTTATTAATATATTATATTTCATCTTCTCACCACCAGATATCGCTAACAGTCATTCATCACAGTAGCAACTTGTCAACAAATTAACGTCATCTTGTTCATCTCCAATTTCTTATCAAACGACCACAATCTTGAAGAATGTTCCTATCACAAGCAATTATTCTAGAAAATAAAATCCTTGTAAACTAATTATTACTTTTTCCACGACAATATGGTAGTACCAGTCATTTAGCCTCGAATTTAAGAAAGCTTATAGGTCAATTATATTATAGTATTTTTACTTAAGTAAGGAAAATGGATCAACCTTTCACTAGATGTCGTTACCTGTTATTTTATAAAAATATTAAATACCTACAAAGAAATTTAAAACCATTCTCAATACATTTAGATATAAAAAGAAAAAGTACAAGTAGTTATCTGCAGAAGGGAGTAATGGAATTCTATGACAAATAACCATTGCTTAGTAAGTCAACAATGGTCTAACGGCTAGCCTACTCGTATCGCATCACCATGGTCCCATTTTCAAAACCAAAAATTCATTTTTCATTAAAATGAAATGTTTGATCTTCTCACCACCAGATGGCGCTATTATAATTCACCACAATGGCAAATTGTCAACAAATTGACGTCATCCTGTTCATTCCCAGCGCAATATTTATTGACCATCTCACCACCAGATGGCACTACCAGTTTTTCATCACAACAGCCACTTGTCAACAAATTGACGTCGTCTTGTTCATCTCCAGTTTTTTATCAAACGGCCACAATCTTGAAGAATGATGTCATCACAAGCAATTGTCCTAGAATATAAAATCTTTTAAAACTAATCGTTACTTTTACCACTACAAGATCGTAGTACAAGACATTTAGCCTTTAATTTAAGATATCTGATCGATCCTTTACATTATAGTATTTTCACTTAAGTGAGTTTAATGTTTCAATCATTCACTAGAAGGTGCTACCTGTTATTTTATAAAAGTATTAAATACCTACAAAGAAAATAATAAAATTCTCAATACATTTTTAGTGAAAAGACAAAGAACAAGTCCCTATTTGCAGATGGGAGTAATGAAATTATATGATAAATAACCACTTCTTGGTAAGTCAATAATGGCCTAACTTTCTCACCACCAGATGGCGCTTTCAATCATTCATCACAGTAGCAACGTGTCAACAAATTAACGTCATATTGTTCATCTCCAGTTTCTTATCAAACGACCACAATCTTGAAGAATGATGTCATCACAAGCAATTATTCTAGAATATAAAATCCTGTTAAACTAATTATTACTTTTTCCATGACAAGATGGCAGTACCTGTCATTTAGCCTATAATTTTTAAGAAAGCTTATAGGTCAATTATATTATAGTATTTTTACTTAAGTAAGTAAAATGGATCAACCTTTCACTAGATGTCGTTACCTGTTATTTTATAAAAGAATTAAATTTTTGCTGTGATCAGTGAGAGTTGAGACCTATTCCGTACTTTTTTACGCGAATCTTTTGAGACCTCTGTGGCTCATATGTGTCCTCTGTGGACTAAATAGCAAGTTCCCTGAATCAACTGTGTAATATCCTCTGTGGATGTCATTGTAATTTTAGTATTGTTTCAGAACATTTACAGGCGATTAGTCCTTTGTGGACGTAAATGTGTACCATCTTCAATTATTTTAATAAATGTTGTGTTTTACAACACGTGGACTTATTCCAAAATACCATATCAGGTAATAGCTACAGTGCCATTCCAGTGTTGACAATCACACACACACACACACACACATATATATATATATATATATATAATGAGTTTTTCACAAAATAATCCCTCATTAACTATTCATAACTTAATATTAATTAATGTTTTACTTGTGTAATAAACATAGCCGTCAGGGAGGGTGGGGGGCTTCAACACTTTCCCCCATTCAGTTGAGAAAAAGTTTGCTTATATATATATATATATATATATATATATATATATATATATATATATATATATTTTATGAGTTTTTCACAAATTAATCACTTATTAATAACTACTCAAACTATTCATAACTTAATTTTAATTAATGTTTTACTTGTGTAATAAATAAATGTTATTGATGAAACAATGGTACATTAGTTCATAGGCGTAACCAGGGGGAGTTGGGGGTTCAACCCCCGATTCAGTTCGGCATGAAAGATAGTCACATTTTGTAATGAAGAGCAATCGGAGTTTTAAACTGTTTAAACTAGATTATATAAAAATAAAAATTATTTTCACTCATTGTATAAATACCGTATATTTCCGAATATGAGCCGATCCGTGTATAAGCCGAGGGTGGGAGTTTTCTTCAAAAATGTACCCAAAATTCAAAATCTGTATATAAGCCAAAATAAAAAGAATAAAAAAATTGTGTGTGACGTTCAAACCAAACGTTCTAAAGCCATGAGGGTTTAATGGCGCCAAGAAGGTAAAACGGGTGGAATATTTTCCCATCAAATCGTTGTAAAATAAAACGCCACTTGCCAACTATGATAGCTTTAACCTGCTAATGATTTTCCACAGTGTCCAGACGGTCCAGCTCCTGATATCCGAACTCTGACGGGGTGATTGACAGGTGATGATGTACTGGACATTAGGATTCAAAAGGGGGAGGGGATTCATTATGGCTCTTAAAAGAAACTCGGGTAGGGTCTAAATAAGATTGAACTCTCCAACTCATTGCACGATTTTACTTGGCAGTAAAGATGTGCAATGACGAGCGTTCTGAGCTTCAAGCCGCAGGTTTCACTGCGAGGTTGTCTGTTCGCCCCCTTTCCAAAAGTGAAATCTAATGATCTTCCAAAAGTGTCCCGCACCTGATGCCGGACATCTGACTGGGTGATTGACAGATGATCAGTTCAACAATAGTCAAGGGAATCGGCTGGGGCTTGGGAATTTTTTTTATCAGGCCCACTTTTCTTCGGCGTGCAGCCTAAAACATGTGTGGTACATAAAGTTTCAAAAGGGGGAGTGGGCTCATTGACCCTTCGCAGCGATGTGTATAAGTTCTAGTACGGAAATGGCATTGGAACTGATGATGATACACATCAGGACATCCCAATGAGTGAAGCCGAATTTTACGAACTATTCGGAAACTCGGATTCAGACACGGAATTTGAAGGATTTATTATGACTTATTTTTCTCTTTTTGCTTAAAGGCTGCATTCAAAAAGCAAGTTAAAAGACTTTAAAAATTGATACAACTGTTGGATTCGGATCCGAGTCCGGATGACACGAAGTAAAAAAAAAATGTCTGCTTTCCCAACAGCCGTTGGAGTTGCTATAAAAATCGTTAATCACTCGTAAAGAATTCGAAATTGCTGCCACCGGAGGGATATCCGAATCCAACAGCTGTATAAAAAAATGTTCCATTTTCCAATTGTTGTTTTTATGTGCTAATTAATTACGTTGTTCAATTATTATTTTGTGTGCTATATTTGTCGATAGTAGCGATTTATCGCTTGCGGCCGGCTAACGGAAATGTACCTTAGTTTTTTGCGAAATTAGCGGATCCGTATATAAGCCGACTCCGACCCCCCCCCCCACACACACACACATACACTTTAGCTTTAGAAAAAGTTCCAAAAATTCTCGGCTTATACACGGAAATATACGTAAATGCACGACAAAAGTGAAATTTTTATTCACTTGATTTTTTTTTAATGTTTAACTTAGAATGTGTTTTTTGAAGAACCAGCTAGGAAAATGTTTATATGTTTTATCACAGCAAAAACTAATTAATTTGATCCAAATGTCATAGTTCATGAAGTTCTAGTGACTATTTTTCTATTCTTTCTAATTTAATGATAATCTAGAAATCTGAATGTATGTGCATTCTTACCAATGATGTTTTTATTTCAATAATTGTAAAATATGTTATCACAGATGTATTGTACACTGGTGAAATAAATTAAGAGAATTTGTATATTTTATCGAATTTCAAGAAAAGAACTCAACTGAATTAAAACCACTGCTTCTAGACAAAAATGTAAATGTTGTACGTCAAATACGTAAGCGTACACGTGTGTGTAGACGGAGCCAGTAGAGAAACAGGCTTTATAAGCACGCGTAAGTTAAGACGCATTTCGTTCGCTAGCACACCTTGACGAATTTTTTGGTGTTATTTTGCAGCAATCGGTCAATTTCAAATTGTAACAGTAAAAATGAGTAACCACCAACGTTTAGATGATGGAATGAGGTGGCGAATTGTGGGGAGGCTAGAAGCAGGCCAATCTCAAGTCCACATTTGTAGAGAGTTCAATTTAACGCCCAGAGTCGTGTTTATCTTATGGAAACAGTTCCAGGATACCGGATCCATCGAGAGAAAGCCTGGGCAAGGTCGTCCAAGAGCCACGACGGCCAGAGAAGATCGCCATTTGTCGATTATAGGGAGGCGTAACAGGAGTGCTACAGTTTCTCAGCTCTCTCGTGACTTGTATGAAGCCACAGGAACCCGTGTAACAAGGGTGACTGTTTCCAAAAGACTTCATGAGAGAGGGTTGTTCGCAAGAAGACCTGCTGTTTGCGTCCCACTCACTTCTACGAACAGGAGAATCCGTTTATGATGGTGCAGAGAGCATAGAGATTGGAGTATGGATCAATGGGTTACCGTTCTCTTCCTGATGAGTCCCGGTTCAGCCTAAACACCGATTCTCGCCGTACGTTCATATGGAGAGAACCAGGGACCCGCTACCTACCTTCCAATGTCCGCGAAATCGACCATTATGGCGGAGGAGGTTTAATGGTCTGGGCAAGCATCATGTTGGATGGCCGCACACCTCTCCATGTCTTAGAAAGAGGCAGTGTGACTGGTGTGAGGTATAGGGATGAGGTCTAGGAGCCCTATGTTCGCCTTTTCAGGGGTGCAGTTGGCCCTGAGTTCATTTTAATGGACGATAACGCGAGGCCACATAGAGCTCTTCTGGTCGACGAATTTCTAGAGAGTGAGGATATTCGCCGGATGGATTTGCCAGCCAGATCTCCAGACCTTAACCCTATAGAGCATGTCTGGGACGCTCTGGGGAGGGTAATTGCAACTCGCAACCTCCCTCCGAGAACCATCCATGGAATGAAAACAGCAGTTCTGAACGCGTGGGACCAATTGCCACTCGAAATGATGAACTGCCTTATTTCAAGTATGAAATCACTCTGCGAGACTTGTATATCTGTAAGAGGGGACCATACCCCCTATTAAACCATCTATTAACCCATTTTTTTGTTTATTCTGCAACCACTGTTCCATACCTTCCGACTCCAACGAGTGTTACGCACGATCATGGGTGTGTATTACAGTTATTGAATGGTTATTTGTTTTGTATTGTATCAATATATGTACATATCAAATTTCATTAAAATCGGTACAGTAGTTCTAGAGATAATCGACCAAGTCTGGAAATTCTCTTAATTTCTTACACCAGTATATTTTGTTTCACAAATTTTTAAAAACAGATGGTTCGGATTACCCAAATTCGGATGAACGGGGGATTTGAAATAGCAAGGTTTTAGTGTAATTCAAGACTGTCCTTAAATAATTTGTTGATAAACCAAACAATGTGTTTCTCATGTATGATACTATAAAACAACATTGTTTAAAACGACTTTATTTAAAATGAAAGTAACTAACATTTGCTAGACGCAAACTTTTTAATAATTTTATCAATGTTCAACGAAAATAGTATCAATATATCGTGTGATTTTTAACATAAAAATACGAAAATTTCCCTGAGAAGGTCTCCAGATGCTTCACCTTTTATTGGTATACAGTTCATATTTCTCGGGACTGAACTCCTCCCCCCTCAGTCATCAACCCTAGTCACACCTATGCTTCTGAGTACTACAAGGGACCGCGCAAAGGAATTCTCGATACTACAGTCGTCAATGAATAGAGATTTTTGGTGGTTCATTTCCTTTTCGACATACATTTATATATTACTCATTAAGTTCTACTAGTTTCACTTTATAATCATGGTTTCTTAACCGCCTACATATTATTAAAAGTCTTAAATTCCTTAAGTGTGAGAGGACATATTCTCTTTAGAGAGATGTTCTGGCGAACCTTATCCACAGCTAGTGATGGGAGTATTCGAGTACAAAAGTACTCATGTATTCGATACTTAAAAAAAACCGCTGTACTCGATACTTTTATGTGAGTACCGGAAGTATTCATATGAGTACCGGAAGTACTCAAGTAGTTGTTGTTGTATTCATCCAAAGTATCGGTTACAAAAGTACTCATATGAGTACAGGAAGTATTCATGAATACAGGAAGTACTAAAGTAGTTGTATTCATCCTAGGAGTATCGGTTACAAAAGTATTCATTTGAGTACCGGAAGTACTCTAGTAGTAGTTCCTGTACTCATACAAAGTAGTAAGTACTCATCAAAGGTATTCGCATACAAGAGTACTCATGCTGGCTGTTCAAATACCAAAAGTATGTCGCTGCGTATTCGAACACCTGAGAATTCATCGTATTCTTAAGTAGCAGAAGTGTCATATTGTAAAAGTATGGATATCTATGGTTCTCGTTAGTTTTATTTTTCTTGTCTCGATTTTGCTTTTCCCAATTTTATAAATCTTGAAAATGCACATGATGAATGAAGCGTCGAAAAATTCCATCGATTGAGAGATTGGATTTCTTTGCAAAAGACATTGAGTTTGCCTTTTATTGTTGAAAATTGTATTTAAATTTGTCAATTTGTTTTTAAATTTTAATTTTCAAGCTTTATTTCTGGTATTAAAAATATCTATACAAATAAGATACTTTTATGCTCAAAATGTTTTTCTGTTTCTTCAAGTAAAATAACGTTATTATTTCATTCTTGAGATGGCTGTTACTTTCTTCAAAGTACCTGACCAGAGTAAATGGCTACAAATTCCCAATTTTTACATGCTATCTTGAAAATATATGTGCTGCATGAAATGCTGAAAAGTTCCATCGATTAAGAAATTGGATTTAAAATTTTCTGGAAGCAATTTCCCGAATAGACGGGCTGGATTATCAGTGAAGTACACATGCTATGCCCTTTATTTTCTACAAGAACAATTTGCTGTCGGTTAGGAAAATCACTTAAGTATTATCAGTTCTATTACGTTTCTTTAATTTCTAGATTAATTCTTTTAAGTGATAGTATTAGTCTTAACAAAGTTACTTGGGGTCATTATTAAGTTTAAATGTTTCTTTCATTTCTTGTTTACTTTTTCATAAAGGTTAAAAATTATTGCTTAAAAAGTTAATTAATTCTAAAATCTAGAATATTCTGTAAAACTTTTAAATTAGTTACAAGTGCTTTATCATTTGTATGTTGGGTTCTTTCTTGCATTTGAGTAAATGTTGTATTGCTTTCAGTTCTTATTTGTTTTCATTTATGTTTTAAATTAATGTTTCTAAAATTTAATTGATTATAATATCTAGTATAATCCAGTAAAACTCTTGAATTAGTTTCAACTGCTTTATCATTTGTATATTGTTTTCGATATGTTTCCCTGTTTTGCATGTCATCGTGTGTATGAATCTTAAATATCTCAAGATATATTTGAGACGATCAACCGGTATAGTGGTTAAGGTGTTAGCCTCTAGATCGGAACGTTTCTTGTTCAAATCCGGGTCTTGGCATGGATGTTTGTAAGCGTATGGTGTAGAGGCGGCTGGTGCACCTTAAATCTGCCGTGGCCCAAAGTCTTCACATTGGGTTGGTGTAGAAGTTTGGAGAGAGGGGTGCCAGCTCAGGTGTTGCTTCGTCATCTGACCGTGGTTCAAAATCACGAAGTGTTGTCCATGGATCTTTCCCTTAAGGGACTGATCCCGGACCGTCGTCAATAGCCCATTGTGTTGCTTTAATACGACGTTAACTAAAATTACCATTACCAAGATATATTTGAAACTGAGTCATCCAGATCAGGTTTAAAAGAATAAAAATGTAAGTGTTCATATTATGACAAAGATTTCTATATGAGACAAGATAAGCATGATGTACATTAGATCGCTGAAGCAAGAAGTGATATTCAGTGCCTAAAGTGCTCGTATTTATGCAGTAACGAGTGAAAGGCAATGCTCAAAGAGTGCGACACAAAGGCCTAAGGGAATCTTGGCAAAAATATGCTTTTAGCATGACATCTGCTGCTCCTACACAGTTATGGGACAGATTTCGGAAGGCAGTGAGATTATATTCGATCTCCTTCGTTGAAGCAAATAGGCAACATATCTCAGAGCCTGTCGATAGTAAATGCCATTGCACATGCTTTTTCTGCAGCTTCCTGTTCTGACACCTATCCAGAGACATTTCAACGCACAAAACAACATGCATAATCCCATTGCATTAATTTCCATTCTTGATCTGAACTCTCGTATAACTCAATTCAGAGAAAAAGGATTGATGCAATGCTTTAAAAAGGACCAGAAAAACTGTGCCTGTCCTGATGGCATTGTATATCTAATGATACATCTTTCCTGTCACTCACTTTATAACATATTACATCTGTATCATCACATATTGGAGGAACATGTCTTCCCTTTGGCTTGTATACACTCCTTTCTTATACCTTTTCAAAAACCTGTAAAGATCCAACAAATGCATATAACAATAAGCCAATCCCACTCACCAGCTGCATGTGCTAACTTTTTGAAAAGATGGTTAATTCTCATCTCACTTGAATCTTAGAGACAACTCAGGCTCTTAAATTAGAAGTGAGATTAGATGTGTCCACCATTGAGGCCAAGAAGATACATGGTTTCATTTACGTCCTGACAATCAGTCATTGAATTGCTTGAAGATTGCCGATAGTGAACTGTTCTTAAACATTATATGTTTAGCAGCGTGTATCTACCAAAAGTATTAAAAGTAAAGAAAAGTTACACTGCTAGTTATATATACTAGTAAACTTAAGTTAATTTTTGTAGTGGTGGCTAAGTTCGGCACACATGTTTTTATGTTTGCTTTCTCTTTTCTTTTAGGCATTTGGAATCTGAAGAAGAGCAGTGGTTTTCCTCTCTAGCTTGATCTTTCTTGTGTTTTCCCTCCTTAAAGTTTGTAAAGTAATTTAAATGTTTGCAGTTTTCCTAATTTTAAATTTAGTTTTTCATGCATTCTATATCTAGGGTTCCTACAGGAAAAATCAGTTTACATCGTAAACTGGTTATTAAATTTAGAGGTGAGAACCTCTGCTAAAGAGGATTAGAGCTCTTGGCGATACCTCTATAAAAAAAGTGCATCATGATTCCTACCCCATGGGTGATGTGGAAATGGAATCGTTCATTTTAGGACATGTTTTAAGTTACAGAATACAATTGTAATAGCTTTTAAAACATCAAATTGGTGTATTCAGTCTGAAATATACTTATTATAAATGTAGATGGCGTTGCCTATAAACGGTGCCCTGTTATGTAACATTAGTGAGTATTGTTAGTAGCAGAAAAATTCTCGAACAAGACAATTGTGTCCAAAGTGCCTTCTTTGGAAGAGAGAGAAATTAGACACCAGAAGAAACAGCCCCTGAACAATACTTGTTCCATTCTCGGCATTTACATTAATTAGTTGGTTATTGTACTGACACTCAGTCGTGGATGACATGTTCTTAAGATCTGTGGGTTTAACAAAAAATTACTAATTTATGGTTCTTTACACTTAAGCAAATCCAATTAAAATATATAGATTTTACAAGCTTGGGTGTTTTTATTCAATTGATTGGAATAAAAATATTTACTCAAAATTTAACACCAAATGGTATTTTAAAAATTTGAAATTAATATAATTAAGAAACATTAAATTCACAATAATAAGCTTTAAAGTTTCTAAAAATTTCAAATTTAATAAGAATTCAGTTTAACCACCCTAGTGGTTGCAACGAAAAACATCAAGTACAAAAAATATCTGATTACAAGATGAAGATTGGGTCAGTTTTCCTCTAGTTATGAGATATATCGTGCATCAAGATACGGTCAGTTTTGCTAATGAAACAAATCTCATCGAACATGACCACCCTGACGTTTAATGCGAACACAGCACTTGGGAGTATTACTGTGACTGATTTGAAATAATATTCAAAGAAAGCACGGAAGGAAAATAAAGCCATTATGAGAACTTGTAGACGAGGACTAGAAATAAAATACTATTTTAATTGAATTTTCAACGTCTCACCGAACAGGTTTCTGAACTATGAAATAAGTTATGAAACGATGATAAATGCCCTCCTATTTTGTCATTGTAAGAGCCCTATATTGCTCAGTATGTGAAGCAAATATCCTGACATGATAAAAATTTAATATGTATATCGTTATTAATATTACTACCTAAATATTGGAATTACAAATTTTTACTAGTTCAGTGCAAGTGTAATATGTATTAATTTAATTGTCTGAACTTCAACAAGCAGATTTTAATCTTATTAAATGTGAATATACCATATTGAAAAAAAAATTAAAAATTGAAATAAGGGCTAAGTTTACAGAAATATTTTTAAAGTTTCAGATCCTGGTATTAAAAATAACACTCTTACATCTTTTAAAATATTTTTAGAGTTTTGTAGAAAAAGAATTTTTGTTCTTATATTTGGGGTTCCCTTCAAAATAAAAGTTTGTCTTGTTTCCTGTTGAGTGATTATTTCCTCAAATTATAGTAGAAATCCAAATCCATAAAATGCAAAAACTTAAATTAAAAAATGATTTGTAAAATCGAGATAAAAATTAAAAAATTCGGCAATTTGTAAATTGTATTTTGGTTTTTCAAAATACAGTTGTTTTTTAACAAGTTCAAAAAGAGAAATAATAGTAATTTTCATTTAAACAAAATTTAAAAAAATTTATATTAATAATTCGGAAGGAAAAAAATGTTCAAACATTTAATTTAGAAAACATTCAGAGTTTTGTGAGAGAAAAAAAACCAATCCTTTTACAAAGCAAAAGAAAATCAAACTAATTTGATTTTTATTATTTTTTGTTTAAGGAAGCACAGTCCTAGATCTGGATTCGAACCACGTTCCGTGTTACTCCAAATCCGTGCTTCTAACCACAATACCAAGTAACACGTGACATATTAAGTTTTTTTACAAATAAAAGCCATATATCGTAATTCTCAGATTCTTATATCGATTAATCGTTTTTTTCGTGTATTCGAATAGTACTCGATACTTGAAAGTACTCGAATACTAAGTACTCGATACTCAAAAGTACTCGATTCTGCCCATCACTATCCACAGCACATCTTCTGTACTTCTGCTTTAAAATGATTCAGTATTAAAAATGTTGCATACTTCCTTTAAGTGTTTATATTATGAGTGCTGTTAATCACGAATGTTTATACATTACTCTTCACCGCATTTAGATTTATGATGTCATGTGTTTACCATTACTGTTTTTAGTAAATATATATATTCTAATCAGTTACAACAGGCTGATGTAATCTTTTATAATACGAAGTAACTGACCCAATTACCTCTGAGTCATTACGCTTCTCGTTTCGTACTTATCCCTGTCTATTGTGATGTCCCTTTATAATTATTAAATATCTTGTTCGACTTGGAAGTACACTCTTTTTCCTTTATTGCAAGACATAACAAAATATAACAGTGCGAAAGCATTATTGCAGTTTTGAGATAATACATATTTCATGTAACTATGTTAGAATTTAAATAATACTTTCGGAAGAGGACTTTTTTACTAAAAAAATTCAATAGAAACGTTAATGTGAAAAGTATAAGTTATTTTTCCTCTTGTTGACATTACAACAGTGATGTTTCTTCCAATACTGATGAATGATTTCATGTCTTAATCTCATCATAAATATTACAGTTGCATGTAGTTATTCACAAGTATATAATAAATACACTTATTAAAAAATTATGAGCACTCATAGACGACAGAATCAGAAACGAGAGAATTTTTACCGATGTACTTCAAGCAAATCAAGTTTAAATCTGAGAAGTCGACTGAAAAAATCGACATTTTAATTTCTAATTTAAATGTTTTGTAAATTTTAAAATTCACCATAAAAACATCTGGTAAATATTGTATAAACTAGGGGGCTCCGCCCACTGCTCGCGAACCCCCCGGGAATTGCTATGCAATCCTTTTTGGTTTGCTTTGCAAACTGACATTCTTTTTGCAAGTGATTTCTCTTTTCTTTATTTTAACATTTAATATATCAGTAAAAATCTTCTCCATCTTGTACTGTCTACAATTTTAAATAGACCGTGTTAATCTCTTAATTTTCTGATCTCTACTTTCTCGGGAAGTCGTCTGAGAATGGAGTAAAAAAAGCGAGCCTTTTTCCTCGCCAAATTGAAAAAAAAAAATCATTGCTATGATAAATTTGATATTTGGCAAATAAGTTAGAAAATGTAACCTTCATTTCTGTGAAGGAGAATAGGTATGTCCACACTTGTGCGCTTTTGCTTGCGCTAAGCGCATGCCTCTCCATATACCTCAGCGCATGCCTCAACGCAAGGGACGCATGCGTCAAGGCATGCCCGAGATGAGTCAGAAGTAGCAGTTTTTTATAGCGCAGTGTAGCGCAAAGAGTTCCAACAGCCTTGGATCTCAATGCGCTTCAACTTTCAATTTGCAGTGTTTTGGTGAACCGAAGTCGTTGTGTGTGTGTTTTTTTTTTTTTTAGTGTTATGATTAATAAATAAATTAATAACGTAATAATAAATTTTAAAAATAATTAAAAACGTCATTTATTTAAAACTCGCAAAGAGCATTTATTAAATTTCCTTAGCGAAATAACAACACAATAGCCTTTAACTTATGATTGCATTTAAAATATTTCTGTTCAAATTATTGTTTGTTGAAACGCAATATTGAGTTAATCTTTTTTTGATTGTGTATAGGCATTAATTAAACATATTTTAAGAAATGAATTAAAAACTGACAAATTAAGCTTTTTATTATACCAGTGCAGGTTCTAAAGATGTATAAGGATGAATATGAAACAAATTTATTTTTAAGCGGGCAAGGAGAAATATGATAAATGTACTTCGTTTAAACACTTATTTATCTTTTAATTATTAAAATAATTATTTGTAAACTATAAGCCATCTAAGTTCATAAGCATAGATTATATGCAAATATTATTATTCATATTTAACTCAAATATTTATAAGTACTTACGAGTAACGAATTGCACAATTAGGTTTTATCTTCTGATTTCAGCAGTAAAATTTTGAAATCCAGCTAATCGGTAACGACGATTATTTACAACTGTTTTGTAACCACTTTATACATTGTGTTTCGAATTTATTTTTATTGGTTCCACAACACACATGAAGTCTAAATCACCACATCTATTGAACGAAAGAATAACAGGAAATATTTAAATTATTATTAAATTTTAATAATGATCAGTGGGTGGGAGGAAGGTAAACTCAAGTCTAACCGTAACAACAAGAATTTAATCAACCAGAAAAGGAAGGCATACATGTTAGCCGAATCCAAGGCGAGATGCATTAGTACTCTGACCAGAGATCGAATAAAACATCGGCGCAAATGCACGGGGAAAATATCGTTCCGATTTTAAGCAGATTCAGCTGTTATTTGCTGCGAGCAACAGGAAACACGTGCAAACGATTCCAGCGAAATAAATCAAAAAAAATATATAAACATCCCGTTTGAACGTGTGCTCCAACAAATGATAATGCATTTTAACGTAAATAAATAAATGCTCATTATGCGTTTTGAAATATCTTTCATCCAAATCGCTCGCCTTGATTTCCTACGTTCATTTACTTGCCTGATCACAAACTAAGCCGCACTGATTCAGAAACAGTCCAACAGAATAGCATCATCTTCATCCATCTTGAAACTGAAGTGAGAAACAAGTGTGGACAGGTAAAGGGCATGCCTCTAAGCGCATGCGTTGACGCAAGTTGAATTGAATGTTGAATTGCACGTTGAAAGGCAAGTTGAAAATGAAAGTGCACAAGTGTGGACATACCTAATGAATGCTATCACTCCGCGATCTAAAAAATACGAAATTTGCATGACCAACTTTTGATTGTATCGAATTTATTTATGAACCAATTTTAAAAGTAACGGCTGCGGCAGCGTTTTTTTAAATATAAAGCGTTAAAAAAAAATTGCGATTTTTTTAAAATCAAGTGTCAATTAATGAATATGCATCAAAAAATTAATTAATTTTTAATAATTAATATATTTAACTATATTAACAATTAATTATAAATACTTAATTGATGCCAATTAAAAAATATAATTAATTTAATCTTCCTTTTTTTATTGGGGTACAATCCAAACTTTTTGGAAGTATCGTTTTCATTGCGCAAAGAATAAAAATAAGACTCGAAAAAAATGAAGTATCAGAGATGAAATTCCATAAAAAAAAATAATTTTGTGAAGAATAATTACTTTTTCAGCAGTACTGGTAAAGCAATCGAAGTAATCGTAATATTCAATAGACATTCCAATTTTTCCAAAACTACCAAATTATGGTTGATTTAAGTATACTTACTCAGGTGTTTTAGCATGAAACTCAACTAAATATAACAAGTTTGAATGGGTCAAACTTTTCTTGATCCACTGAAAAGTTGATCAACTGCATTGAAACAAAGGTTCTCACTATAGTTTTCATTCAAGTTTGGTTGATCAACTATAATTGGTTAATAAAACTTGATTCGTGAGAATGCGCCTTTAGTAAGCATTTTTGACCTGAGTTGACATGACTTTTTTTGTGATTTTGGTTATTCTTAACGTTTTCCGGAAGTGATGTCATCCAAGAAGACAATGGCTTGATCACTCAAAAGCCTGTATACCTGCGACTAATAGAGGAAGCGGTAGCTTGATCGGAAGAGTAACGTGTTAGCAACCGTAGGGTTTCGAGTTCAAATCCAACCAAAGACCGTCTTGTACAAAGGCGGCTGGTGTAGGTTCAATATGCCGTGGCCTCAAATGTCCTCAAGTTAGCGCGGTGTGGAAGTAAGGAGAACCTGTTCAGGCGTTGCCTCGTCATCTGACCGTGGTTCACAATTATATGGTGTCCTCGGATCCGTCGGGTTTGATACCGGAAAGTCGCCAATAGCTCGTTATGTTGCTCCAGTGCGATGATAATTTAAATATCCCCCAATAAATGTCTCGGAACTATTAATTTGTTTTTGTTCCTCTATGCGTTTCAAAGATAAGGACGTTTGTGTCAATAAAAGTTATTTTTTATTTGTATTTTCACTTCTTTTTTATATACATTTAGATCTTGTTTGTTCGAAATTAGGAAATTTGTGACGGGCAAATAAGCTATTTTATGTACCATCCAAGCACGTTTGTAATTAAATACATTTACTGCTTTTTGTTTAAATGTTCTTGTGAAATATTGAGTCGCATATGTGTGAACAAACACACATTAGTTAGAATTTTACAACCTAACATCGAATTGAAAATGAATGGAAATAAAAAGGAGGATATGAATACATTACACAGGACTCACACGAATAATTTTTAAGATCTTAAAAATTATTCTAAGTCACTACGAAGTACCACCTATCTTCGAAAGATTTGCTTTTAAATAACAGTCCGTTTGTATTGGATGCATAGAAGATATTTATATAATTTTAACTCTACATTTCTTCGGGCTCAGAGTGAAATTCATAAAGACTGGATAGCAAATAAAAAATCCAGCCCATACCAATAACAAATTCAGAAAGATTAAAAACCAGTCTACTGTTTTTTATATGTATTTCAAATACTAATCAGGCGATTCAGCAATCTTAAACAAAAAAAAAAAAAAAAAAAGCCAAACATGCAAAACTTGGCATGACTAAACGTATTTACGACATAAGGAAAAAATTCGCCTCTTGGTGGTTGTCTCGACGAGATATCACGTCACTAGCAAACTTGGTTAAATATTGATAGACGAGATATCTCGTCATTGGAAGCAAACTGACCTAATCTTTACCTCATCATAAAAAAACAGCATTTTTGCTTATGACGTGATATCGTCATTAACAAACTTGGTAAGAGTGGTTGTATTTTTTTCTTTATCTTGCAAGGGCCCTAATTTGACCTTGCTGCGCCGGACACGAGGCATACAACATCAAGTAATGGATATACGCCCACAAGGTAGGCAGATAGTTGAATGAACGTCGCACTGGAGCAAAAGAATGGGCTACAATTTGGGATCATTCTCATCGGGTATGATCGGAATACACACAAACAAGGAAAGTTTTAATAACAGAAGGGAGCAATGAGGAATTGAAAATGGATCCTATCGTGATTGGATACCTCGACAAAACCATTTCGAGCGTTAAACCGGCTCGTCATGAAGGCCAAAAAATGCAAGGATTGGCTCTAAAGATTTCAAATGTGACGAAGATAATCCATTTGGATCCAGGTGATAAACTTTACCACCCTTTTGGGAACGTCAGAAACTAGAGAAAACGACTGTTGTCAGAGTGACCGAGCGTTGTCTTAATTTGATAGACAATGTGTGTAGCCAAGAACAGAGGGACACTGCCTACCTTAATTGCACATTTATTTTACAATAGAATACAAAGTTTCAGATATATACGCCGTCCGGTGCACGTCTCCCTCTTATCCAGTCTTCAACGAATATAACTTTATTCACGTTCTTATTCCGAACAGTAACTATGTTCTTGATCGTATCAGAACACAGGCGCTGTCATACTTCAATTTTCTTCTACTAGAGCAGTAGAACACAAGAACTACTGTTCTTATAACTTATCTGTGTTCGTAATCACCTGTCGGGAGGCATATTACCAACCTTTACAGGAGTAGAAGACATGGGGAAATTTTAAGCACTGCCGTCTATGACGACACTGTGTGACGCCTTAAATAGTACGTGATGCCTTTACGTGAACTCGGTACGAAGTTTCTAGTAAAAGCCGGTAGCAAACGAAAGCAGCCTAGATTTTTGCCATCTCCTATTTAATAATTGGTATTACTTTAAGAAATACTATTTTTGGGTTATAATAGGGCTTTTGGTATGACTAAGTAATTTTTTTGATAAATAATTTGTATTGAAGGATGGATTTAGCTCCTACTAATCTCATTTTTAATTACTCCTATGGTTTTATGATGGATGTGATTGAATGACAACTGAAGAAATAGCACAGTATATTTTTCGAATTTTTAAATGTTTGCGAAGCAAAAAAAAAATCTTTATACTGCTTCATGTCAATAGTAAGTATTATTTTCGCAAGACATCGTGAATAAACATGTTTTTTGTTTGTTCATGTTTTCATACAATATGGGAACCTTAATTACCCAATTTAATCAGTAATGCAATAAAAATTCCGTGCTATTTAGTAAATATCCGATTAAGAATGAAAAGGTTTTGAAGTTACGAAAGTTCACACATCCCATACAACTCCGTGCGAAGAAATTCATCGCCTACGCAAGCCGAATCTGGGGATCTACAAATAACAACACCCTTGAAATCCTCCAATCTACCACAGAAGCGGGTCAATCCCATGATAGTACTTTACGCAAGTCCAACTTGATTGGCTAGTTTCACGGGCTTGGCTTCACTTGGATATCTCGCCAATCTGATTGTTGCAGTAACCATTTGATTTTGAATATGCGCGTTGTTTCGTAGAATTACACAAATACAATACATACACTAGCACCTCAGCGTACAGCGTAAGTGTCCGACCAGTTGACTCCTCATGTATGTGTTGCATGATTGTTGTTAGTATATTTCTCGCCAACTTATACTAAGGGTACTTATACTTTTAAAGAGCCCTTTTTCCGTGAAGCAACGATGGCCTAATGGGTGAAGTCACCTACCTTCAGATTGACGTCGGCAGCGGATGATGACTTTACGCGTTCGAATCAGGCGGAAAAAAATTTTAGATCCTCCAAATTATTTTAAAAAAATTCCAATTTAATTCCTTTTGAGTCTAAATTACTTTTCCTAATTTTTAATACCCTTTTTATATTTTTCCAAGCTTCCGTTGATTTTACATAAATAATCTAAGAACCACTTCTGAACTCACTACCAACTGATATTTTTCCGCCCCTCTGCCGTCCCCTTTGCTTTAGGATGATGGTGTCGTATCCAACCCTGGCTTAGGACCATTCTGATGTAACAAAAAGCATACATAAAACACTAACTTATATAATTATTAACTTATATAATAAAAGGATACAATTTTCGGCTCCCACCTCTACCCACCCATAGCCATGGATCTGAAAAGAAAAGAAGAAAGCAGAAAGGAAGAGATAAATCGCCAACAGAAAAATTCTCATGACATACGTATCTAGGTCATGTGATCCGATTAGCCAATCAAGTTGGACTTGAGTAAAGTACTATCATGGCATTGAGGCGCCTGTTATGGAAAATCGCATCACGCATAGGAATGAACGTTTGTTGCATCAACAACAGAGCTGCGGATAGGCTGTCGACTGTGACGTCACGAATCCAACATTCAGGCCTAGAGAGTGACTGTCCTTTTGCGCACGGCCTCGTTTTAAGAGAGTTAATTTTAAGATCGTGTCTTATTTTTCGGTATTTCGCTGAAACCATCTGGCTTTGGAGATGGTTCTGAGGGTGGTAGATACACAGGCGCCTCAATCCCATGATAGTACTTTACGCAAGTCTAGCTTGATTGGCTAATCGGATCACATGACCTAGATACGTATGTCATCAAGGTTTATAGTTGTTGGCAATTTATCTCTTCCTTTCTGCTTTCTTCTTTTCTTTTCAGATCCATGGCTATGGGTGGGTAGAGGTGGGAGCCGAAAATTGTATCCTTTTATTATATAAGTTAATAATTATATAAGTTAGTAATTATATAAGTTAGTGTTTTATGTATGCTTTTTGTTACATCAGAATGGTCCTAAGCCAGCGGTGGATACGACACTATCATCCTAAAGCAAAGGGGACGGCAGAGGGGCGGAAAAATATCAGCTGGTAGTGAGTTCAGGAGTGGTTCTTAGATTATTTATGTAAAATCAACGGAAGCTTGGAAAAATGTGAAAAGGGTATTAAAAATTAGGAAAAGTAAATTAGAATGAAAAGGAATTAAATTGGAATTTTTTAAAAATAATTTGGAGGATCTAAAAATTTTTCCGCCAGCTGGGTTCGAACTCAGGAAGTTATTCTCCGCGGCCGACGCTAATCTGAAGGTGGATGACTTTAGCCGTTAGGCCATCATTGCTTCACGAAAAGAAGCTCTTTAAAGTATAAGTACCCTTAATATAAGTTGACAAGAAATGCTACTAACAACAACCAAGGCTAAACTTGATCGTAACCGTAGGTTGTACAGGCTGAATCATTACCCAAAAGATCAAAAGAGCCGACGTAACTGAAAGTTTCCAACTCTTACCGCTTGAGAGCGCTGTCACCCTACCAAGAAAAGCAAGTTGTTTACCATTGGATTGCATAGAAATCGTGTTCTGTATTCGCAGTATTTTAGATTTAGTGATTATTTTAAAGCCTTAAATCAGTAAAAACTTCATAGAGACAATGGTGAACTGTTGTGTGCGTCTTATCATACTCGTAGTAAGAAGTTTCAAGAGCAAGTAGGGGAATATGTATCATACCATGAGTACCCCAGCGACTCGACCCTTCGAGCACAGTGGTTGAAAACAATCTCTAGATATAACAAAGAAATTATTCATGAAAAGACACAATATTTACATTTTCTAAAAGCAGATATTATATTTAAAAATTTGTCTTCACAGTTTTTTTAATACATGCATATTAAAATGTTTTTAATTAAAAATGATCATTTTTTGAATTTATAATTTATAAAAACACTTATATTTTATAACATATCAATAATTTTTAAAATAGCTGAAGACAAACTAATTATGAAGAATATACATACCAAATTTCATGCAATTATCTTGAATAGATTTTGAGTTATATCATTTTAAAGTTGGGAAAAGTGTGAAAAATCCATCATGGAGAAAAATCACCTTAAAAGTTTCATTAATGAAAATCATTTACAAAAGTGTTGATTACTCCGAGTACGTAAGTAAATGCGTTAATGTCTTCAGACCTTTGGTTAAGGTTTATTTTGGCTAATGGTACCTTTTTACGGTACAATTTGCATGCAATTGTACTTTTGTTAGCAGTTTTTCGTATAAGTCGACATATTTTTCGTTTCAAAACTTTGACAGCTATCAAAACGTTCTTTTGTTTATAACTTCGGTTCTACTTAAGATATCATAAAATTGGTGTCAAACAAAATAATCAAATTTTTTGAGAATATAAAACAAAAAAGGACTTTTTGAAGGTTTTTTTGTGTTAAAGCCACCCCCCCCCTTAAATAAATCTAACTTAAAACTTTATAGTAAATGCTTCATTTTAAGTATCCCAAATTTCACTCTAAACATTGCTTATAGGCAGAATAAATAAAAAAATTTATATGAATACTCATTTATTTGAATTAACATACATGTTGTCTGATATTTTGTTTATGATCAATTTTATCAATAATGTATCATTAATTAGTGTGGCTAACTAATGGTAGTAAATAATACTGTAATATTTTAAATTATTCATACCCCCTCCTCCCAAGTCCTAAAATTGTTTTTAATCTACTAAGGATTCTTGTACCTGGTAGCTAATATATATGCTATAAGAAATTTTTTTTGTTTAGTCTAAGAAAATTTTCTAAAAACCGAAAAAAATACCAAGAGTGGAATGTTTTTAGGATTTGATAACTTTTCACATATTTTATTTTCAATAAAATCTAGCTTTCTCCCTGTTAAAAAACATGCGAAGCCCCGCGATCCGTTTTCACGATTGCTTACACTAGATGGCGCTGGCAACATACCGTTCTAGTGTTACATCCCGATTAGCGCAATGAACAAGCCTGATCAGACACGGAATCCAGTTAAGCCTTGCAACAACCATACAACATATATATGAGGAGCAAATCAGAGTCAACTTGTCGGACACTTACGCTGTACGCTCAGGCGCTAGTGTATGTATTGCATTTCTACGAAACAACGCGCATATTCAAAATCAAATGGTTACTGCAACAATCAGATTGGCGAGATATCCAAGTGAAGCCAAGTCAAACTAGCCAATCAAGTTGGACTTGCGTAAAGTACTATCATGGGATTGAGCCGCTTCTTTTTCCAAACCCTCACAGATTCTGCACCGCCAGGTGACAGGCCGGTCGCTGGGAGGAGCGTTAAGGAATTGTCCAACTTCTTGGCGACTTATCGCTCCGTCCTCGCGCTTTTAGCAAGAAGTTTCAATGGATAATGGTTTGGGCGATTTGACTTTTTTTTAAAAACGTGTTTTATTGGTTTAAACCAGGTTTTTTTAAAAAACTTAGTTTAACAAAGCAATGAACATTAAATGCAAAGTAGTAATTATCTGTAATATCTGCTCAAATTGATTAGTCCAATGGATTATCTTAATTAATTAATCATTTTTTGTGATTGATTAATTATACGATTAGTTCTTGTTAAATTATTAATATTACGGGGTGATTGTTTTTATATTCTCTTTAATAAGTCAATGGGATTTTTAAATAAGCAGTAACTTTAAATGCTAATATATTTAAATTGGGATTTATCTTTTGAAATTATACAAAATCTATAAAGTCTCTTATCTATAAAAAAAACTGGTTTTCATCAGTTTATAAAAAAACATCTGGTTTTAGTTTAATTATTTTATTCTCATTTAGTTTAAATAAGAATCCTTGTTTTAATAACTGTAATAAAAAAAACTGTTTTTTAATCAGTTAATTAAAAATCTAAATCATCTTTTATGAGTAAAAAATTGCAAACTTTTGTGTATATTTAGTTATAGTTCGAATACTGTTTCATTTTAAAGGAAACAAACTGTCTTGCAACACATAAAAAGTTTTAACTTCAGCGTTTAGGTTAGTTTAGAATACAATAATTAAAACCATTCAATCAAAAGCTTTCTGGTTTTTAATAACATTAAAATGTTAACTGGGTGATAAACAATTTTTTTGCAAAAGATTACACGTAATAACACTATTTTAAAAAAATCCTTAACATTTTTATAATCTGTTTTTTTTTTTTTTTTTTTGTGTAAATTAAATTTTAGTAGTAAAAAGTGTTATGCCAATCTTAAGGAAATTAGTGGCAAAAATAGGTAAATGTGTCAGCAAAAGAAATTCTTGTCGAAAAGGGGCAATGATCCCAAAAAGTTAGGGAACCTACACTTTATAAAACTTAATTTTTTAATTCAAGATCCATCTCCCCCTTAGATAGTTTTACATTACTTTTCAATTTAAATATAAATATTTTGTAATTTCTAACAATGTTTTCATCATTTCATTTAAGGAGTCATAGGACTCTTAAACCTTCAAAAAGAAGAAGAATGATATTTTCCTTTTCCATATGTAAAACTAAGTTGAAATCTTTAGGGATTTCTTTTAATATTAATTCTATTTCCATTATGCGTTTCACACGTGTAACACAATCAAGATAACACTAACAACATGAAGAATGTGCGGCGAGATTTCTTCAGCGCCAAGTCGTCCTAGTGCAACCCGATAGCCGGTCAATTTAATTGGTTCAGCAACAAATCGTCATCCAGCGCGACCGGCCTGTCACCTGGCGGTGCAGTATCTGTGAGGGTTTGGGAAATCGCATGCGGGACGCTAAATAAACACAAGATTTTCGGCAGGTTCTTTTTACTGAATGAGTTTTTAATATTGAAGATTAATTAATATAAATATTGGGTGAAAATAGCACATGCAAAACAACTTATATTTCATAGAAAAAGCTTTGAATTAATTTCAATGAGAAAAGATCAGTCGAAAGCATGCGTTTTCATTTACATTTTAGATTATCCAGTGTTTTGAGAAGAAATTGTTCCAGAAACAGACAAATTAGAGAAAAACTGAACATCGTTAAATTTTCATATAGTTCCATCTTAATAATGAAGTTTACATAGTTAAATTTTAATGTTAGAACAGCTTTCCACATCACCTTAGAGGTACTGTTTCAGGATGCACTACCCTTTTTTTTTAAATGTTATGAGAAGGCGGGTTAAACATAAAACATTGTATCTGCAGTCATATAGCAGTTTTAGGACCTTAAGTGTTTGACAATAAAGGTCATCAGCTGTTTGATTCTTCATGGGAACCAAGGCAACCATTTCTTTATACTTTGAAAATAAAGATGTGATCATGAATGCTTGTATAGTATTGTTTATTGACATTTTCTGCTTTTCCTAGCAGTTTTCCTCCTTTATAATTTAAGCTTTGATTTACATAAATTTCATCTATAAGAAGGCAGACAAGTTTTTCATGGGGAGATAGCATTTGTAACAATGGTTACAATGGAGATTTTCAGATTAAGGATCGTATAGTGGGAGTTTAAACATATTCACTAAGGAAGAATGATTAGAGCTTATTGTGCGTTGGTTTTCCGTGATTGTAAGAAAGACAGAGTTCTGGTGACAAATGAATCCCTGTTTATTCACTCGAGAGTAAATACATATATATGTTATACTGGTAATAATGATAATTGTCAGTACAACGTTATTCAAGGGCTGGTGGTGTTCCAGCGGGAATTGGAATGTATACTTATAATGCTCTAGTCTTTTTAACAAGCCACAGAAATAGTCCAAAAATAGAATCGTTACTTCCGTGGGAGGTGACAAGTCTCACTAGAGATATGAAATTGTCAAAAATTTAAGGAGGGGAGAGTGTAATTCAAAGCATTTAAATACCTGAGTTGTTGTGCCACTCCAGACGGGGCGAGGGGAAGACTGGTGAATCGAAAACTCTCGTTTTCGCGCTTGAGCATTTCTCTCGCCAAGCAGTGCTTGGAGCGAAAGATTGGCGACAGCGCTCGTGCTATGGTTGGGTGGAGTGTCGTTATACGCCAAGCACTGTGCGATTCCACTCCAATTCTGTCGGCCCCAACGGACATGGTAACTTCACACATCTGGTTTTCTCATTAGGGGAAAGTTTCGTTAAGCGATTTTGCAGATGTGAGAACAGAGAAGCGTCTTTCAAAAGGCCAAATCGTTTCTCTCGTATGGTGTTAACTGGGAAATTGGGTTCTGTTCTTCGGGATTGGTACTGAATTTTGGAAAGGACGGATGTCGTATGACAGCATTTCACTCTTTTTTTGAAGGTACATAACATGATTATTGTTGGAAGCACTACTCGGGCCCTTTAAAGAATTAGACAGTTTTTTAATGTATACAGGATGAGGTAAAATTAAAATTTTAGAATTTCGTATAAAATTATAAGCTGCAGGATAGCAAAAATAAAACTTTGCTGCAAGAAGAAACTCTGTTGAATACATGTGTTTCGATAATAATGTTAATTTTAGCTGTTCAATTATTATACTGAAGTATAAAATTTCATCACTGTCTTCTTGCTGAAAAAATGCATCATTAATCAAATTTATGGAATTTTCTGGTTAGGTTTGACATTATTAGGTTGGAATCCAGCTAACCAACTCAACAAACAATCAAATTTTGTCCATCGATCACATTTATTATTTTTCCCAGTATAAACTCGTAAGATTTGTGTTTTAACAGCACAGAATCATGTCAAATTTCGGCAGTTAAATCCTTATACACAGGCTTCCCAGTGGTTCTTACCTTTGAAAATAGTCGCTTTAGTTGCCTTATATGTGAAAAATAGTAGCCAAAATAGATTATAGTCTCTTCAATTATACAAAATTAGCACTGTACATTTTTCATTGTCAATTTTTTTAGATTTATGATTTTTTGAAAGATGATCAATAGGGGGGGTATATTTTCTTTTCTGAACAACACTGTTCAGTGTACTTGCTTTCCTTTCTTGCTCCTTCTCTTTTTGACGAATTTGTTCAGCTGTTTAAAGCATTCCTTGAGCAATGCGCATTTGAACGGGGTCTTGCTTTTCTATAGCTTTTTTTAAGCGGTCATTCCCTTCCTTTAATAACGAATCGGCTTTATAGCTTCCATATTTGAAATTATTTATTTTCTCTCGTGTAATTCTTTTTCTAACAATTCTAGTTTTCTTCTTTCTCTCTATCTTTTGTTTTCTGTTGCTTTAATTTCTTTTGCTCCTCCAAAAACTTGAAGTAGGATTTAGAAGTGTATGCCATATTCAAAAGCCTTTTGGTTATCGATACCTTCGAAACATTCTCAAATTCCTTTATTCCATCTCGGATATTCAATCTGGCATTTAACATTTTATCAGACTTCGACTTCTCTTCTGAGAGGATACGTTGTGAAATCGAGAATCCTCTCTCAATGTCACTATTACCGTGACTGAGAATAAGATAAGCTTTTTCAGAAGTGATGTTACATTTGGATTTTTTTTTCCACCAATTGCATTTATTTCTTTGATTTTGCTTCTCCATATGTTGTCAATTCTAACGTGTTTTACATCTTTGGGAGATACAAAGTGAGTTTGCAAAAGAAGCCATACGTCTCTTACTTTTACTTCATCGATATCAAGAAATGATAAGGCTCTTGCAATATTGCATGCATACTTTACACTCCTTTCTTTAGAAACTTCAACTGGTTGTAAACATTGAAACTTTCAGAGGAATTTTCCACTACGCAATGAAGCTTTTTTTTTAAGATAGTTAAATGCTGCTAAATAAGTGTGCTTGCATTTTATGATTACACGTAATTTGATCAGAACTTTTTAGATCAATGATCAAGTCCCTCATTTTTTAGCCACAATATACCTTTGCTATGGCAACAATTGCTCAGTACAAATAACTTCATTCACATTTGTGTCCTTACAAATTCTGCCGCCAAGTTTTATCATTAATACCCTCATTTCGGCGTATAAAATGTGAATAAGTGGTGCTGATGTTTAAAAAAAATTCAGAAAAGGTTCAAATAGCTCAGCATTTTCAAATACAAATTGTAACTCAATTTTAATGTCTGCATATTTTAAATATCTTAATTCTTTTGTATTTCTCAGACTGCATCAGTATTGGCTGTTTAGATGGAATGAAGTCCAAAAAGTAATCAACAATTACAGGCCATTGAGCTAATAGCCTTTCGTCCGCTGGTCACATTGTCAACCAACGTGTTGATGTATGTTTGTCAAAGGTTTTGTTTTCGCATTTGTTTTTCTTGTACCACTCTAAAATTTTCCCATCTTGAGAATTTTTTGAAGGAAGTTTAAATATCTACAGTTAATTCTTTGGCCACTTCACCACAACACAATCATCGATTATTTCGGTTATTTTCCGAAAAAAACTCGCCTTGCGATGAAAATAGTTCCCGTTTTTTGCCAAAATAGTTGCTTTTGACGATTTTCAATGTTAATGTTCTGAAAAAAGTCGCCTTTTTAGGCACACCGGAGAGATCGTAAAGCGACACGCGATAACTAGTCGTCAGAACCCACAAGCTTCCACTCGCTATAACCGCACATCAAAAAGACAGGCGACAGAGAGTTTTGCATTGAAATTGAAGTCAAGAACATGGGCAGTGTAATGAGCGACAACCCCGATTTCAACATTTTTTTTGTTGGGGTGATAGAAAGTTTTCCTCTCATTTACAATCAGTTTCTCCCGGAACATGCTAACCGGAATGCTTTGGAGAAAACTTGGCAAAATGTTGCGAAGAAAGTCGATTTTTCAAGTAAATATCATTTCAATATTCCAACTAACCACATTGAATTTCTTCATTAATATTAATTACTTTCAAATTTGCTTGTTTTTCTGTTAAATTTCTCTCGCAGTAAACCTATTATATATTTTCAATTTCATAATGTAGAGATGATTTATATGGTTTTTGAGTAAATACTTCTTTTTTAATATGAAATATAAATTTACTTGATTCAAGTAACCCTATTAAATTATCCTGTCTCCTATGTAAATTAATAATTTTCTTATTTGCTATACTAGCTGAAATACCCTGAGTTTCACAGGGTTTTAAAGAAAATTATCTGGCTCAAAGAACAATTTATTATCTCCCATAATCTTTTCTCAGCATACTCCATTATCAGATGAGTGAATTCACTTTTACATTCCAAATAAAAATTCCTTAAATACTCCTTTTTTAATATGAAATATAAATTTACTTGATTCAAGTAACCCTATTAAATTTTTCTGTCTCCTATGTAAATTAATAATTTCCTTATTTGTTATACTAGCTGAAATACTCTGAGTAGCACAGGGTTTTTTTAATAAAATTATCTGGCTCGAAGAATTTATTTTTATTATCTCCCATAATCTTTTCTCAACATACTCAATTATCAGATGAGTGAATTCACTTTTACATTCCAAATATAAATTCCATAAATATTGAATATTTATTCCAGATAATGTAAAGAATTCTGAGGGATCAATGTATGAAATTTCTCCATATGAATTGAACCAATGTAACAAAATTAAAATGGGCAATTAATTATAAAGATTTATGTGCAAAATTTGAATGCTTTGTGATACTAAAGAAAATTTTTTCATTGAGAGTGTCTTTAAATTTTTTATGAACAGACTACAATGCTAAATAAACATCTTGGAACAAAGCACGCTTCCATAATTGTAATAATTTGAGTGAATATATTTCGAGCATCTTCACTCAACACATGGCGAATGGTTTAAAATTGGCCATGTGCGATTTGTAGTCACACAGAATGTTTAAAACAAAATTACCACTGATGGACATCTATTGGTCAGTGGCCCAAGATGAAAATATTTGTCTGGTAATTATGATCCCAATCAGCAAGTACTGTTATTTATTCAAAGGGAGGATGATTTTCAATATAATTCTGGGGTGAACTCAGTATGATCAAAGTTTTAAACTTATTTGAATAAATTAACATACATCTTGTTCAGTATTTCATTTTCAATATTAAACATAACAGAAAGAAAAATTCAATGTAAAATTTTGATTTAAATCAGTGTTATTTTTTTTTTAAATCATTTGGATTTAAAGCGGCATACTCTGATTAATAATGACATAAAAAGGTATGATTGTGAAAGTCTCCCATTTAAAATTTTCTTGTATATTTGTTTCCAGTTGAACAGAGTTGATCCATCGCATCGTCATCCGAGGAATCCACCATGATGTATGAATAAACAACAAACTTTGGCAGGTTTCTTTTTGTAAACAACTCTGAAATGCGCATGCGTCGAACCCGGTCGCATGTTTCTGCGGTGTGCTTATAATTTGTCGTCGCGTAGAGATATCCACTGAGGACTAGAAACCTGAAATCGACATCGTATCGCGGGTCTCTTTTCGGTCTCTCCGGTGTGCGGCTGGCCTTACTTGCCTCTGGGAGGCCTGTTAAGCCCCGTCTACACCGGACAAGCCGAGCTAAACATCGGTGATTGATTAAACCCGGAGACAGGTTTGGTTAATCAATCTCTCTGGTTTTTCTGGTTTGACAGCTCGGACACAAAATGTTCCATGTGCTCGCGATCAATCTGGTTGGTTGTGTGTTGAAGTTAAACTGAAAATTGTTTAAAGGTCCCATTCTTTACGAAGTTGGCGCATAATCGCGAGTGCAGCGTATATTATTATTGACAATTTATTAAAGAGAAATAGGAAGGAAAGTTAAAAAAAAAAGCGACATTGGGTGACACCCGTGATGGAAAATATTCTCAGGAACCAAAGGACTGAAAATGTGTACGTCTTTTGCTCACACACGGTGGAAATTTTTCCTACTTGGACACTTAATAAACCCTAAACTAATAGCCGCTTCGGAAAATAATCTTCTTCATCGTTATCCCTGTACAATTTTGAACAAACCATGTTTTCAATCCTACGACGGAATACGTTCTTGCAAAATTGAAATTAAGCAGATTATTCCCTACAAAATAAAAATTTCTTACTGAATATTTCCCTCATATGTTACAACATATTGAATGTTTCTTTCAATTCGGCATTTTTCGGCAAAACTTATTAATATTTCAGTGGGACAATTTTAAATTTTCTTCAATTGCAAAAAAGTTTAAATACATTTTAAATATCCACCTCATATTTATCTTAAACTAGCCACTGCGAGGTGATCGCTAAGAATTCCTATTTGGTTTGCGAAGCCTATTGGATAACAGCAATCATGGCGTTGGTTTGCCTCACAAACCAAATGGAAATTCGTAGCCTATTCGCAAACCAAATTATGAATATTATGAACTGTGAATTGCTTCGCAAACAAACACCACGGGCAACGCCGTAATGACCTCGTCATTGTCAAATTCGAATTGCGAAGAGATCCAATCGGCGTGTCGTCACAATCTCTTGCGAAAATATAAATATTTAATTGAAAAATTATTTATTAAAAGTAAATTAAATGTGAAGTAGAGATTTAGGGGTTTAGATTTAGAGATTTTCCACAGATTTCAAATCTGTTGAAATTTTCAATCTATCTTTAACGATCCCGATTTTACAAAAAAGTACTTAACAATGGCAGTCAATAAGTTTTTTTATTTGTTTTGCTTTTCTTCGCTGTGAAATGGTTTGAGCGTAGGAAATGAAATCTGATATCTCGAATCAAACGAAAGTCATTCTTCACAGTAAGTGGTGTTCGTATTGGAAAGAATATAAGTTTCAATTTAAAAATTATTTATTTATCGAAAACCATATTTTTAGGTATAGATCTAATGCGAAATTTTCCGCAGATTTCAAATCCGTTGAAAATTTTACTCTATTTTTAACGATCAAGGAGATAAGTAAAAAGAACCACATAACTAAAGTAAAAACTTTATTTGTTTTCTAAATCTGATGACAAATCTTTCTCCGCAAAATGAAAACGGAAGCGGAAAAAATAAATTTAGAATCTGCCAACTCTTTATGCAGTTGTCATTTAAAAAAAACAATAATAATTAAATTCCAATAAATTAATTAAAAAATGTAGATTGAATATTAAAATTCGGGCTGGACACAAAAATTGCAAAAACTTCTGACTTCCCGTGTGGCAAATTCCATAAGTTCCCCAAGACCACTATTTCATCTAAATACGCATGGATGGACACATCAATTTTGATATTAATGTGGGCAGATTACATTTTTACAATTAAGTTTTAATCGTCAACGATGTATAGCAAAACAAACAATGCGAACAAATAGACTACTTAAATAATAGCATCACTTTAAAATCCGAAGAAAAATAAACATTTCTATGTTCCGATCCCTGACCCGTTTCTTAACGATGGCCTTGGTGATTGACTGAACGTCGAACAAGGGAACCAAAAAAAGCCGCCCAAATTGAGCGAGCACAAGCACGTGCTTGCCTTTGATGTACCAACACGAAGCGGATCATTTGAGGATTTTTTTTTCAATTTACTTGTTATTTTAAAATAAGAAATTACAGGCTTTAAAAATATTTGGATGTGTATATTTTTTTATTTTATGATACAGCAATCTGCACACCATTACGTATTTAACCAAAGATGTAAAGAAAGTTGGTCGAAATATACATATACCTCCAAGGAATTATCAATATCTAGTGATAGTTTGCAGGAAATAAATAAATCATTAAAATCTAACTCCTGAATAATATTTCATATAAATGCAAAAGGAAACAAAATTCCAATCCCTGAAAAAAATGCAGAATTATGAAAAAAAAAATCTGTTCTAACGTGTTATATTTCGATTTCCTGAATATATTCTGAAATAGAATAATTCGACAAAAAACGAAAAATATTGATAAAAACAATGATGATTTATAAGAAAAAAGAATCCTCAAATATGACCGCAACATCTCGCTGTCAACTCAAATACCAAAACAAAGAATTCTAAATTAAATTAAAAAATAAAACATTAAAAGAGACTCAAACCCCAAATTTCGAAAAAATAATTTCAAAAAGTATTTTTTGGTTTATTGGATAAAACGATGCATCAGATATTCAAGAATAAATGGACAAAATTTCTTCTGAGTCGAAAGAAATTGCTAACAGCTGCTTTTTAACTTTTATTTGACGTTCCAATTTCATAATCGACTGCCAACCATTGGCTTCGGTTTCCATGAAAACCTCCATTTATGCAACATTATATCATAGTGTATCTACCAACGACTATCCAAAACATTTTAAATACCCTTAGGGTGTAGGCTCCTGGTTTTTCTATCAATCGGTGAAAGCTAAAGGACAAAATGCAGGTCCTCATGTAAAACATGTGGTGACGCCATTGAAAAAATAGCTCTAAATTTCGTCGCATGCGTATCAATACAAAAAAAGGCTCGTTTACAGAAAAAAATAGCTGTCGAAAAAAAGGTGTGGTTTTCCAGTGGTGGTTTATTTTAAAATAGTACTGATCAATTATAAATATATATTTTTTTCAGTTCATTAAACAAGAAATTAATAATTTTTCAGTGAATTATCACAAATCACTCAGCTGTCATCAGAGATAAAACTGGCTTTAAAAAAATATATACGAGCTTATGGTAAAAACTTTTGTTTTGATAAGAGTCTTAATGTAATAGAGATTACTAAAAAAAATAGTACTTGCAAAAAGTAAGCTGTTTTCGTTAGCTTCTGTGCGATTATCTCAAAATCAATTTTTCGCAATTTTGTCAATGTTCAAAGTACTAAGGCTTTTTGATAAATGCACTTAGAGTTAAACTGTTTACATTTTGTAGGTATTGAATAACTGTTTAGCAGACACAGAAAGAGCTTTTTTGTATGAATAAATCACAAAAATTTATAAAAATTAATAAACATAAAAAATTGGATATTTTTATAGACATTTAACGTATAATGAGTTAAATAATTTTTTTAATGAAAACTCGTAAATAAATTTTAAAACATCTCTCCCTAGGTCTTTTGCATATACTATAATAATATTGTAAAAATTTATTTCATACAAAAATATTGAAAATTGGTACAGGAGTAGAGTTTATAAAAAATGTGTATATCGGCTGAAAAAACATATTAAAATCGTAACATAAAACATAATTGTTAATGAAAATTAAAATTTTTATTGATTTTTCTTTTAATATATGTGTGCTTGATTATCGCTAAAAAAATAGGTTATGTAAAATGAATAATAAGAATTTTGGGTTTTTCTTTACGGATCTCCCTTAATTCTGACGTTGCCAGATACAGAAAAGCAAAATTACGCTTTTATGTTCAATGAGTTTTATTTTTAGGCTTCCGTGTTCCATTACAAAATGTTAGTTATGTAAAATTAAATGCCTTAAATATTCTTTCTTCATCAATCAAATATTTATAAATATTATTTTCATCATGGGAAGAAGTAAAAAGTCAGTTCAAACATGAATCTTATAATTTAATTTGTTTTTTAAAAAAATTGTTTTTCGAACAACACTGGTTAAGCAATCAGAGCTACGTATAGCAATCGTTTTACACTCAATGTTATTTCTATGGCGATTTCGATTTGCTTTTTTCTTAGGTCTTAGGTTAAATTTAGGCATCTTCCGATTCGAATTTTTCTAAATCCTTTCTTAGTGCACCCCTACGGTATAAGAAGAATTGCCCTGCAAAATTTCAACTTTTTAGGATTTGTAGTTCTTGAGATACAGTAATCAGTGAGTGGTATTTGAATTTTATATATATATATATAGATTTTATACGTTTTCAGGATAACGAGATCAAGATCTTATCAGCTTTTTCAGTGTACAAGATATATAGAGACCATCAAAATGGAGTAAATTTTTCTTATTTGCAAGATACCTCGTCGAGATAACCACCAGGAGGGTTAACTACCAGCTTAAACCCCATTCCCCAAACTACCACACCAACAGAAGGACATTTGAGGACACGACAGATTTAACATGCTCCAACGCTAAAGCAGATGACGGACATCCGTCGGATCGAGATTCAAACTCGCAACCCTCCAGTTGCTATTCCGTTTCTCTTCCAACTGGGCAACAGCGACCCAAAGTTCATTCTTTGGTTCAAATGTGATTTTGATTTCGATTCAGCATTCTGAAAGGAGACGAGAGTCGGTTTGGGGTCGTAGAATGTTTTTATTAGATCTTTAATACATTCGATTGATGATCTGCCTGACGGCATCCCCAAAAACGAAGCTGATGGATGAGTCGAGTCCATGAAGACATCAGGCCTTCGGAAACTCCACGAACTGATCCCCTCATGCCCGTAGGAATTTTGACATATTCACAGAAAGGAGGGAGGACGGACACAAGGGGGCAGCCGCAGAGCTCTTCAGGACCTGGATGCCTCACATCGCTTGACAGGTGGTAACAGTTTCCATGTCTTGGCTTCACTGGAAGAGAACAGAAATGAACATCAGGTACACCATAGAAATTGAAACAGTTTTTAAAATTGTTCGTTCATTTATTAGAATACCTCGATATTTCAAAGTCCTTACCAAAATTACAAATATAATACCATAATTTCGTTTAGACCTTCAATTGTACCGAGACATTGATTATTGAAATATATTTGTCTGGAATAAAAACTTTTTGGTTCAAATATTTATATAGTATTTTCTTCTTTAATATTACACATGTTGCTTACTGATACTAAAATTTCATTTGTTCGAATGCGTTGTTTACTAATAATACTCCATTAAATATTTTTTTATTCAATTTAAATTGACTAGATTTTGTTTTGTCAATTTTCTTCCCTCGAAAAGAAATTATTGTTAACAAAACGAGGTTTCTCAAAATTCGATTGAAGCTCTTGATTTGATTGTCGGTGAGTTTCCTCGCGCAAAGGCCATATTTACCAAGCAGAATTAAACACAAAAAACTATCCAACCAGATATGGTCAAACACATCGAAAGAACATTTTACTGACAAAGAAAAATTCATGAGAGGAAGTTAAAAAAAGAGGGAATTCTATCCCGATTCAGCCTTATTTAAGGTATGCGAATGACGAGATATCTTGACTTCCTGACATTGCCGAATTTTTGATGATGAAGAGAGTCAGTGTTTCAGATCTAGTCAGTTTTTTTTTTCTTCTAATGACAAGATGTTTTGTCCAAGTTCAGGTCAGTTTTGCTAATTACTTGAAACTTCGCTGTGACACCGACAAGGAGAATTGAATATATAGCCGCTTCCGTTAAGCACTAATATTCCTTTAATTCCGCCTTAACTTTGTTATAGGCTCAACATTACATCGTCGGCTAAGAAAAGAAACTCATTAACTGATCAAAATTGTTTATGTATATGTCAAACTGTATTTTTCATCCTCATGAAAATGGGCATTTAGCTTCTCCGGGAAAAATTCAGTTAATGAGTTTCAGCTCTAAGCTGAGGATCTATGAAATTAAATCCTCACTTACTTCTTTCATCGGACTTCACTTTGTCCTTCACACCTTCACAGGATACTATTCACTTTTGTATTTGTGTTGATGGAGGTAAGTAGCCTTCAAGTAGATAGACTGTAATACGGAATCCACGTTGAAATGTTTCCTTGTATAATTTTCTATGGATGTGGGTGTTTAACATGTTTCTATTGTAGCTATGTCGAAACAATGTGATATTTATTCGTCGGGCTCCAGGTTGAAACACCAGCTGAAAAACAGTATGCATCAAATGAAGCCAAATAAAAGATTCACATTGGCTTTATAGCTGTTTTCACTCAATAGATTCAAGAACTCTCCATCCACCTTTCGTGTCCTTTTCACTCAATGTCATTTCAGTGCAAAATAGCAAGTGTGTTCTTACTGTTCCCTAATCTTGTTTACTGGTGCAATTTAATTGTTCGCCATAATAAAAGGTAATTAGCCTTTACACGGCGGCGGCGCTAAGATTTTTTCAAACGTCTCACAGAACGGCTTTTCTCCTGATAATCCGAGCCCCCATACCTAATTACCAAACTTGAGCGATAGGGCCGTGAGTGGCATTTCCGACTGACGCTTTCCTTTCATGGTATCGTTTGACGTGAGAAGAGATATCGAGTTCCTAGAGAACGAGTTCGTAGTCGAACCAAGAGACACCTTGAGAAGCGGTGAGTACCACTTTGTTGAATTTCCCATCTGCACTCATATTTGACCCCTCGTCACACCAGTCTGTAACCATGATGCTCTGCAACAATAGTGCATGAAATATTCACGAACGCTCACGAGTGGAAACGATTATCGCAAATCTATTAGTTAAGGCCCTAGTTTATACACCTAGGAGACTTATTGTTCATCTTCATGCAAATGTAGTCATGAGTTCTTCAGTTGTAATGTTTTTCGTCATCGTTAGTTTTTACCTACATTTTTCAATTGTTGTCAGCTTCTTGACAAAATATGATAACTTTTTGTTACATAATATATTTTGAATTATCGCTTTATACTATTACAAACAGAAAGTAGTATAAATTGACTATTTTTTAAAAAGGACTCCGAGCAGCTTTTTTTTTAACATAAATAACACCTTACGCTAACATAAATATTTATTTTTTAACATTGATACCATTTAGAGGTATAAATGCTACGGAGGCGTACAGTCATTTGTAAATTTAGATATCAATTTGTTTATTCATTTGCAATTATGCAGGCACAAACATCTACGGAAGATTGCCATTACATCGAATAAAGATGCCGTGCGCAAATGTAATTGGAGTTCACACTAAAGCACTACTCGTGCGAAAAGTTTGCTTAAAATTAGATCTTATTATGTATCAAGAAAAGTTCTTAAATATAGGCAAATTTGGAAGGAAAGTTTGACAGCGATGAGATCAGTATAGTGAAAAATAAATTTTTTACCTTCTCACTTTACATCTACATTTCAAAGTGCAGCACATGTGTCGTAACCAATTCATTAACCGCCTTCCTCGGCTCACTTTCCGAACTTCTGATTCTATTTCAAAAAAATAATGCCTTAATAATAATCATTAGTCAATAGTGACGTTATACGAAATGTCATAAGCACACTTAAGACAAGAAAATACCATACGAAAACACATCTGGAAAACAGAAGTTTGCATTATCTATATTATTCCAACATAACCTTCGTCCACCAACCGGTCTGTGGTGAAGGTATTAGCTTCTAGATCGGAAGGTTCCTGGTTCGAATCCGAATCAGTGCATAGATGTTTGTAAGCGTATGGTGTAGAGGCGGCTGGTGCACCTTAAATCTGTCGTGGCCAAAAGTACTGACGTTGGTTTTTAATTTTGGAGGGTGGGGTGCCAGCTGAGGTGTAGCCTCGTCATCTGACAGTGGTTCAAAATGACGTGGTGTTGTTCTCGGATCTTTTTCCCTTAGGGAATTGATCCCGAATTGTAAAATATAATCTAGAACAGTTTTTAATTTATTTATTGGCATACTTTTATTAGTTGGTTTCCTAAAAAAGGAACAGTGTGAGAGAGATCAAACATTATAAAATGATTTTTATAGTTTCATTTCTTTATTTATTTTATCCCTTTCATTTCATTGATTGTTCTTTTTTTTCGTTTTTGGACGCGTGCCAATTGAGCAGATTTTCGTAACATATTGTTCTGTTTGATTTGAGATACGTGTGTGTGGTCGAGTGTCATTTTTTACTTTTATTTTCTCGCTTTTCGATTGTAAATTGGAAGCGTTCAAATTGATCTGAGTCACGGAATCTATATTTGTTTCATTTTTGTTAACTTCAAGAGTTTTTGAAAGTAAAGCGATATTTAATTTTTATTATTTATGTAATTTTTTGTTTATATCCGTTAAATTCGGTTTTGTCGGATTCAGTGAGGATGACTTTTAAAAACATAACTTAGTTACGGGCAACGCCTTGCAGGTACTGCTCCTAGTTTATCATAAAAAAGATTGAATTATATCCTTTCAGAAATTAACCTTCTGATTACGGCTGTAGACATAACTGGCAGGATTCTTATAACTCCCAAGGTACAACAGCTGTACCGACAGTAGTCTAAAGGTCAACTCATATTTGTTACGAAATTTAAAAAGGTATTAAACTAAAAATGTGCCGACTTTACTTGTGATTTCGGGAATCTCTTGCGATCGGACAACCTGTGGAAGCTCTTGCGATTCGAGACACTGTGGAATCTCTTGCGACTGGACACACTGTGGAATATCTTTTAACTCCATAGATGGAGGTTGATCCAAACTCCCCCAAGAGACTCCAGTGATCTCTGAAAATAAAAAAGATATGAATTAGACATACGCACTATCAAACGGAATCAATGAATCGTCCATTCCCTTGGCAAGGATCGTCATCTGCCTATGGTTCAAAATGAGGTGGTTCGTATTCTCGAATCTCTCCCTTCGGGGGTTGAACCCGGAACGTAGCCAATTACTTGTTGTGTTGCTCCAGTCAGACGTTAATTAAAGAAATATAAAATACAAGAGGATATTTTCTGTGATAACCTAATAATTAGCTTCCTCTATATGTTTCTATAAGTGACTACAAGTGTTTTCTGTTAATTTCTGGTTAGTACAGCTTTTACTCAAAGATAATTTCTATGAGCACTCGGGAACTCTATAAAGTATAAAGAATTCATTTTGGGATAAATTGTTTAAATTAGTAACATTTCACACTATACTTAAGGAATTATTTGAAGTTACGTTTAACTGACAATTATTAAACTTAATCTTGTTCCTAAGTCATTATTTTTTTATTGTTTTCGTTATCTATCTATTTTGCTTAATACTTTGAAAGAGTTACCTTTTTATCAAATATATTTCCGTTATACAAAACAATTGCTTCGGTTTTACTTAATAGTCGACTTCGAAGAGAATATTTGATTCTCGTTCAGTGAAATTACTTAGAATTCAACCATTTCAAGCACAAAAGTCTCGAAAAGGACAGGAGGTGATAACATAATGCTTAATGCTTTCTTGTAGCCAGAGTTAACACAAATATTATATCGCCTGAACTCAATCAAATATTTTATCTCTACTTACGCCTTTCAATCCCATGATCTTCCTCCCTTGAACAGGTTCCCCGATTAAAGAAAGGATGTAATTTTCCTACTCTCGGGGACACTCTGTCCAAGGGATCAGTCTGTAAGAACATTTTGGCGAAATCCAGGGCGATCTTAGTGTCCGTTTTCGTGACTCTGTCACCATAGAAGGTCTTTTTAAACAATGTTCCAAAATTTTCTTCCTAGAAAAATTTACGAACATCGCTATTAAAACAAATTCCACTGACCAGCAAGGGTACAGGAACGGGAAAAAAGGAACCTTCTCCATTAGTTCGAACACTATTCAAACTAGAGCAAATTCAAAGGTATCATTGAATAGGGAATAACATCCTCTACCGAGTCAAATACAAACCAATTGCAAAAGGTGACGTCTTCAGAACAAATTTTGCACAAACAAAGCAATGTCTAATAGATAAACCAGGTTTTCATGCCATAATCCCATTCTGCATTGTTAAATTAGTCTAAATATATAATTGCATGACTTTACTATCTTTACATCCAGAGATATACAATGCTAAATTTCGTGTCAATTTGAGGGACCATCTCTAAACAGGACGTTGCTATTCGTAGGTCGAGATTAATTGTAGTTATCGTCACCCGAATTTTAAATTTGAACGCTATTTTAAAGCATATTTTTCAGCGACCCAAGAATGATTGTGTTTATTATGCAAGTGCAAACGATATGAACAGACGTTTTTTAAACTTTTGGTTGCCCCCTGAAATCGCAGTAATGAGGAAAATTTAATGTACCGCAAAAACTAATTATCGGAATGATTTGAAATTTTGCATGGCAATATTATTCTTGAATCGATTCCCATAAAAACATATAATAAGGTTCCAATTCATAATTTTTTCAAACATTAATTTAATAAGTATTTTTGTATACTTAAAACTATTTTATTCAAAAATATTAGGTGGATTTAGTTTGGGTAGTTTAACAGTAATACGGTGAAAAATAACTGCCCTGTAGAAATACATATTAAAGGAAGATAGCCATAAAAGTCTAAGAAACGAATTTAACATTAGGAGTTTCAATTTTTCTGTACTCTTCACTTCGAAACAGTGAGACCAAATGACATCATATCTGAAGTTAAGTTTTGGTATCGATTCGAAATTGTGTTTCAAAATTGAGTGTTCCTGTTGAAAATTATGACGTTCGTGCACAATTTAATATGAAGAAGACTCTTTATGTAAATTTTATGCATTTGAGTTTTTATAGACTTTTTAGTTTCTGTTAATCATATTCTTTAAATTTTTTCTACTGATAAAATTGTTCGAATTAAGAGTGATGGTTCGTATTTTTCTTCAAAAACTGTACTTGATTCATATTAAAATGCTATATTGGAGTTAATTCTTTAAAAGGCACATCTTCGATGTACCCAATGTGTAGTGGCAACGTTCCTGGCAATTTTTGGCGAACGTTTTATGTCGCCATAGCAGAAATTCCTTTCTTCTTTGTCTTTTTTTTTTTACTGAAAATAGTAAGCTTTAGCCCCTTATCTACTATATTAACTGTAGAAGGCATTTTCAAATAGAAAAAGATAACGATTTCTAAATGGAAATAGCTAGAAACAATACAGCCACAACACAGAATTTGGGGGAAAATATATATATATATATATATATATATAATTTCAAATCACCAATTAAGTCAAAGAACAATTTAGCCGAAATGAAAAGAACTTTCTAGAAATTAAAAATGAAACTTTCCGCATGCCGAGGTTGCCATAACACAGGAATAACACTCATAAAAACGGGTTTCCTTCACCTGCCATTACTCGCTACAAAAGGTGCGCCAGGAACGCTGTCATCAAGCATTGTGTATATTAAAGTTGAACCCCTTTAAATGATAGAGTGTGAAATTTAGTGGAAGCTTCTGGGCTCTCTATCTCATGGTAAGAAAATCTAATTAGAATGGTCTTGGATAAGGGACGAGTAGTGGGAGGGGTGTCAGAGTTAACTGTAGGAGAAAACATGGACGCAAAAATGCATTGAAAAGTCATTGACAACAAAGCAAAACAGTTTTGGAACATAAGTGTAGCTGCTGAGTTAACAAACTGGAAGGTCAATCGAATAGCGGGGATGGATGAATGAAAAGGGGAAGGGTGATAGCATCACTAGGCTCCGTATCCTTCGGATTTAAATGATAAAAGACAGTCATTGCCAAGACTAAAGTGTTTTCATAAGGTAGAGTGGTGTAAATGCACTTTCGGGTTAGTGAATACATAACATTGGAGCCGGGCACTTCACTTTTTCTTCCCCTTCATGTCTTCTTGTCCCAAACGATAAAAAATTCTACAATTCGGTGATTCTTTTTCCACTTTTAGAATTTCAACCCTCAACATTATGTTTAAAACCGAAGCTGTTTCCACTTGCCACAACATCATTCACCATTCAACCTTTAAAAGCCAAGTAAGCATTGACTCCGCTACAGTTGGGCCCCTTGGACCTTCGATACAATTTTGAACCTTATTAATAGTTGCCTTTGAATATATATTTCGAATAAGGAGAATCTGATCTCGATTTGTCAGCAAAAAATAAATATAGGTTCAGTCATAAAAATATAACTGTAGAGACCTTTTAAATCAAACTTGATAAATTTTGGTATGCACTGTCCTCACTTTACCTTACTTGGTGATTTGAAAGTTTTAAATTTTGAAATTCATTAAACGCATATCATTGATAAAATTACACACTTATCTTAGACATGAAAAGGTACACAGTATGTTCTCCTACCTGCAGAGCATGGGAAAGAATTGGGTGTACGTCCTCCTTCCAACTTGTGTGTACTCCCCGGATGTTCGACAGTAGGGTAAAATGGGTCAGGATTTCGACAACCATGATACCATATCCCCAAGCATCATATAAAACACCGTTAAAACGGATTTTCCTTGCAAGTGATTGGCACACCTCAGGAGGTCGATATACACGGGGCTGGCCCAGAGACTTCCTACGAAAAAAAATGTGTTGAACATTCAATTTCGGGGAGCGAACTTATAATCACTAATCCAGTACAAAAAGAGGCACTATCTACACAGTCCAGTCACATTAATGTGACCACCACCTTCTTTCGCAGCTGGCCACGGCACTGGAGTCGGCATGGCTCAACATCCCAGTGAACACCTTCAGAAACTTAACTGACTCTCTTCCTTCACGTCTCGCAGCGGTCCGCTCTGCCAAAGGTGGTTATTCTGTCTTTTGACAGGTGGTCACATTAATGTGACTGGACTGTGTATTTGTATCATAGACCGCACGAAAAGGTTACGCATATCTATCAAATGAAAATAGTTTTCAGATGCAGTATGTCTTGTAGAATATTAGTCAGAAAAACATTGAACCAGTTGTATCGATTTCACTTGAAATGGAGAAAGTGTTTTAAATGCGGGGACGCGGTACCCCGATTGGAAGAGTACCGGATTAGCAACCTGAAGGTTGCGAGTTCGAATCCGACCCAAGACTGTCGTGTACGAAGGGGTCTGGTTCACGTTGAATCTGTCAAACGACCACAAGTGAGCTCGGTTTGGAGAAACTCTCGCAGTTCTAAAAGGGTCACTATATTGTCAGTATTCTTTTCAATGGGATTTACGGATTCGATTGATAGGTGTTTCAATATATCTTCAACAACCAGCCAAACAAATTCGGTCAGTGTTTTTCGAAGTGGCGTGACGTATTTCATTTTTTGAGTTTCAATGTCAGATATGGGCTTTCTTGCCTTGACTTTGGCTGTCTATATTCTTTTAACATATTAACCATTTTTTGCAAATCAATAGTTCTTTCGTTTTCGTTTGCATACACTAGTTTCCAAAAATTAAGGAAAAATCACAGAAAGAGCGATAACTCGTTCAAAAAGAAACCACTCCGTTAGAGATTTGCATATGTTGTTAACTAAAATAAATTGAACAAATATGCAAAATGCAAATTAGTGACGCTGCAATTACGATTGCGTCTACCGTGAAAAGCAAAAGAATGCACGCTAGAGAGTAGTGCTGCAGATATCGCTGTGATAGTGAGGTAAGAAATCGGATAGCCAATTCGTTACAATGACCTCGAGTTATCATTTGCCGCATAACTGCAATTTAGAGCCATCGGGAGACTGGCGGACAAAGTCAGACAAGGTGGCTAAATGTAAGTCCTTCTGTGGTTTATAGACTTTGGCAACAATTTCAAACCACTGGTTCGACATCCAGAAGGCTCAGCCTAGGACATCAAGGACAAGGGCCAAGCACCGATTATCGATACATGCGGTTGTGTGCACGAAGGAATAGAACCGCAACCCCATCTCATCTTAGAGCCTCTCTTGCTGAAGCCACCGGAAGGTTGGTGTCAACATCTACCGTGCGTAGAAGGCTTCACGCAGTTATGGTCGCTCCCCACCAACGGCGACAGCAACAAAGACAGGCAACGCGGGAGCTTGCGTGGTCACCCCCTCCCAAGTACTGACCGCGACCGGAGATGCTTAAAAATAATGACCTATATTTAGGACGTTGCTGAACTGACTTCCAGCTTATTGCTGGTATAAGGTGAATACTTAAAAAAATGTTGGTTTTCGGCAAGAAAAAATAGTACTGAGATTCGACTTTATAATGTCTCTTCAAATATGAGTTAGATTTTAATCAGCTATCAGCATTACATATCGTGGTTTATTTTTTTCGAAAGTTTAGCGATATGGGTTTTAAGGGAGGTAATTCTAAGAACGTGTCTTATAATTTCTGTTTTTCGTTGGAACCATCTTGCTTTGGCGATGGTTCGTAGTATAAAAGTTTGAACGATTTCAAGTCAATTTATATTTTTGTATTAATAGATCCCCAAATTTGGCTTGCGTGTGTGATTACTGGTCTGAGATAGCTTAGGTACACGAGTATTTTGTTTTCAATAGTCATTGGCGAATTCCGAGCAATTAGGTGGAAAAGTTTACGTTCTCCGTCTCGGAATTTATGGATAACGTTTTTTGTATTGTTGATTCCATGTGAGTCTTCTGTCTAGGATAATACCTAGGTATTTAGCTTCCTGAGCCCATGGGATTTCGATATTATTAATTTTTAGCTTGCTGGGTAAAAAACCACAACCGAAACCGGATTAGGCTTTATTCTGATTGGCTGTCAGCATGGCGACAGAGACAAAAGTTGAACTTCCTCCAAGACTTGAAAGCGCAGCGACAGAGACAAACCGAGAGAAACAAAATTTGTTTGTAATACGCATGCGCAAAGCGAAGAGACATGTTTTTGTCGCTGTCGCCGTTGGTGTGAAGCCACCATTAGTCTTTACGCGAGGCGACCAACTATTTGTGAGCCGATCGCATCACGTCAAAAAAAAGAACGTTTGAGGAGGGCACGTCGACATGTCCACTCGACGGCTGATCAATGTAGGTGTGTTCTCTTCACCGATGAGTTCCGGTTTAGCCTTCAAAGCGATAGTAGGCGTTGTTTGAATTGGAGAGAACACGGAACACGGTCATCATCCTTCAAACATCCGTGAAAGAGCTTCATACAGAGGATGCAATGTCTGATTTTGGGGTGGTCTCTCTTTGGGTGGACGCACAGGCCTCCATGTCTTTGGAACCGTGAATGCTCACATCTATAGAGATGACATCCTCGACACTTATGTGCACCCTTATGCTGGAGCAATAGGTAATGATTTCCTGTTACAGGACGACAACGATAGACCGCACAGGGAAAATTATCTTCAGCACCATACAATTCAGCGCATGGAATGGCCAGCCCGATCACCGAACTTGAATCGCATCAAACATATTTGGGATGCTTTAGGAAGATATGTTGCTGCTCTCAATCCTGCTCCTAAGACAATTGCCACGCTTTCAACTGCTTTGCAAGAGCACTTCCCAGCGAACTCATCGATCGCATAATTGACAGTAACACACATCGCATTATGTGCTGTAGTGCTCCTATGAGTGATCATACTCCATATTAAAGGTACGTTTCCTTTTCAAAACTGACGCATTCACTTTGTTAATTTTATACATGTGCTAATTTCTAAAAAAAATAATCATCTGGTATTTTATTTTTCATGTTATTTTATACCCTACTACGTGTTGTAACTTTTTGAATAATCGATATTTTTGTGATTCGTCCTTGACTTTTGGAAACCAGTGTAATTAGTTGACTTAACTTTCTACAACGTAGGGTAATCACGATGAAAATTGATCAAAAACAACTCTCTTTCCCACAGACAGAATCGCTTTTCGTGCGGCCTGATGCATCCGTCATATTTGCTATCTTGAGCGAAACTGCTCGAACGATTGACGGTCGCGTATTTTACTCGATCAATCAGTTCCATCAATGCCCTTCAATCAAAATTTCTATGAATGCTCTTCCATCGATGGACAATCGCGTCAATCCCCACCCTCACCATCAGTCGATTGCAAAAATGAGCATCATTGACACTATTATTGACCGTCTAGGGACCCCTTAATGAACATCGAATGGGTTCAAAGTGTAGTTGGTTACCTGCCGAGCGGTTTGTCCGTCACGTTGATGAAAGAGAAATCACATAGCTGGGCTGTGAATTCCTTTGAGATGAGGACGTTGTCCGCTTTGAGGTCCAGGTGGCAAATATGATTGCATCCGAGGTACTCCAAAGCGGACAACGCCTCCCACATCCACACCTTCACTTGACCCAAGCATCTGGGTTGACTTTTAAAGCTTTTCAGGTACAGTTGGTGTTGGAGGCTACACTTCTGGGCTGGCGTCACGTAAACGGTCACGTCACAGGTGCTGAGGTTCAAGATTTCCAGGAGTGGCAATATGTTACGATGCTCTAGACGAGCCCATAACGTAGATTCCTTTTCGAAGGTCTTTTTTGAAAGGACCATCTTGACTGCAACCTCAGAATTCCTTTCCGGATCAAACATTTTATGTACTTCCCCATAGTGCCCGCTGCCAAGACGAGACACAAGTTGGAAGTTGTTGTTGGTTTCGAGCTCTTTTAAGGCAGCACGAAACTTCTCCTTACGTTCCTCCTTCCTTTCGGAGGTTTTATCTCTCTTCATAACGATTTCACACAGTTAGTTTGAAATCTTCGCAGTTTTTAAATAGCAGCTTAAAATATTCGTCTGTATTCGAGTAATAGTTCAAGCAATATGGGATGAAAAAGAAATTTGTGTAATTGTTGTTCGTAGGCTCCTTTGTTGTGTTAATTGTTGTACACAAATACGTTTTTTGACAATACGTCCATTGTTGAGTCCAAGAATTAAAAAAACAAATAGAAATATTGGACAAGACCATTGTTATTGATTTAAGAAAATTTGGGGCCTGCTTTTGAAATGTTACAAATTTGATGAATTTTAAGTAATTGAAATACTCAATTCATTACAAGAGAACAAAAATTTAACTTTGAAAACAACAACTTTTAGACTACGCCCTGTACAAAAGTTGTAACTTTAACTCACAAAAAAAGTATTTAGCCTACGGCAGGTACAGCAGTTGTACCTTGAGTTATCAGATCACTCCAAGAAAGAATCACCCTTCTTATATCTGCAGCTGTAGTGAAAACGTTAAACAAAATAGATTTATAACGAAAACATCATAACTTAGGTTTAAGTCTAATAAACTGTCAGTAAAACGTAACTTCAAACAACTTTTTAAATAGGGTGAGAAAGGTTTGTAACTCACAAACAATTTATCCAATATGAATTCAGCTTACATTATAGAGTCCCCAAGTGCTTATAAAAACAATCTTTGAGTAAAATCTGTACTCACCAGATATTAACAGAAAAGATTCACAGAAACTCTTCAGAACATATACCTGAAGCTAATTATTAGGTTATCTCGGAAAATGTCCTCTTGTATTTGGCATTTCTTGAATCCTGTCACACTGGACCACACAACGTTTTATTGGTGGCGGTCCTAGATCAACCCCCGAAGGGAGGGATTCGAGGACAACATTATCTAATTTATAATCATGGTCAGATGACGAGGCGAGGTAATTACGACTCTCATAAAAAAAAAATTTACAACGATATTCGCTAACGCCCCAATTTCTTCCATAATCCTACATTGTCTCCATTCACTTTAGACGCGTGCTATGACGGTGAGGTCAAGATCGCCAAGTTGTCCACTACTTGAAAATAAAGTCCTTTCATTCCTTTTTTTAAATATGTCTACGAGATTTGAATGTTTCCAATCTATATTAATGCACTAACCCAGCGGTTCCCCAAACTTTTTCTCTCCTGTACCCTCTCGATTAGACTTTTCTATTACGAGTATCCACTCTCTTCATTACACCCACCTTGCCGTGGGTAAGAAGCTTCATTGTGCAATAATTGTTGTCTCTCTCCATGTTGTAAGTTAGATTAGCTTAAAAATCAAAATAAAATTAGAATTGTTTTATTATTTTTGATAAGGAATGAAATTTTTAAGAGCTCGCCTCAATTTTTTATAATGTGGATGATCAAAACAGTAATAAAAATAGAATTAAAATAATAATTGTTAATAAATATTAACTTATATGATCAAAGTACAATAGTTATTCATGCAATTTTAATGCGATCCTTGAAATTGTTTTATGGATCAGAGTTTTTTTTAAATCAGGTTAAACTGTAGATAGATATAGACTAAAATATAAAGAGGTGTGTGTCATGCTTATTGCGATATTTAGTCCTAATGTATGCTTAAGATGAGAATGCTTCTTTCGACAAGCTCTGTGTTAGTGAAAGATAATAAATATTTTATTGCTTTGTCACCGAGTTCTCTCTCGGTATTCTTCTTTCACTACTTTCCAAAATTCAATAAGTATTCTTTTTTTTTTAATGTAATTCTAAAGAAGAATCGGTTGAAAGATTTATCAATTTTTCTTTTTCAGAAACTGATAGTTTTTCGGCTTGTTGGAAAAAAAAACTAATTCGTTAAATGGATATAAAATCCAGTTCTTTTCACAGTTTTGCTTCGGAAAATACTGCCTAAACGATGCCTTAAGTCCATTTTTAAATGAGCTATTATACTACTTTTACATTCATTTGAGAATTTCAGTACGTTCTCAAATAAGAAACTGTGCAGTATCTCTAAACCGTTACACTGGTCTTTTCGGACACATGATTCCCCCAAATCCAATTTCTTGATCATAGACACGATTTTGTGAGACACCGCAAAAATGGTTACGAAACTGTTCTGTAATCCTAAATTTAATTCGTTTAGTTTAGAAAATATGTCGGACAAGTACGAAAACTGCTGAAGCCATTCCACAAACTTATAGCTCAACTCAAAAGGATGGTGTCCAGCTGATCCGCAGCACACACGAGTGACACTTCCACACAGCGAACATTGACCTCAAGGGGAACATGATAACGGAACCAAAAAGAATGGATCCTCGTCTTGGGGGTGGCGCAAGCAGCGCGGGGAAAAAAACGAGCAATGAGTCCGCCGGTATGGACTAGTGTACCTATATAATAAGTGGCGACAAGGGATCCAATTTGGCCCAATGCGCATGCGCGGCAGCCATTTTTCTACCACAATCGTCTCAAAGAAGGTTGCTGGGCGAATTAATTCAGGGAGAGCAAAAAGCATATGATTGTTATAATATGGATACATTCGGTATAAATGAATCCTATAAACGCACAATTATATGCGTAATTGATGATATGGATTACACAACGCGCTAACTTAGATTGCGGGAAACACCACGTTGTTCAAAAAAAGCTATTTACTTAAAAAGTCTTCAAATTTATACTGACAAAACACTAAAATAATAATTAAAGATTCTAGAACACGAAAGGGAACATGAATAAGCTATATTTTCTTTTTAATTTAATGTACACACGTTTTTCTCGAACACACAAAAAGTTCCCATGTTAAGTCTACGGGAGCTAGGAAAAGACCGCCTCGGGCTGTAGAAAAGGTATCTTAAGCCAATCAGAAAGTGTTTCCCCTATGTCGCCACTCTTGTTATATAGGCACTATAGTATGGACAGACTGCCAATGGAAAAAATACCGAAAGCATGACGCGGGCTGGAACGTCCCGAGGGTTGCAAAGCAAATCGGCGAGGAATGTCAACAAGTGTGCCAAGGGTAGAGAAAAAATCTTGGACTCTGTGCGTTTGGTAGTATCGGATAAAAAATTTTGTGCACACCACCGAAGTGGCGGGGGATGGATTGGACACCAGACAGGTCTATTGAAGTCATTTTAGTCTTACTTTTGCTAAATTAGTCACGATCACGGCCTTGTCAAAGTATGACAGATGATCTTCAAAAGAAACTTCATGTCTCAATACGAACAATCTTACGAGTATTTTTCTTCGCCAGAGCCCACTTCCGTGTGTAAAACTGATGTATGGAGGTTGTGCATCTCTTCACACAAGGATTTGAACTGTCTGGATTTCGTTGAATCGGCATTAATAAAATTAACAACTTTGACAGATGATTCAGCATTTCATTCGAATAATCTGGCATGCTTTGGGTCGCTAGGCTTTGTCTGTGAATGCTGCACTTCAAAATACACTCATGTCCATAGATTAAGGATAATTCAGAATCACACGGAAATCGAACTCTAAAGTAAAAATTTCTCCCGATAGAATTATCACACACATCTTCAAGAATAATATCCAACTTACAGTAAGCCATCAGATGACGAGAGTGTAAGAGAGGTGTATATAAGGAATGGTAGCAAAGAAGTAAAATTGTGCACAAGCATTCTGTAAGCCACTCAGTGCCACAACCGAATAGTTATGGCACAAAGGACGCTTGTCGATGTTTTTTACTCGGTAGAATTATCGGCAGCATGGAATGTGGGCGTGCTCAGACGGAAGTTTTAGTGGAATTTGGAATCGCCCAAAGTGTCATCTCTAAACTTTGGCAACGATTCCAAAATGATGGAAATGTCAGTAGACGTTACAGTACAGGTCTGCCCCGAGTTACTACGCTGAATGACGAACGGTACGTGGCAGTAACTGCTAAAGGAAACAGACGGAGCACAGCATTCGACCTTTCTCGTGAGCTATCTTCAGCCACGGGTACGACAGTATCAAGGCAAATCCTTTACAGACGTTTGGGACATGTTGGTCTATATGTTCGCAGGCCTGTCAGATGTGTTCCGCTCAAAACAACTCACTGTCGTCAGCGGTTAGCCTGGAGTAGAGAACATGCAATGTGGACATCGTCACAGTGGGCTTGTGTGATGTTTTCCGAGTCCAGGTTTAGCTTGCAGTCTGATTCTCGGCGGACGTTCATATGGAGAACGCCAGGTACTTGCTACCACCAAGACAAGAACATCATTGAACGACACCGTTACGGTGGTGCAGGATTGCTCGTTTGGGGCGGAATTATACTGGGCTCCAGAACAGATCTACGTGTTCAAATCGGAACCATGAGAGACCAAATGTATCGGGTTATCATTCTGGAACAACATGTACGTTTGTTTAGGGGTGCCATGGGAGCAGAATTTGTGTTCATGGATGACAACGCCTGTCCTCATATTGCAAACATAGTAAACGAATGACTTGAATCTGAGGATATCCCCCGTATGGAATGACCAGCATTCTCACCCGACTTGAATCCGATAAAGCAAATGTGGGACATGCTTGGCCGACGAGTTGCAGCCCGTCAACCTCCTTCCACATGTGTACCGGAACTTCGGAGAGCATTGCTTGCTGAGTGAAATGATGTTCCCGAGATCAGCTCGATAATTTGATCCTCAGCATGCCTAGGCGTTGTACGGACTGTATTTCATCGTCTGGGAGACATACAATGTATTAACCATCATACCAACCACGTCATGTTAAGGTCGATATTTTTTGTAATTGCTCCAGTGAGCAAAAATCGTAGTTTTTATGAATGGTATCATACATACACCATCTTTTTTGTTCTTTATATTTTGTTTAATAAATGGGCTTTATGAACAAGACACATTTGTATTGTTTCTGAACCTTTATTTGCCGGAACTGGCATTATCCTTAATTTATAGACATGAGTGTACGTGGGGAGCGATTTCTTTGATGCGATCACAGAAACCTGTACAACAACGTGACATAGATTTTCCACCATCCGTGCCCAACACCACAGTAATTGATCCAATCCACTTCGTTTTCACGGAAATAGCACTGAATGGCATTAAACAACTTCTTGACATCGATCAGTGAGAGGATAGCAAAGTTAAAGATTTTCTTCAACCACTTTATAATTCAAATATCTTGCATTGAGAAGCAAGATTTACAGACTTGAAACAATGCTTTTATCCACCTGTAGCGGGAAAAAGGGAATCCTTATTATTCTTGCAATTACTGTGGATTCAGTGTCGCCATGCCTGTCCTTAAATTCTCCGATAAACTGTATAGTCTGAGAATGGAATACTGATAATTTTTTGTACATAGTCGTCACCGAACATACATTGAACAGCATCTTTGAGATACAAGGATATATAAATTTTTCAGCGATTGTATGTTTTTATATCACTTTTGGCTATACGGTAACATATTCTGTACGATGCTTCAACTGCATTCTCAGAGACTTTGTTTACAGATGAGGTTTAAGTAGTAAGATTAGGGGCGTTGACAGTCGTCGTAAAAAACTACCATTCTCACCTGACTTGAATCCGATAGAGCATATGTGGGACATGCTTGGCCGACGAGTTCAGCCTCCTTCCACATGTGTACCGGTGCTTCTAAATTGGATTTTTTTATCTCTGAATGACGTATCATTAAACTGGAATTTCATAGAACAGTCGGCCAATATCTCCCCACAAACAACGTACAATGGTTTTTGACAGTCTTCCGTGAGTGAAAATCCCTACCTCAAGTATTCAGCAGAATATTTTCTCTTCTTTTACGGAACACTGATGCTTTTTTGAATGGTGTTGTCTTTCACTCCTTCCTGCTCTTGTAGACCATCAAAACTTTTTACAAGTACTTGCACCTGCCGAATCAGTAAGTTGAGTTTCAATGTTAACTGCAGCTCTCTTAAGAGCAGTAGCGGATTAAGCGTTAAGCAGGGCCCCAAAATTCCAAAGAGCCCCGAAGTCTTAAAATGTCTTACATTAGGGATTCGAGGAAATTTGTGACTACGTCTTTACTATGTGCGGCTTTATATATAATGACTTTCTACCTTGTCACATATTCAATAGTATTGATATCATTTAAGTACACTGCTGGCCACCCAAATTGCTACACCAAGAAAGACAAGAGATATCACAACAAAATTTATTTTGTCGATAACATGTTGACCAAGTATCAAATGATTAAATTTATAGACTTCTATGAAGTGTGGTTCCTGCCAAAATCAGTAGCCAGAGTAGCCGCCATTGTTGGACAGCAGACCAAGCAGCTTCCACACGTTGCCAAAGTTGATCTGGTGGGGCAGCTGGGGATGTAATCTGGGTCAATCGCTGAGCAACCATGGACCACATGTTTTCTATCGGCGAAAGATCCGGAGAGCGAGCTGGCCAGGGAAGCAATTCAATCTGGCGATTGACGAAGAACCCTTGGACAATGCGGGTCACGTGTGGTCGCGCATTATCCTGTGGAAATATGGCTGCGGGCAAGCCCTGAAGGTAAGGAAGGACAACTGGCTCCAACACCTCGGAGATGTAGCGCTGGCTGTTTAAAGTACCGGCAATGCGTACTAGAGAAGTGCGAGAGTGATAGCCAATACCGCCCCATACCATAATACCCGGTGCAGGACCAGTGTGGCGGTGCATAACGCAGCTATTCAGCATCCTCTCTCCACGGTTTCTCCAGACTCGAATCCGACCATCGTGGTGTTGCAGACAGAAACGTGACTCGTCAGTAAAGACAATTGCATTCCATTCTGCCGTCCACATCCTTCTTTCATCGCACCATTAGCGGCGGAGACGTCTGTGGTTCTGCGTCAAGGGTAGACGAAGCAATGGACGTCTTGCGGACAGACCACTCTACTGTAAACGGCGTCGAATGGTACGCGCATATCCTAGATGATGCGTTACAGACTGAATGTGCTGTTCTATGGTTCGTGATGTGGATGAGCAATCCGTCACTGCCATACGCACAATATGCCTATCATTACGTGAAGTGGTGCACTGAGGTGGATGCGATCGAACACGTCGGTCCGTCGTACCCTCCTGCATCCAACGATCACATATCCGCATTACAGCAAATTGTTGGAGCTCGTCTGGAGGGTGTTTCCGTAAGCAAGGTAGCCGAAGTGTTTAGCGTTTCAAAAGGTACTGTATGTAAGATTTATTCCGCATATTTGAAAAGCGGAAAAACATCATCCGCTAAATCACAGCGTGGACGAAAGTGTGTGTTGAGTGATCGTAATAGACGAACAGTAAGGAGGATTTTGACAAAAAATAAGAAGACCGCGGCTCTAAAAGTTACTGCTGAAATGAATGTAGTGTGAGTACCAAAACAATAAGAAGGGAGCTCCATAAGCAGGGTATTTCTGGCCGAGCTGCAATTCAAAAACCATTCATCTAATGCTATTGCCTGTTACAGGAAAAAGTGGTGTTCAAGTCATAAAGCCTGGACTATGAAACAATAAAAGACAGCAATTGGGTTGGATGAGTCTTGTTTCCCACTTCTGAACTTGTTTACATCTGACGAACGCTATAATACATACAAGCCTATAATACAGACTGCTTGTTGCGAAGACTGAAACATGGCGGTGGTTCTGTGATGGTTTGGGCAGCCATATCATGGTTATCTGTGGGTTATATGATTACCCTGCAAGGGCACATTAAGGCCAAGGGTAATGTGAACATTTTGGTCGTCCCATCAGGTCCATCACATGGTACAAACTTTTGTTCTCCAATGGTGATGGTGTCTTCCAAGCCGACAAAGTCCCTGTTCACATAGCTCACATCGTACAGGACTGGTTTTCTGAGCACGAGAATGATGTGTCATATCTCCCCTGGCCACCACAGTCTTCAATATTATTAAATCTTTGTGCTCTACAATGGAGAGGTGTGATCACTACCCACCGCTATTATCGTTATCGCCACCATTTTGCAGGAAGAATGGTACCCGCATAAAAGCAACGGCATCTGTGGGCAGGAGGGGTTAAAAACTATTACGTATTTGAATGCCCACTTACAGCCACAAACCACCTGCTACAGCCAACAAATGGATACTGCAGGGAATGCGCCACAGCAAGGCAAAGATAATGCTAATAATGAAATATCTAACAGAGAACATCGACATAATCAAACAGTAGTGCCACATGGCAAGTGCTATCACTATGCAACCAAAAACATTGAACTTCCACCCTTTCTCAAATCTTACCAGTGCTAATAGCACTTATGTTTGTATAAATTATACTATAAGCAATTATATTTTGATTCTCATGTACTGAATAACGGAAACCTTCATCCTGAGGAGCTCCCACCATGAACACAGATAAAGAGTGATTACACCTGCCTCGCGGCAACATCACCCCTCATGACAATTGGCCAAAACTCAATTTGATAATTAAACTGCAGCAAAACCAATAAGTCCAAACCAATGCTCCTAGAGCAGAAGCATACAGTCAAGGGTTCTCCTAAAGCTGTCGTGTTCCGTTAAGGTGGGCTTAAACCACTTTTTCCGCAGCGTGTCCATCACAAACCACTTTTACCTGTCTTATTGGACGGGGGATAAAGGGGACAATTGTGGTGCCCAATGGTCAATGGGTATGTCCACACTTGTGCGCTTTTGCTTGCGCTAAGCGCATGCCTCTCCATATACCTCAGCGCATGCCTCAACGCAAGGGACGCATGGGTTAAAGCATGCCTGAGATGAGTCAGAAGTAGCAGTTTTTCATAGCGCACAGCGTAGCGCAAGGAGTTCCAACAGCCTTGGATCTCTATGCGCTTCAACTTTCAATTTGCTGTGTTTTGGTGAACCGAAGTAGTTGTGTTTGGTTTTTTTTTTTTAGTGTTATCATGAAAAACGAACAAACTCTTGAATTTATAGAAGACTACAGGTCTTATGAGTGTTTGTGGAACATTCACTGTAAAAATTATACGACAAAAATTAAACACGTCATGATTAATAAATAAATTAATGACGTAATAATAAATTTTAAATCAAATTAAAAATAATTAAAAACGTCATTTATTTAAAACTCGTAAAGAGCATTTATTAAATTTCCTTAGCGAAATAAGAACACAAGAACCTTTAACTTTATTATGATTGCATCTAAAATATTTCTGTTCAAATTATTGTTTGTTGAAACACAATATGAGTTAATCTTTTATTGATTGTGTATAGGCATTAATTAAACATATTTTAAGAAATGAATTAAAAACTGACAAATTAAGCTTTTCATTATACCAGTGTAATATTAACATAGTTTTGGATCCATTAAAGTTTTCTTAGTTATGGTGCAGGTTCTAAAGATGTATAAGGATGAATATGAAACAAATTTATTTTTAAGTTGGCAGGGAGAAATAAGATAAATGTATTTCGTTTAAACACTTATTTATCTTTTAATTATTAAAATATAATTATTTGTAAACTATAAGCCATCTAAGTTCATAAGCATAGATTATATGCAAATATTATTATTCATATTTAACTCAAATATTTATAAGTACTTACGTGTAACGAATTCCACAATTAGGTTTTATCTTCTGATTTCAGCAGTAAAATTTTGAAATCCAGCTAATCGGTAACGACGATTATTTACAACTGTTTTGTAACCACTTTATACATTGTGTTTCGAATTTATTTTTATTGGTTCCACAACACACATGAGGTCTAAAGCACCACATCTATTAGACGAAAGAATAACAGGAAATATTTAAATTATTATTAAATTTTAATAATAATCAGTGGGTGGGAGAAAGGTAAACTCAAGTCTATAACCGTAACAACAAGAATTTAATCCACTAGAAAAGGAAGGCATACATGTTAGCCGCATCCAAGGCGAGATACATTAGTACTCTGACCAGAGATCGAATAAAACATCGGCGCAAATGCACGCCTTCCTGGGAAAATATCGTTCCGATTTTAAGCAGATTCAGCTGTTATTTGCTGCGAGCAACAAGAAACATGTGCAAACGATTCCAGCGAAATAAATCAAAGAAAATATAAACATCCCGTTTGAACGTGTGCTCCAACAAATAATAATACATTTTAACGTAAATAAATAAATGCTCATTATGCGTTTTGAAATATCTTTCATCCAAATCGCTCGCCTTGATTTCCTACATTCATTTACTTGCCTGATCACAAACTATGCCGCACTGATTCAGAAACAGTCCTAACAGAATAGCATCATCTTCATCCATCTTGAAACTGAAGTGAGGCACGAGTGTGGACAGGTAAAGGGCATGCCTCTAAGCGCATGCAATAAGGCATGCGTTGACGCAAGTTGAATTGAATGTTGAATTGCACGTTGAAAGGCAAGTTGAAAATGAAAGCGCACAAGTGTGGACATACCTAATGGGATACAGTCCAGCATATAGGCATTCGGTAGGTTTAGTCCCTCCACTGTGTTTCATTGAGAGATAACAAAATTACATTTTTAGTACAGAAGAGTACTAGCTGTACTCTATAATGTGCCGTTTTTCACGCCTTTTTTTAAACCGGTTTTTTTTTAGATTTAATCTCCGAATCTAACAATGAACAGGAAAAAAATAGTGGAATTTTGAAGAAACTTCGACTTAAGCAGAAGTTTGTGTTCACAAGATTCGAGTTATTGTGAGTTTTCTGTATTTATGCAAAGCAAAATATGCAGACTAACATCGAGTGATATTCAAACTTGAAAATCTCACCACAGTATCTATATGAAATAAAATAATTACAGGAAATGTTAAGAAAAAATATTTAAACACTGAAAGTAAGATGTAATTTTTTTTCTTTTAACAAATTTTAAGGCCTACCTCTCATTTTCATTGAAATATTTCCAAACTACTTGACGAGAGAAATCCGTCTGTGTCTCTTTTTTGCAGCGCATACTCTTGATCAAGTTAACTGAAAACCAATGATTGGCCAACCAAGAATTTACAAATTTTTTCGATTGAAAATTTTCTATAGGTGGTCCATTTGCATTACTAAACATTAGATTGGAGACGTTTGAAATCAATAAAGATTATCTCAAATCTATTACTTTAGTTGTGCATTCATTGAACTATACCTGCGCTAGCACTCGGCCGTGGAACATGGTAATATTTCAATTGTTCTTAAAAGAGGCTTTAATTTTTCTTGAACAACTTGGACGTTTCATTGAAGCCCCTCAAACCCTGAATAGTTTCATTTATACCAAAATGTAGACAAATCCTTTTAACCTCCTTTTCTCCATGGCGAATATCCCCTGTATTTATATTTTCTGGATCAAAGCTTGGAGATGTTCAAAAGTTGACAATTTTCTTCATTAACATCATAACAAAGTCTGGATTTTATTTTATCGACACTACTTTGAATGAATTGCTTTTGATTAATAGGTACCAAGGTGATGTCTTGAAATAGAAACTTTTCTTTTGCCTGTACAGCTATCTGCGTTTTTTCTCCTGGGATGTCTTTAAAAGTCTCGATGACCCTAATTGTTCTTTATATTTATATTAGTTGTTCAACCCGTGAAAAAATTGTCTTCCTAGACGGGAGTTGAGTAGAAAGCATAGATAATTCTTGCAGAATATCAAACAAGAGGCCTAATCCAAGACGAATTCTGGACTTCCAAGGTTTTATTTTCAACCCAGTAAATGTTGATTTTAAATTCAAATCTTCACTCTCTACTTCAGCCGTGTTTTCAAAATGGTAATAAAGCGCTTTATATGACCAAACAGCTTTCATCGTTTTAAAACTGCTTGCAATCCAACGTTTACTTCGAACTCGACCTATTTTGATGAACTGTAAGCCCAGATAAACTTTCTCAATTGCTTGACAATTTTTTGGCGATCGACTCTATACACAATACAGTTTATCCATGAACGATTTAAAATGGTTTAATCAATGAACTCTTTAATGGTATCATTTTCAGACAAATCTAACCTGTGATTGAAACAGTGCCACGTAGAGAGTTTCTGATATTTTTGCCTTAGTCGAGTTACTACTCTAGAATGCTTTCCTGTCATCACACTTGCACCATCAGTGGCAACAACAGTCCAATTTTGCTTCAAATGTGCTTATGCTGCTCTTTACGAGATGCCCCTTTTAAATATGATGCAAACAAATTTAAGCTGCTTGACTACAAAATTTTTTGTATCGTTTCGCTCATTTTTTTTCATTTGTAAATTGTATAAACCATCCATAAATTTATTAATTATCTTTAAATTCTGAAACTAAAAACTATCATTTGACCGATTGCACTTTTATCATTTACAACGTTATTCAAATTCATTGTGTTACATTTGCTCCCATATTGATAAAAGGAACCTGGTGATAAACCTAAGATTCCTTTCTGAATTTCTCAATCTGTAAGTGCAGTGATTCTTCAACCCTATAAAAGGTATTTTATCTCAAATGAATTCTTGCCTGCAAATCTTCCACTTTTTGCAAAAACTGAATGAAAAATCCAAAGACCAAGCTACGAAGTAAAGGGAAACGTGTTATTGAAATAATGATTATTTTAAAGTTCTACAATGCCGTTTGTAAATAATGCAACACTATGAATGAATTATCCGAATGACATGAAATTTGCAGCAAATGTCAACTATAGGATGTTATACAAAGTAGTTAAGAGCTACCACGCATGCGTGGTGTGAGCAGCGCCCTCTGAACTGATGCTAAAAACGTATAAATAGAATAGCGGGACGTTGAAAATAGTGCATGGTTATTTTTTAGTGGCGAACGTTTAGTAAGACCTAAGTATGCATCCACGACGAAATAGGGTGAAATTTCAACAACATACGGAGTTTGAACGGGGGGAAATCATCGGCCTTCGTGAAGGAGGATTTTTCTATCGCGTAATAGCAGCTCGTGTGCAGCGGAACAGTTCCACAGTGATGCGAGTTTGGAAGCAGTGGACCGACGAGCACCGGACAACTCGAAAAACTGGGGAAGGACGACGGAAGGTATCGTCAGCGCGCGATGACACCTGGTCCAAATGGCGGTGAATGACACTACAGCTTCCTCGCGGCACAACTTCCTCCAGTTGGCAGCACTTTGGTCTACTGCTACAGGTGTACTAATATCGGCTTCGTCAATTCGCCGACGTCTGCTGCACCGTGGACTGCGTGCAAGGATTCCTTTATACAGGATCCCCCTCACGCCAAACTATCGACGGCTGCGTCTGCAATGGTCTTATGAGCACAGAGCCTGGCGGGCTGATTGGCAACTATAGGATTGGCGGGCTGTTGCCTTTTCTTATGAATCCCGCGAATAATTTGTGGAACCATGATGGCCGCATTCGTGTTAGACGCTATGCCGGTGAATGCTGCCTTCCACAGTGCATTATCGAACGTTATAGTGGCCGAACACTCGGAGTTATGGTCTGGGGTGCGATTTCGTATCATGGACGATCTCAGCTGCTACGAATTGAGAGTAATCTGAATAGCAACAGGTACGTGCGTGAAGTGCTAGAGCCCGAAGTCGTTCCCTTCCTTCAAGGCATCCCTGGAGCTATCTTTCAACAGGATAATGCACGCCCACATGTTGCAAGGAATGTTCGAGACTTCTTTTCAGCCCAACACATGCAACTTCTTCCTTAGCCTGCTTATTCACCGGATATGTATCCTATTGATTACGTGTGGGATTTGGTTGGTCGGCGTCTCGCTCGTGATCCGTGTCCTACAGCTTCAAAAGACGAACTTTGGGTGCGCATACAAACAATATGGAATTCTCTTCCACAAGTAGACATTCAACATCTGTTTCACTCCATACCACGTCGTATGGCAGAGCAGCACTTATTGCAGCGCGTGGTGGCTACACCAAGTACTGATTTCGGATACTTAATATTGTTTTTTTTTTTTTGCTTTGAACATTTATTCATTTATTTGTACTAATACAAGCCGTTTGTGTGTTAAATTTCATTTAATTCTGATGACTCCTTCATGGTGTTGCATGTTTTACAAACAGCAGTATATTTATTACAAAATTTAGCTTGCTGTCATCTTCAAAAATTCTTTAAATTTCAACACCTACTATTAGGTTTCGGCTTTCTCATGGTAACGTTGTACGACCGTGATTGCTGGTTAAAAAACGTTCCTCTGATTTCTGGATACGAGTAGTGACTTGAATGAATTGTAAACAATCTTTCATTCCCACATTTAAATACAATACTTTATGCACACCGTTAAGTTTATTAATTTTTATATAAATCCTTTTCAAAACCCATACCTGAAGATAGTCTTGAGTGCCATAAAGTTTATGGACTTATGAATAATTTGAATTCTAAATTACAGAAGCAATAATATAAAAATGTAGTCGGAAATTAATTTTCAAGCTGGATTTTTGTTCAAGAACTTCAATATATCTTTACGAATTGTGGAAAACGGTTTAAAATTTGCTGTAGGAATGGATTGAGATATTACCAAAGGATTTTTACTAAATATAAAAATGGCTAAAATTTTCGGTCTTTACACGTGCCACCAAGAAAATTACATAGTTGATCAAGACAAATAAATTGGCAAGTGAACAAAAAATGTAAAACGAGTCGTTAACGTGTTCTTTTATATATACACTCGACTTGGTAGTCAAATGGTTGGTGATTTGGCTTTTCAACAGGCTCTGGATTAAAATCCTTTTTATAAAACAAATTTATTATGAATACATGCATTCGATTCCAACTGCTGCTTTATTTTTCGATCAAAATTACCTCTTTGAAATTATGCTTCTTATAATCTGATTGTTCATGACTAGAAAGACTATTTAACGGCTTTTTCCAGTAATCAAATAAGAGTTGAAATGCGATATTTTTCCACATCCAGTTTTGTAAATGCTGAAATTTAGTTTAAAAATTTCGAAAGGTAAACCATAATTTAATTTCATTGGGCACTAATTCAGTATCAAATAAAGCTCATTAAGAGACAATTGGGTTAATTTTCTGGGCCTAAAAGCTAATGAACCTATATGCATACATTTAAACAAAATGAATGGGATATTAGAATAGTTTCTACGAAGTTTGACATAAAATAATTTTCCAAAAATTAGAAAAATTAATAAAGTGATGAACCCTGCTTGTTGATATCTATTTTCTTAATCTGGTTCATAATCTAAAAACTAAATCCAGTTTACAATTTCCCATCAAGATAGAATGTTTAGCTGTAGAAAATTAGAGAGCAGTTAACTGCTTAATATCTGGAAGGAATGGAGGCAGAGTTGCAGTTAATAACAATTTTTGATTAACTTATTTTAAGTTTTAATTTAATACAAAATAGTTAAAGAACAATAATCCATTGTCCTATTATTTATAACATAATTTTGTAAAATAAGCTGTCTTTCATATTTTAGTGTTTATTATGTAATGAGAATTAAAAAGGGTTGTCAAATGCTTTTAAAATTTTAATGTAGAGATGCTGATGGCTAATCTGAAATTTGTCAGGACTTGGGAAAACTTGAAGCTTTCTAAGACTTGTGAATTGTTTTTACTCCTATGAAAAAATAAGTTTAAAATTAATTTTGGCGGTTCAATTCAATACGAATCGTTTGATAATTACCTTCCCCGATGTTGGAGCCTGGTGTCTATGGTTGAATTGGCGAGCTGCAAGCTCGCCAATGAGGCGATAGCTTCACCAAAATATATCCCGTCTTGAGCAGACGCTAGATAGCATTCGAACTCAGCGGACGCACTATTGTGCTCCCAACCTCTTGTATGGAAAAGGGGATTGCCCCAATCCAAATATTCGTGTAAATAGTTTATTAATTGTAAATAAATTTTAGTTATACCTAGTAGCTATTTCTAGTACCTCATACAGTCCACTATTTGAATCCAAAGGAATTTTCCAGCGACCAGGTCCCCAATCACGTAGGCGGGACTTAGACAACGGGCAATTTGGCCCCCTCATCTTTTGGTCCGTCGAGCCGGAGCTCGTTTGACGGACATTATTTGAATTTGATTGAAAATCCTTGGATTGAATTGTTCTCGAAGCAGCCCTCGTTATGGCTCAAACCCAAGTCTTTAGTTTGAATAGGCAAAAGGATGCCTTAGGAAACAAAACGATTAAGCTAGAAACATTTATTTCCAATTTTGAAGAACATTCAGGCAGTCTAATTGAACTGAATGTGAAGCTGGACATCAAGAAGGATGTGCAAAATAGTGTGGAACAACTTCGTGCGCGGTATTACAGACTTCCCCAGGAAGTGGACCTTACGGAAACCGACGAGTCCCTAGATGAAATGGACAGCAGACTTGAACAAATTGAGGTAAGATTGAAATACCTTATTGATAAAATAGAAATGGATAGAAATGCCTTGAAATTAGATGAATCAAAATCAAAACTTGATGCTAACAAACATTTGAAAGTTGCAGTAAAGCTGCCGGAGATCCCATTGCCTCAATTTTCCGGCGAATATGATGAATGGAGAAGTTTTAAACTTCAATTTCGTAACCTAATAGAGTATAACTCTCAATTAACTGATAACCAAAAATTGTATTATTTGCGTGCATCATTAAAAGGAGTTGCCAGACAAATCGAAACGTCTGATGACACATATTCATCTTTGCTCAAAGCTTTGGAAGATAGATATGAAAACAAAAGAGTTATAGTTGATACCCACATTCGTGGTATATTAAATTATCCCAAATTAATGAATGAATCAGCCAAGGAGGTGAGAAACCTCATTGATTGTTTACGCAAGAACATTAGAGCTCTGAAGATATTGGAATTCGAAAGAAATAATTTGTCTGACATTCTGTTAATGAACGTTATCTTTCAGAAACTGGATCTCGAATCAGCTAAACAATTTGAACTGACTTTGACATCTAATGAAGTTCCCTCATTTGACGACTTCTTAAATTTCTTGGAAAAGAGAAGTCAAATTCTAGAAAATTTAAATAGGAATGCATCCTTAAATATCTCTAATATAAATGTGCCCTACCAAACTAGCAAATCAAAAAACTTGTTTGCCAATTCAAATGCTTCTTTTAATTCTTGTGTACTGTGTAAGGGCCAGCATTCAATACATAAATGCCAAATGTTTCAAAAAATGGATTTTTCTAAGAGATTCGAGCATGCTAAGAAACAAAACCTGTGTCTCAACTGCTTGGGCAAATCCCACAGGGTTTCCGATTGTAGATCAAAATTGAACAGTTCCCTTTGCGCCAAGAAGCACCACTCGTTGTTGCATAGGAAACCTAATCCAACCAACCCCTACCCCACAAAACAACAAAAGCAAGAAAGGGAAGGAGGCTTGGCAGAGAGGAATTTTCCGCTGAGGGGAAGTGAAATCGTAAAATCGACTGTCGCAGCTGCACAAGCTTCGTTAACGTATAGTTCCCCACTCGCTTATCTCACCAAGACTGTAATGTTGAGTACTGCAATGATTTACGTCTGGGATTCGAACGGGGAAAAACGGAGTTTCAGGGCTCTTTTGGATTCGGGTTCCATGGCAAGTTTCGCCACCTGGGAATGCGCAAATCAGTTGGGGTTGAAGAAAGAAAGGATAAATGCGCCTATCAGTGGTTTAAATGGTTCTTCCCTCACTGTAAAAACAAAAATGTCTGGAAACATTTCGAACACAAATGGAGATTTTGTAAAAACTGTAGAATTCTTAATCGTACCAAAAATAACCGACGTCACACCTGCAACATATTTAGATATCAAGCACGTCCGGTTAAATCAAAATATATCTTTAGCTGATCCCGACTTTTTTAAACCAGGTAGAATAGATTTGTTAATTGGAGCTGAATTATTTTTTGAACTTATGAGAGAGGGAAGAATTCGTACTGATGATAAGAGCTTGTTATTTCAAGAAACTGCCTTTGGCTATGTAGTTTCAGGGTCGCTACCTAGTGAAACTCCTACAAGGCAATATTGCCACTTATCATTAGAAATGAACACATCTTTTCCCTTGGCTGCACCAGTTGTTTTGACAGACTTCTTCATGGATGACGTCTTATCCGGAACATCGGACTTGACAACCGCAAGGGAATCGCAATCCCAATTGGTTCATTTGCTGAAAAAGGGAGGCATGAAATTGCACAAGTGGTGTGCCAATGATCCTCAACTGTTGATGGATATTCCTACAGAAAATCAAGAATACCTTTTTCACTCTTCTATAATTCCACAGAATTAAAACCAATAAAAACTCTAGGAATGTTGTGCGAACCACAAACAGATTTCTTTTCCTATCGAGTTAAAATTGATGCAAGGGAGATCCTCACAAAACGTTCAGTACTCTCCATCATAGCAAAAATATTCGATCCTCTTGGGTTACTTGGTCCTCTCATTACAAGGGCGAAAATCTTTATGCAGCAATTGTGGCTGTTAAAAATCGACTGGCATGAAAGGCTCCCAGAAAACATGTCACGTGAATGGAATTGTTTCGTCTCAGCATTGAAACTAATAGAGGATATCAAGATTCCTAGATGTATTCGATATGGAGGCCGAATTATTGTTCATGGATTCGCCGATGCTTCATCCTTAGCATATGGAGCAGCAGTTTATGTGCAGGTGATCTCTCAAGACCTCACAATTACTTCAACACTACTGTGTAGCAAATCTCGAGTAGCTCCCTTAAAGACAGTTTCCATTCCTCGCTTGGAATTGTGCGCTTCTGTCCTGTTGTCACAACTAATGGAACGGGTTTTGAATTCGTTACGAATGGAGGTTGATCGTGTATTCTTGTGGAGTGATTCTACTATAGTGCTCGCATGGCTCAAGAAATCACCGCATCAACTTAAGACATTTGTGAGTAATCGTGTTGCCACCATCCAGCGACTAACAGCGAACTATCATTGGGGGCATGTAAGCTCTGAAAACAACCCTGCTGACATTATCTCTCGTGGATTAGATGCCAAGGACATAATTCAAAACAAGAAGTGGTGGAATGGTCCAGAATTCTTGCAACAAGAATTAACTATTTCTGAAGGTGATATTCGTGGCACTGAGGACAGTGCATATCTCAAGGAACTGAAACTTTCACCACAGTGTACATTGACTTTGACTAACGAGAATTGCTTTCTAATCGATATTCTTAAATCCTCTAATAGTTATTTGAAATTGATTCGTATGGTAAGCTTTATTTTCAGATTCATTCACACAATTCCAGGAAACCTGAACAAAAATTTGATGGACCCCTGTCAGGGTCGGAATTAAGGGAATCTGAAACAGTTTTATGTCGCATGGTCCAGAGGGAAGAGTACAGTGTAGAAATTGAGTCAATTCGAAAGGGTTTGTCCATCTCCAAAAAGAGTAAGTTAAGATTTTTAAACCCATTCCTAGATAAGGACGATCTTTTGAGAGTTGGTGGACGTCTTGATCAATCAAATCTTCCATATGATACTAAATTTCCAATAATTTTGCCAGCAAGGCATATTTTGAGCAAATTGATTGTGCGATATTTCCATGTTAAAAACTTGCATGTAGGACCTCAAACTTTGCTCAATTCAGTTAGACAAAAATTTTGGCTCATTAATGGCAGAAATCTGGCTCGAAGTGTTGTTCGAGAATGTATAACGTGCTTTAGGCAGAAACCAATTACTATGGATCAAATCATGGGAGTTCTACCCTCAGATAGAGTAAATCCCGGATCACCCTTCAATATAAGTGGAATAGATTTTTGTGGTCCATTTCTCATAAAATATAAAGGCCAAAGAAAGGGGATTTTACATAAGGTTTATGTTGCCATTTTTGTCTGTTTTGTAACAAAGGCAGTTCATTTAGAAGTTGTCTCGGATCTAACATCCGAAGCATTGATAGCGACTTTGAAGAGATTTTTCTCTAGAAGGGGTAAGGTTGCTAAATTATACTCGAATAACGCTAAAAACTTCGTAGGAGCCAATTTGGAATTAAAACGTCTACACAATCTTGTACGAAATCTTGATGACAATCTAGCCGATTATCTATCCTCTGAGGAGATTGAGTGGAAATTCCTTCCTCCTAGAGCCCCAAATTTTGGAGGGTTGTGGGAGGCAGGCGTAAAATCATTCAAGTACCATTTGCGAAGGACAGTTGGAAATTCAACCCTTACTTGGGAAGAATTTTATACTGTAACAATTCAAATAGAGGGAATTCTAAATTCCAGACCAATAATGCCTCTGTCCTCAGATTGTAATGATTTTAACGCACTAACTCCAGGGCATTTTCTTATTGGTCGCCCCATAAATGCTTTTGTCGAACCAGATATCTGGCGGGTTTTTGCTTTCGCAGTGAAGTTCCTGAGCGGCTGCTCTCGATCTTCGGTGTAGCTGTAATGAGACATAGCTGCTTGAGTTTGTGCGGAATGATCTTGGAGGTGGGGCGCTCTCGTGGCTTGGTCCAATCAGGTTGTCAATGACTAATCCAATCGGGTTGCCTGGTAGCATCACGTGACGAATAACTTAACTTCTTGTGCCAGGATGTAAAATGCATTGAAGGTTGAAGATGGGGGCGGAGTTTAGCAAATGGCTGCGTTGCAGCTTAAATTAGACAGGTCTTTAGATTGAAAAAAGAGATAGGAAAATCAGGAAATTAAAATATGATTTCCAATTTAGGATTTGAGGTACCTCACACTTAAAATGGCTCTAGGCCTTAAGCAATTGTGACGGCGAAAGTCATATCTGGGGATTTGCTGAACGGCGGTATTATTAATAGTGTCCAATTTGACATAGAATTTAAGGGCGATTTTATTAAAAAATTTTCGAATTTCGACCACATTCAGGTCTTTACGGATTTTATCGTTTCGATAGAACCAAGGGGCATTAAGTATAATCCTGAGTGTGGAATTTTGTAGAGTTTCAAGGCTTTTAAGGTGGGTTTTAGCTGCATATCCCCAGACATGACTGGCATAGCTGATAACTGGTCTAAGCATGGTTTTGTAAAGGAGCACTTTGGTTTTAATGGAAAGTTTTGATTTTCCAGCAATTAGGGGGTAAAGGGTATGTCTAGCCACAAGAAATTTCTTTTTGAGGGATTTAATGTGAAGACTCCAAGTTAAACGCGAGTCCATCGTGACTCCAAGATAGGTAATTTTGGGGGACCAAGGAATATTATTTCCATAAAGTTGAAGCGTGGGAGGAAAGTTCCGATTCTTGGTGAAAAGTATGGCTTGGCACTTGTCCACATTAATTTGAATTTTCCAAGCAATAAGCCAGGTCTCAAGGATGTGTATATAGTTAGTGAGTATCGTTCCACAGGCCGATAATAGATTATCTAGGTGGAAGAGAACTACAAAAATGGTTCAATTAATTTGGAAACGCTGGCACCGTGATTATTTAAGCCACCTTCAACAGCGCTCGAAGTGGCAATTTGAAAAGAACAATATTACTATGGGAACATTAGTTTTGGTAAAGGAGGAAAACCTCCCTCCTTGTAAATGGGTTTTAGGAAGAATTATGGAGGTCATACCAGGTCCTGATCAAAGGGTGAGAGTTGTAAAGGTACAAACACCAAGTGGCCTTTACAAGAGGTGTATTTCTAAAATTTGTATTTTACCCATATCTCATGATAACTGAAATATTCATATGGTATTATGAACATAGGTTACCTAATAATGCAACTTAATTCATGTAGTAATAAGTATGTGTTACGAATACCCAACACAATAATTTTGCAAATTTAGGTTTTATGGTATTTCACTTGTTTCCTTATTTTAATATTGTTTATGTGCCAGTGTGATGTACATATTTTACTATTCATTTTTCTGTATTGTTGCATTTTTAGTACTTGTTTTGTATCTCATGTTGAATGTAAACATTGCAACGCCGGGCGTGATGTTGGAGCCTGGTGTCTATGGTTGAATTGGCGAGCTGCAAGCTCGCCAATGAGGCGATAGCTTCACCAAAATATATCCCGTCTTGAGCAGACGCTAGATAGCATTCGAACTCAGCGGACGCACTATTGTGCTCCCAACCTCTTGTATGGAAAAGGGGATTGCCCCAATCCAAATATTCGTGTAAATAGTTTATTAATTGTAAATAAATTTTAGTTATACCTAGTAGCTATTTCTAGTACCTCATACAGTCCACTATTTGAATCCAAAGGAATTTTCCAGCGACCAGGTCCCCAATCACGTAGGCGGGACTTAGACAACGGGCAATTTGGCCCCCTCACCCCCTCTGAAATTACTTTCAAAGTTGATAGCTTAATATTTTTTACAATACTTAAATAATTAAGTATCTTATATTATCAAAATGTCATCAGTCTTTGTAGTTATGCGGTATCTTGAAAGAAAGTTGCGGGAATTTTTCTGGCCGTGCAGCCGAGATGGCATTTGGCAAACATGCCCAGGTTTTAAGTATGCCAGGGCATCGATTCAAAATCATGCAAGGGGCCCCAGTAGTTTCATACCCAAACACCTCGGCTAACCTAAAATATATTAATTGAGCATGTACGCATTTGTGAAATCGTGTGATGTACGCATTTGTGACAACGAAAATTACAAAAAGGGATTCAATCGAATTCGCAACCTTCTGGAAGAATGTGATTGGAGATGGTTTTAAAAGGTTGATTGAACCCTATTTTATCTAAAATTATTAAAATTTACGAATTAAAATTTATTAAAATTTCTGAAGCATGCTTTGAAATTCTGAAAATTATTTTAAAATTTTTATTGAATTTTGGTAACTACGGGTTATTTGTTATGATTGCAAAAAAGGGCTCTAAACTATATTTGGTGAGCTGGGAGGGGTGGGTTTAAAAAGGGGTCCTGTAGGGGAAACTAAAACCATTTCCTTACTAAGTACTCTTTTTTAATGGAGGAATAGGTGACATAACTTGAGAATGATTTATTCGAAGCGATCAACTGTGTTTGGTGGCAGCGAATAAGCACTGTGCTTCAATTAAGTTTTCGTAAGCTTTTTGGAGAAAAATGCTAGTGGTTGCAGACCGTCTGGTGCACTTTGTCACCTCCTTACGGCTGTGTTGGAAGCGTCGACAGACACCGAGGTATGCGCTGTTGACGACGGGTGCAGACTTTAAACTTTAAAAATGAGTTTTCGGCCTCTGCTGTGTCCAAACCACTGCTCTCTTGTCCTACTTTTTAGCGCCTTTTAAGGACTCAAAGTACAGGGTGGTCATAAAAAAAAACTTGGCCGATATATGGACCTCTAGCGGCCGTTCTGTTCAACCGATCGAGAGGAGATTTCAGACATAGTTATTCACAGGTATGAGCTCGGGATTCTGTGAAGGACAACAAAGTGGTACTCACGGTTACAGTTATAGGTAGAGAAAATCGAAATTTTCAAATGGCAACGCCCATTTTTTCCCGTCTCAAAAGCTCAGCGCATGCGAAAACCCCAAAGAGCGTTGGAATGGTACATGCATCACAAAACACGGACGCGTTATGCACGCACAAAAAAAAACCAGTTCTGCGAACGGCAATCAGAAGGGCGTTCTGGTCGCACGGAGGAAATTTGCATATGACAGAGGCAAGTCACCAACCACAGAACGCCTTTCGCCCGATACATGGGCCTCGTATTTGGTGATGGTTTCGACGGTAAACATGCAAGGCTTAAACGGCATTCATATCCCATTGTAATAATAGAATTTTACCAATTTTCCATTAACTTTCGCTGACAGTGTCATTTCGTTGGCATGTGCGAGCTCCCGACTGAAGATCTGGCTGAATATCTGACGAAAGGCGTTCTGTGGTTGGTGTCTTGTCTCCAACATATACAAATTTCCTTCGTGGGCCCCGATCTTGGTTTTGTAATTGGACGTACGCAGAGCTGTTTTTTGGGAGTGCATAACTTTTCCGTTTTTTTGTGATACACGTACCGTTCCAACGCTCTTTAGGGTTTTCGCATGCGCTGAGCATTTTGAGACAGGAAAAAGTGGGTGTTGCCATTCGAAAATTTCGAGTTTCTCTACCTATAACCGTAACTGCCACTTTGTTGTCGTTCACACCTCTGAATAACTATATCTGAAATCTCATCTCGATCGTTTGAACGGAACGGCCGCTAGAGGTCCATATATCGGCCAAGTTTTTTGACTACCCTGTAGTAGTGCTCGAGTTGATGCCGCTTTAGGTATAAAACGCCGATAAAAATGGATTATTGCCAAAAAAATCTTAATTTTTGAATGGTTGTCGGCAGTTAATGATTGCTACAACCTTGTCATCCAACGGTTGTATACCGTTTTCTGTAATCCTGTACCCCAGAAATCTCACTTTTGATTGGCCAAAATAACATTTGGAAGTTTTGATGCGGATGCCACTTTCTTGGAATCTTTGAAAAACGGTTCGAAGATGATAGCTGTGCTCCACTTTTCAATGAGATTAGAGCCTCGCCGATGTAACACAGAATGGGAAAAACGCCGGAATGTTCGTTACGCAATCCAAGTCTCATAAATGGTATTTTTAATTAACGCCACACTGGAGCAACACAACAGGCTATTGGTGACGGATCAACCCCCGAAGGAAAATATCTGAGTACAACACCACGGTCAGATGACGAGAGGCTCTGAATGAAAAGAAAATGTTACGATTAGCGATAACTATAACTAGAACTAGAGTGCCTATATAATAAGAGTGGCGACATACGGGAAACACTTTCTGATTGGTATAGAGACCTTTTCTACCGCCCGAGGCGGTCTTTTCCTAGCTCCCGTAGACTTAACATGGGAACTTTTTGTGCGCTCGTGAAAAACGTGTGAACATTAAATTAAAAAGAAAATATAGCTTATTCATGTTCCATTTCGTGTTCTAGAATGTTTATTTATTATTATTTTAGTGTTTTGTCAGTATAAATTTGAAGACTTTTTAAGTAAATAGCTTTTTTTGAACAACGTGGTGTTTCCCGCATTCTAAGTTAGCACGTTGTGCAATCCATCTTATCCATTACGCATGTAATTGAGCGTTTATAGGATTCATGTATACCGAATGTATCCATATTATAACAATAATATGCTTTTTGTTCTCCTTGAAATGATATATTAATTCGCCCAGCAACCTGCTTTGAGACGATTCTGGTAGAAAATTGGCTGCCGCGCATGCGCATTGGGCCCCTTGTCGCCACTCTTATTATATAGGCACTCTAACTATAACTAGTAATGGCCATTATTTTGGTAACCCGTAATAGGTTTATCCACAGTGGTCGCCAAATAGGCAATGGGAAGCTAGCGTGGTTTGGCGTAGGTATTGCAGTTTATTAGGCTGCTTTGACAGGGGACACTGAATTTCTAGACACCGGAATCAGGCACGGCCAATCCACTCGGTGACCACTAAGACGTCATACTCACACTCTATTGATTTTTTACAATACCAAAGTTCTATTTAAGTTGTCGGAGCCTCTCGTGGATCGCGGCACTCTGCATTTTGACTTTGCACACAAAAAAAACATTGTCGGTTCGTCCTAAAAGATTAGAAAGCGGGGTATTTTATACCCTGTTCAAGATACTTATGGTGGAGGATTAAAAAAATTTCAATTATTTCGGATGTCAAGTTCCATTCAAGATACTATATCTTTTCTATAAAACGAGATAAATAGTCCTTTTAGTGGTCGTAATGAATATCTTCGTCCAATGCGGCCCAAATCGTATTGCGAAAATATAAGGTAGGTAATGGTAATTTCAGTTAACGTCGTACTAGAGAAACACAACGGGCTATGGACGACGGTCCGGGATCAGTCCCTTAAGGGAAAGATCCGAGGACAACACCTCGTCATTTTGAACCACGGTCAGATGACGAAGCAACACCTGAGCCGACACCCCACTCTCAAAACTTCCACACCACGTCAGGAAATTGGAGGCCACAACAGATTGAACGTACACCAGTCCCCTGTGAATACGACGGTCTTCGTTTGTATTCGAACTCGTCACCCTCCGGTTGCGACTCCGTTACTCTTCGAACCGAGCTACCCAATAAAAGTAGTCATGAGAAAATGGTATTTTTCTACTCCCCCCCCCCTGTTACTGAATACTTAAAAAACAATGTACAGGCATTGAATAGCGTTCAATCTATAGTTACGATTGTTCCATTGGGGGGTTCAGCGACAAAAAAAAATATCTCAAACATAAGACGTCCTAAACCACGGCTGTTATGGAGTCTATGACACGGGGCGATTCTACGGTGATGGAACAAACTTGGAGGGGTGATACAGCTTACTAAAACACACTTTTCTTATAGGAATGTAGGGTCAGAATTGACGCGTGGAGACACGAACACAACAAATGAGACAGGAAAAACAATGTTTATTTACAACATCATTGCAAAGTGCTTCTTTGCAGCAATGTTTACAATAAAATGCTCAAAATTGTGACCACCAACAGTGATAGAAACTCGGCTGTCAATGCTGTGGGCAGTAGTGTGCCTGCCCATTCGTGATCTGGTCATTTGTGCTGTCGGCGGTGACGGGAATTTCAACAAATAGTGAAAAGGTGGACATGCATAGGATGTGCGGTGTTGCTAATGGGAACGGCAGAGCAGCGCTACGGCTGAATCGGGAACATTTTCCGAACCACAAAAGGTTCGAGTGGTTACAAAGGCACTTTGGTGAAAATGGTCCATTCATCGCCAGTTCATGGATCAAGAACTGGACGACATCCAAACATGGAAGGAACCATCTTGAACAGTGTGGATGAAACAAGAGCTATTCCACGTCGTGTACATGCAAGTCGACCACCATTTAGAGAATCTTAATGGAAGAACGTTTACACCCATTCCATAATCAAGTTTACGCGTTGCAAGGCAAGTGATTCCCAGCTGCGCGTAGAATTCTGACAATGGTTCTTGCAGCAGTGTGCGTTGCATCCGGATTTCCCAGCTTCTGTGTTATTCACACATGAGGCGACTTTTACACAGGAAGGTGTTTTCAATGTGCACAATACTCATGTGGGGGCAACAGAAAATCCACATGTTACACGTAAACGTGCATTCCAAAAACGCTTCTCTGAATGTTTGGGGGCGGGTGTTGTGAACTATTTCCTCATCTCCTACCAACGCGACTCACTGCAGGGTGGCAACAAAATCCTAGAAATAAAGTTCCCCGATAGTCTCACAAAAATTTCCCTGATTTAACTATTCCCTTTAGAAATGTTGTGATTGGTATCGATATACAGCATCCAAACAACACTATTTTTAAATATTTAGGGTCAGAGGGTGTAAAAGGATCATTCTTCACAAATATTTTGTATTTTTTCTCTACAGATATTTAAATTGTTATTGTAAGGGTTGGAAGACTTAACGGGATATTTTTAAATTAAAATTGAAAAAACTTTAAAAAATGCAAAATATTTTATGAATTTTTTACATTTGACACTACATTGTCATGCTATTCATCGAAATCAAATGCAAATATACATAAAAAAATTCTACAAAAATGTAATTGAAAACAAAAATAATTAATATAATACACAATAAACATAATTTGTTACACAAATTTCAAATTGTATCGCTAGTCTCACGGCTACAAGACGCTGCAGCCGTGAAAAAAACGTCGGCGGCATTCAAAAATTACGACGCTATGGTTCTTAATTCTAATTACAATTTCGGCGAATAAGATTTATTCGATTCTCAAAAGCACTCGTAATCGCGCATCTCTAAATAGAACAAACGGTAATGGTAGACGTTTAAGCTGTCAAAATTTCCCTGATTTTTTGTAAAATTTTCCCCGAGATTTCCCTGATTTTTCCAGAAATAAAAAGTTCCATGATTTCCCGGTTTTCCAGGTTCTGTTACCACCCTGCAATGGCTCACAATATCGTATTTTTCTGGAAAGGTTTTACCAGAACTGCTGCAAGATGTTCTGACTGTCGTTCGTAATCCCATGTGGTTTCAGCATGATGGTGCGCCAGCCCATTTCAACGTGGTTGTCCGCAATTACCTGGATGACAGTTTTGTGGGGAGATGGATTGGGCGTGGTGGACTAGTCCGATCGACAAATTTATCGAGCATCGATTACTTCTTATGGGGGGGGGCATCTGAAGACCATCGTTTACGGGACTCCAGTTGAGGACCTCGTTGCACTAGAGTGCCTATATAATAAGAGTGGCGACAAGGGACCCAATTTGGCATAATGCGCATGTGCGGCAGACATTTTTCTACAAGAATCATCTCAAAGAAGGTTGCTGGGCGCGAATTAATATATCATTTCAGGGAGAACACAAATCATATGATTGTTATAATATGGATACATTCGATATAAATGAATCATTTAAACGCTCAATTAATGCGTAATGGATGAGATGGATTGCACAACGCGCTAACTTAGATTGCGGGAAACACCATATTGTTCAAAAAAAGTCATTTACTTAAAAAGTCTTGAAATTTATACTGACAAAACACTAAAATAATATTAAATAAACATTCTAGAACATGAAATAGAACATAAAAAAGCTATATTTTCTTTAAAATTTAATATACACACGTTTTTCTGGAACACACAAAAAGTTCCCATGTTAAGTCTACGGGAGCTAGGAAAAGAACGCCTCAGGCGGTAGAAAAGGTCTCTAAGCCAATCAGAAAGTGTTTCCCGTATGTCGACACTCTTATTATATAGGCACTCTACGTTGCACGACTCTCCATTGCGGCTGCAAGCGTGCGCGAAAGGCCTGGCATCTTTGGAACCTGTTCGCCAATCACTCATTCGACGCTACCAAGCATGGTCGCAATTTTGAGCATTTTATTGTAAATATTGCTGCAAAGAAGCACTTTGCAAGGATATTGTGAATAAACAATATTATTCTGTTCGTGCCTCCACGCGTCACTTCCGACCCTACATTCCTATATATAGGTTTTAGTAAGCTGTACTACCCCTCCAAGTTTGTCCCGTGACCGTAGAATGACTGTAGATAAGCATTTGGTAACAAGTTTTTCTACATTCCTAAATTGGAATCATACAAGAGAAACAGATAAATGATATAACGCAGATTTATTTCACATACAAAAATACTTCTCACAAACAGAATGTAATATAAAAACAACGAGTTCACATTGATATCCTATGGGGATGTGTGTGATACATATATTCTACACAACTCTGAGTATAAGCATTCATTTAAATGTGCCCCTATTGAAGAACAGTGACAAGTATCAATAGTCTCCCCATCATTAAAAAAACAAAAATCTTTTAAATTATTCTAAATAGGGATTTACTTTCAGACAGTTACCAACATTTTAGTCATTAGTTGGGCACTAATAAGTTGGGCTTTGTTTAGCAGTCGTTTAAACTATCCATACATTCCACACAACTTAGATGACAAAAATACGCAAATGATCCAATTATTCCTTCATTTGAAACATGATTTGCTAATAAAATAGAGTTATACTTCTTAGTAGACCGCGAATGGTAAACAGTACATGCTTCAATATAGAACACTTCAGATACACATGCTGATAAAACAGTAAGACTTCGATAGGAATGTTCTGAGAAGTAATTTCATTTAAGCAACTTTAAAAACAATTGGACATATCTGAAAGCTGGATACTTTTGTTTAAGAGGAATATGAAAATACAATGGGTCAAATTTTGTAGCCATTTGAAACAGACAGGGAGTCACAACAAAATCACTTTATTAGCTGCTTAAACGCTGCATTTTATTTTAGCTGCAGATTGAACGGTCGAGAAACAGTGGCACGATCCATATTAAGTTTCTAAGAAAGAAAGTTTGTGTCAGCTACTTTTCGGAAGTAAAACGCGGTACGATTTCGGAAACGATCTCACACTGGAGTTGGAAGCACTCTTCAGAATGTTCCGGAATACCGTCGACTGACACGGCAGCCGAGACCATCGCTTCGCCAGGCTGCTCGTCAAGTGAGAATTCCAAAGGATTCTATTTTCAAGCGATTGAGAATTGGTATACAAATTTTGTATTTAAAAAATTACGTGCTGTAGTTCGTCCTAAACATCGAAAGCAAATCGTACGCTATTTTATAAACAATCAAAGTGTGGTGACAATTTTCTTGCAACTCCCTGCAGTTTGGTGAACTTTTTACAAAATTTCATAGAACTTGCCTAAAAAACTCGAATTTCTGACATAGGAAAGCTGTTTGTTCCAGACAGTACACCTAAAACTTTAGATAAACACATTTTTAATTAAGGTTTACTAAAGGCACACCATTCGATAATTTCAAAACAAAAGGTTTAATTAGAGCGTTTCTACATTAAAAAAAATATTTTTTCAAAATTTTTTATAATCTATAATTAAATACACACAATAGTATATAGCAGAACACTTGCATGACTTATGACTTCATTAAAAAAAATCAAGAGTTAAATTCAGTATCAAGATTTTATTTCTCAAAACCAGACTATACAAATTGCATTACGCACCTTATCACAGTATTCATGTTTTCATAAACTTTAAATTATATACTCCAAGATTTTCTCTCCTGGTTCATAAACTCGAACACAGTGCATTTGGTAATTAAACACATTTAGCTTTCTGATGAGAGAATTTAAACTTAATACGTATCTAGTTTGCATATAGTCAGGTTGAAGTATACAATGCCAATGCACCCAAAAAATTATCATATATTTAATAAATATTAAATTGTAGATTCATTACTCTTTCAAATAAGCAAGATTAAGCAAAGTACAAATTAAAATTTTATTTAATTATTCAATTCAAAAATACATTTTGTAATTTCAATCAAATGGAAATTATCTGCAGTTTGTGTACAAGATCATCGGCACAGAAGGATCTTTTAAAAATTCTTTCCAATTAGAAAATACCAAAAGGAGAAAATATGCATTCATCCTATAGGAATTCATCCATAATACATCAATTCCAACTACTCTGAGAAGTCGGAATAAAAATCCTAGTAACACAAGGAAAACGTTTTGAAACAAATATAATTCCCGATAAAAAATGCATCAGCAGTTCCCAACCCTTTGTTCTTAAAAACCCCCAAACCCCTTATTCGAGTTGCTCAAATATAAAATAAATAGAGTAAAACAGGAAGATTTGAAATGAATGTCGTTCTGTAGCAACAGGCTATGTTCCGGAATCGATCCTCTAAGGGAAAGATTCAAGGACACCATGTCATTTTAAACTATGGGCTACAATGACCCGGCTAAAACAGAGGCATTAATTTAAATATGAAACATACATTGTAAAACTCGCCAAGAAATTAAAATTTTGAAATTTGAATTTCCAGCCATTGGAATAAGCATTACTGGCAACTGTATATACTAACGTCGACAAACAGTAATATCAAAATGGATTTTTAACAGCAAAATACACAAGAAAGCCAAAATAAACCCTTTTACAGATGAATCGATTGCATCTTTTCAAAGTGTTATTTGCTTTTTATTTTTGAATTTTAAGGCATTTTCTGTTTATTGTTTGGCACAAACATGTACTCGTGGGTGTTAACAATTAACGCATTCTTCAGAGCACCGTCCAGAAAAGTTATTTTTAGAATATAGAGCCACTTGATGTGTGCTATGAAGCAGCGATAGAACATTTGAACCAAGTCTGATGAGCTGGTCATTTTAGAGTGTTTAAATGAAAGTATTGATGAAAAGTTATATCAATGCACCCCTAAAAACCAAATATTTAGCACATTAAATAGAATCCCTTTCACTTATTTAATTTATTTTTCACATCAACTTATCACTGCGAAAACACTCCCATATTTTAATGACTAAACTCGATAAGTACCGATGCCAAACAACTTCTCACATTCCAGGAACTCAAGTCTGTTAAGAGCAGATAATAGCCAATGATTAATCAACACATTATCAATGTCATTGGCACACAATGGACACTCAAAAAGTTCCCCAAGCTTCTAGACCTGTGTAACCAGCAATTTAATTCAAACGACCCTTAAAATACCCTTCCCATCAGAAATAAGGGGAAAAAAACACTTAAAGTTTTGGCTCACTTTGATCCTGATGGTGTTTTTTTCACCCAAAAAGTCATACGGAGGCTATTTGACATTTTACGAACAATTATGATGAACTGTAAAAAAATGAACGAAATAAATTTTATTTTTGCAGCAGTTAAATAAAGTACAATTTATCAACTCAGAGTTTTGTTTGCTGTCAAAATGGCTCTTTTCAATAAGCAAAGGAGGGGAGGCCGCGTCTTAACGAAGAGAATCGCGCCCATTCATTGCTCCAAAATGAAGTAAAAGTCGAGGTGGTGGAGGAAAAGAAATATTATTCGCGAGGAGGGGAAAAAAACGTGACAGTGGTCAAATACTTTCAAACACGTACTCTTAAAAGAATAGGATTTCTGAAAATACTTGCAAGGTAAGAATCCGCGAAGTCGTAGGACTGCTGCAAAGTCATTCAAATGCTCAGTTTGAACAGTAAATAAAATAAAGTGATTTGAATCTGAAAAAGGCCAGAAAAAATACAATGTCATCTCCATGACGTGTTACAGAATGCAGAACTCGCTGTGGGAGAGACGGAAAAATGCAGCGACAAAAAAGAAACAGTTTATCATCATAATAGAGAAAAATCTTAAAACGTGCACGTGGTTCAAAGAATGCAAAGAAACTTTACGAGGGATTTACGACCGTTGTCGGTTTTTCATGTAATGGAAAATTAAAAGTAAAGAGAGTAGAAAAAGAATGTTAAAATCAACTTTATTTTATCCCCACTATTCAAAAACGAAATACTAGATCCTTAGTCACACATCAAAATCCTATTCTTGGAAAAAATTAAATTATTTATTGACATATATATATATATACCTTTATTGACATTCCTGCTAAATCTCCAGATGTCTCACACATGGACTTTCGTGCTTTTAAAAAGAGCATCAAAATGTCAACAAAAAAACCATTCGAGGAATTTGGAAAACTATAACAAGAATGGGATGAAACACCCGTCGATACAGCAAAAGTCCTCATTGTTGTGTTAATTAAGGTGTAGAAAGATAGTTAACACTAATATCGCGTTTTATATGGCTATCCAGTAGAACTTATGAAACACTAAAATTTCGCGTAAGAAATTGATCCCCGGTCTGTCAAAATCGTTCCCAAAATGTCAGAGCAGCCTCTGTAGAAAAGTTTTTATCTTCCCTGTTGGTCATTTTGGAAGTGTTCAGGCAGCTTTTTAGCAATCGTCCCTCGACGTTACAGTGTAAACGATACAGGAGCACTCGTACCTCAGTGTGGGAACTGCTGTGATATGTGATTGCGCCGACATGCCTGTTTTAAAATACGAAAGTGGATGCCGATTGCCCACCGACAATCACCGAAATACAATTATACACTGTACACACACAAACATAAATATATATATGAAAAGAATCATTTTTTCATCCTTTAAGTACAAATCAGTTCAAAGGCACCAACGAAATTTACGAATGCCGCTCGTGCATTCCAACGCGTACAATAAGAAAATAGTCGCAACTTCGATTCAGAAATGACACTTCATTACGACTGTGCAAACAATTTGACCGCATACATAGATAGGAAATTTTTATTCCGATGCTGATTTTTAATTCACTGATATTATTGTGTAAAAATGTTCGGGTAACAGGTGATTTTTAGGACCACTTCTTAAAATTTCCTCACAAGTGGTAATAGGCCAAAATACAACAAAATATCTGTCGGCCGGAACAGTCTGGTAAATCTCAATCGCGAATGTGCGTCTCGAGGGCGTCGATCTTACGAAACTAACATGACTTTTCTTTTATGAATTGAATTTTTTAATCTTGTTTTAGATAACCACACTTTTGAAGTAACTCATTAAATAAACATCACAAACACCTGCATATAATCATATTAAAAAACACCTGTGAATAATTACAATTTCGGGGGGGAAATGTAATGTACGAGCGGCGCCGACAGAACTGGTGAAGGCGATTTATAATTTAAGGAAGTTAAGCATAACATGTAGTTTACTTATACATTTAAAGCCTGTATACCTTGTTTTGCAGGTACTTTCAATAGAACATGTCACCCTTCACTTCGTCACCCTATAATTTTGCCTGCAAGTATAATTTTTCATACAAGGAAAACTCGAATTCGTTTTCAAAACATTCCGAAAATTAAAAGACGAGTGAAGCATGGGAAAACCACTCGAAATGCAAAACCATAACACAATTAGATAGAACAATGGGCAAGTACGAGTTTATACCAAAGCAATTATTCATCAACCTCATAGTTTGAATGTATCGATATGCCCAATAGCAAATAAGTTCCCTTGTGTTCAAAGAAATCTGGAAAATATTTTTTTGCCTTTCATAGTTCAAAGAAACAAAAGATTACATTTGTCTTTTCTCGAAACGACACACGCGGAGATATTATTTATAATGAAATAGTACACACATTGCGCCTAGCAGAAATTTCGATATGGAGAAATATACATGTTTTCTACAATAAATACCACAGGACAACAAGTATCTCTGGGAAGAAGGTAACTGACCACGGGCAAGTCCACTCCTTGAAAAGTACCTGGCCTACCGGGGAAGAGGACGGGATGCAGTACCTAAAAATACACACAGTGATTTCAAAAGTAAGATTTGTTTTTCAACTCGTAATCGTTACTTCGTCTTCAAACGTGGAACAATAAACTCGGAGCAATAGAGATGGTGAGTACTGTTCCCCAGCCAGTTGATTTAGCAAATGTACTTGCTCATTGTAACCTGTAGTAACTATGAAGATTCCGGAACAGTTCAGTGGAACGATTTTGTAGTAGTTTTTCAGTTTCCAAAATGATTTCGTCCATCATTACCTTAGCACCATATGAAAAAGGGAAGAGTGTGAAATACAAACTACATTTCCTCCAAAGCTCGGCACGGTCACTCCTTTCCGAATGATTTCCAAAGATATGCGGGAATTCGACGAAGCTCGTCCCCGATTTGACGGAGGAACGCGTTCGTTTGCCGCATTTCGATTTCAAACATTTAAAAATTCACCGACGAAAATAGCTAGACCGAAAGGTCAGTTTACTAAAAGTTTTGGGAACAGACAGAAACAAAGTCCCTTTATAAAGATAAAAAATGAAGGATGAAATTCTTCTACATTTGTTATTAACAAAATACAAATTTTACTCATTGTAGTCAAAATAATCTATTTTCTTTTTCTGAGAGCTCGTAGCTGCGAGAGAGGAGTTCCCGTTCTTTGACTCCCGCTGGACCAAGACCGGGGCCGGACCCTTGCGCAAGCCCATGTCTTTGAGGACCACGGTCATTATGCTGACCAAAGGAAGCCAGCATTTGTTCCTGAAAACAAGAAAATCATACCCAAGTTAGATATAGTTTAGCAGATTTACCACTAAGAGTTCTCAACATTTTGACATTGGTCACTTTGGTGCTTTAAGAAACTCCATTGATTGCTTATTCAAAAAATAGAGGACTTTTCAAGAAACATTTCCAAGAGCCTCTTTGAAGTGAATAAAGTGCATTCATTTTCAAGAAACTACACAAAATCAACACATGCAAGATACACCACTAGGAAATGAAAATGGAATGTAAATGCATTTTCAAATAAATAATTGAATATCAAAGACAGTAAAAGTTGCCATCATGCCGCAACACCGGCGGCTTCGTGCATTCTAACACACAAATAAAAAACAGAAGTTCGTTTTTATCGTCACATTTAATCAAATAATTAAATCAATCAGCAACATGTAATTAAAAGAAGGGAAAAATAAATGTAAAAGTCAGGTTGATTTCTAGCTTTGAATGCTTTAGGTTGTGGGTAATTATTTTAAAAATCAAAGGTCTAATAAAAATGTTTGTACTTTTAAACACTTTACAAGATAGAAAATTGAGATGAAACCTTTTCGAGGACCAATGACCCCGTAGATAGTTCCAAGATGTGGAAAGCATCAGTCAGTTTAAATTTTATAGTTTATTTATTGTCTTCATTAGGGAATAGCCACGATATCTTATTAAAACACATCTCCCAACAGTCTCTATTGAAGGCACACATTACAAACAAATTGCGAAGGCAGACTATAGAAACCAGTACAAGTTCTGAACGGTACAAGGTTCAAGAAACCAGTACAAGGTTCTGCATTCTTACCACATCGGTCATTTGAGCACAAAATACTTCGTCTTCCGGGTACTCGACGAAACGTCTGTCAACAGTACGGAAATTGTGCAAAATATGTCCTTTTAGGGCTACCACCTTCTTAAAAATTGTAACCAAAATAGTCTCCCAAACTTAGTTTCAGTAGCCCAAATACAAAAGGAAAAAAACCAAAATGCAAAAGTGCCGTTCGAGTACGAAACAAACGTCGAAGAACTCGCCGAGAATCGTCCCGTCCGATCCGACAAAGACCACAAGTAATGTTGCCAAAGGAAAAATAATACAAAACAATGCACAAACTTAGGTGTGAGCACAGGGTGAGGGACAGATTTCTGCCTTTTTATTATAGGGGTGGTGGCACAAGGGCCATCCTCGGTAATTGAAACACAGACAATGTTATGTAAGCAGGCAGACTACAGAAACCAGTACAAGGTTCTGAACGGTACAAGGTCCAAGAAACCATAGATGGCATTACTGTTTAAATTGGAAAGGCTGGGGATTCAGGGATAAACATTAATATGGATAAAGAATTGGTTATTGGGTAGAAAGCAGAGAGTGCAGGTAAAAGGAAATTATTCACAGTGGACAGAAGTTATAAGTGGGATAATAAGCCTCAGGGATCAGTTTTGGGACCAATTTTATTTATAATTTTCATATACGATACAGGTCAGGGGATCAAGAATAGAATCAGTATATTTGCAGATGACTTAAAAACATGGGGGACAGTAGATACCAAGTTACAGATAGAAAATTTACAAGGGGATTTTGATAGGATATCCAAATGAGCTGTAAAATGGGGTATGTCATTTAATGTAGGGAAATGTCAAGTTCTGCATATGGGTTACAGGAACAGTGGAGCCGAGTACTGTCTGCTGGGAGTAAAGGTAAAGGAGGGAGAAACAGTCAAGGATCTTGGGGTGATAATTCACAGGGATTTTAAAATGGGTCACCAATGTTCAGCTGCAGGTAAAAAGGCTAATAGGTTATTGGGGTATATTAAAAAGACTGTAACTTCAAGGGATAATAATATAATCTTGTAGTTATATAAGGGTTTAGTAAGACCACATCTAGAATATGCTGTACAATTTTGGGCTCCATATATGAGAAAGGACATAGAATCAATTGAAAGGGTTCAGCACAGAGCTACAAAAATAATAAAGGGGCTAGTAAATTTCGACTATAATGAACGTTTAAGTAAGCTAAACATGTATACACTGGAAAGAAGAAGGAGGGGGGATTTGATTCAGCTTTTCAAGTTTGTAAAACAAGGGGACACAGAGGGCTTAAATTTCAATAGGGATAACAGAACAAGGGGTCATGGGTATAAATTGAATAAGACACATTTTAATCGGGATTTAAGGAAAAACTACTATTTTAATAGGGTAATAGACAGTTGGAACGTGTTGCCAGAAAATATAGTTAATTCAAAGGGAGTGTACGAATTTAAGATACAATTGGATAGTCAGTGGGAATTGGGGAATTCATAAACAAAGGACCAGCCTTGTTGAGCTCGAGCCTGTAGCTGGTCGTCAATATTTGTATTTGTAATGGACATCCACACAAGGAAATGTTTCACTGACAGAAGAGAGAAATACACCCAATTTGAAAACAACTCACAAGATGCATGCACGACATCCGCAGCCTTGTCAAATAATTAATAAAGAACTATTGATTGGTTCTATGGCTCTAAGACCATACTTGGCCATGCTGTGCCAGACATCAAATAATGAAAGTTTCAAACACACAGAAGAGAGAGAAATGCGCCCAGAAGGATTCAAACCTCCAGCGACTCGAAAGTTGCCGGAGTAGTGGGTGTACCCACTGAGCCATAAGTGCCCCTAAAAACTATTCAATACATTGTGTTGCAAAATCTGCTTGTTTTGCTACTGTTTTGTCTTGTAGTGCTGAAATAAAAGTGTAACTCCAACAAAACTTTTAGTAATCAGAGACGACGTGCATGCAGAGGACACGACCCCCCCCCCCAAGACTCGGTGACGAGTGACGCCCTGCGTCAATACCGAACGACAACGATCTCATTAATATGGAAGGAAATATGGAACAGCTACACTATTTTTTGCAGAAAGGAAGTCGTTTCGACACCGAAATTTGCTCGGTTCCATGTAGATTTCGATGTAGAATTTCTCTTAAATTGACTCACCAAAAAAACTTCTGCATCCTTATCTAAAAAAAATGCTCAGAATGTATTGACAAATTCCAACGCAAAAGTGCCAAGGGGGACTGAAGCTTTCCCATGTGGCAACGACAGACTCTGGTATCGAAGGATGGACCTCGTAAACGTATTTAAATTAAAGAATGTGTCTGAAGTTTCATTACCAGTAAGTTTCAATTTCTTCACTTGACTTTTTCGAATAAAGAGATTGACTGACTTATACATTCCTTTAAATTTTTATTACTTTTTAAATAAAAACATTTAGATGCTCTCTATGCATGGATTGCGAGGGAAAATTTATTTTAAAACCATTCTTCGGAACTAAATCTTTTGAAAGTTGGACATACCTGTGTGCGGTGACTACAACGTTCTTTTTGGGCTCTTCGTCGTAGCTGTGGGTTTCGCAGCCGAAAAATTCGGCCAGTTCGTGGATCACCCTCCTCTGGTCCCGGTTCATGGGTGGAAAAGAGTAACTTCGACATTTTTGCTTGGACTGGAATGGATCAAGTTATGGTTCAACAAAATGAAACAGTGTGTTGGGGAATAGATTTTGAATACATTCAATTCACTTACGTCTTTCGCCAATTGAACGAGATCGCAGATTCTTTCGTATGCATTCGACACGAAAGCCGGATTCTTCTTGGCTTCGGTTTTCAGAAATTCCGAATAACTGGGAGGCCCGGGGGAGGTGGAGAGGTCGGGATTCTGGATCTGCAGCGCCACGGCCAATCGCTTGTTCCTTTCGATGACGGCACACTCTTCGTTGCATTGGAGCCTGGGAACAGAAAATATTACGGCTAAGCTAAATGCTTAAAAATATAACACTCCCATGCAATCGCAAATTGAAGACAGCATTGTGCAGTCTCAAATTTCATAAAGCCCAATGCAAAAATTAGAGGAAGGCTTTAAAAGGCTGGTAAAACAGGCAATTATATTTCCGTTGTGGGTCAAACGGTCGAGAAACGACAGCCCGATACAGATGGAGTTTCGAAGAAAGAAAGTGTACGCTCAAGGACCAGTGCACAGATGCAGGTTTTCAACGTGTGGCCCCGTGGAGTGCGGTCCGATATACATTAGATCCAATAGAGTGGTACAACTCTTATGCATTTTGTGGTCTATTTTGTTTCAAAATATATATTTTGTAATAAGTAAGCAAAATAGTGGCATTGAACGTTGAAAAATCAGATGTGTGCACTGGGCCCGAGTGCTACTGGAAGTGTGGAAACACAATACAAGTGCGAACACGATTCCAGAAAAAAATTCCACACCGATCCACCCAGTAGACTTAGCACGAGACAAATTGGAGATAATAGTACAATATTTAATAAGCATTTTTTATTGTGACCCTGTAATATCCACAGCTACAAACTAGGAATGCTTTCTGGATCGATAAAACCGAGTCATCGGGGTTTGACAAACAAGACGGTACTCAATTGTTATCCTCAAAATAGTTGAACAATTGTTCTTTCACTCCTAATAGATTGTTAAGAAACAATCAGAATTAATAGAAAGAAAATTGTTTTACCATCTTCTGAAACAAAAACGTCCCTTTTCGTGATGCGCTCGTATCGATGTAACTAAGAAAGGTGTCACAAAATATGTTCAGCGGCAAAATTCAGTTGTTGTGCAAAATTTATACCATTTATTATCATTCTAAATTTCAAAGAAATACATATTTGCAAAGGCATACTTGCTGCTCTTGGATTTCTTGCCGAGAACTTCGTTCAAATTGACGGACTGTCCGTCCTTGATTTCCTGCATTTTACTGGCCAGTACGGAAACAGACACGAGGTGGTAGGACTTGGCACTATCGTAGCACGTGCTCGTCTCGGAACGGTGTCCGCAGGGGCAGGTCAGCGTCACCTGCGATGGAAGAACAATATTTGAAAACAAATCGTTCACAAAAACAGGCACACTATTAACAATTAGATACAAATACAAAACATTAAGATAGGTATTTCAACGAGGGTGGTAACAAAATCCATGTTAAAAAGTTAGTTAAAAAGCTCAAAGATAATGTTGTGATAATAATAAATGTTGTGCTCCATGATGGGTATCGATAAACAATATCCACACATTATTTTTAAATATTAAGGGTCAGATGGGATAAAAGGAAAATTCTCAACAAATATTTTGGATTTTTTCTCTACAAATGTTTTCATTGTTATTGTAAGGGTTGGAACCCTTCATGGAACTCTTACGATAGCAATTGAAAAAATAAAAAATATTTTGATTATGAACTTTTTACATCATCATACTATACATCAAAATAAATACGCTACATCAAAATCAAAATATACATATAAAATTCTCCAAGAATGTAATTGCAAGCAAAAAATATTAATTTAATGCACACGTTGGCCTCACAGCACCGAGATGCTGCAGCCGTTCTTTCTTAGAATTTGAACTACTGCAAATACGATTTATTAGACATTCAAAAATACTCTTAATCGCGCATCTCTAAATAAGACAAGCGATAATAGGAGTCGGTTAAGTTATCAAAATTTTCCGATTTTTTTGTGAAAATTGGAATATTCCCCCGAGATTTCCACAATTTCTCCAGAATTAAAAAATTCCTTGTTTTCCAGGTTCTGGTACTACTCTGTTAACGGAGCAACATGACAGTCCGGGATTGAGACCCGAGGGGTTGTTCAGAACCATGGTCGGACGAAGAGGCGACACCTGAGCTGGCATCCCACACTGCAAACTTCCCCATCACGTTGACACAAGGACATTCGAGGTCACGACAGATGGACTGAGCACCGGCCGGGACAGTCTTCGGACCCACAACCGTCCAATCTGTAACTCTTCCGCCTCCCCCCACAAAAAAAAATTATGGATGGTTCTGAATTTGTATTCAGAAAGGTCACCCGATCTCAATCCGAAAGAGCATGCTTGGGATGCTCCGAGACAAACGCACTGCTGCCCGTGCAGCAACGAGGATCACGGAAGAGCTCTCGCGTGCAAACGGGATTCCTCGGGACGAGAACTCTTGCGGGAAGCGTGTCTGCATTAGGATGGAACAGTCATTTGAGCTTTTTCGCAAGCAGAGATGCCACTGCTAAATGGATAACAATTGCAATCAATGCATACCTCACAATGGCTTCCCCTCTTTTCTGAACAGAAAAATAGCTTCCAGATTTTTCTTTTGAATGTGGTAAATCTTCAAATGACAAATTCTGTACATGGCAAATTCGAATGAGGATACCACGTTGTCAGAAAAATTAATTGAAATTAATTGGAAAACATGGTTCTTCACACACATTGAGAAAGAAAGGCTGATCAACAGCATTTTAATTTCGAACGTGAAGGACCAGCACTCAATTTGCCAAGAAAGCAACAACGTTGAAGTTCACTGTAATCAGGACTGCGGCCGGCACGACGGTAGCGAGCCGTCGGGACCGGACCTCCAGAGACCCTTTCGTTCGAAGCCTTCTTCGTCACGAACTCCAGGAGAAAGATGGTCAAGTGATGTCTCTAGCCAAAAGGGATATTCATACCTGTGCTCTGCAGGGGGTCTCTGGGCACGGGCCTTCGTGGCACTGGTTCCCGCACGGATGCCCGCAGCTGAGCCTCGGGGAGTTACACGCTTGGGTGCATTTGGTCTGCTGTTTCAGGCATTCCCCGGGATGGCACGTCATCTTGCACTTGTGGACACCACAGGGCAACTCCTTGACACAGGGATGTCCGCACGAAACGCCGTCCATGAAGCACATGACGCTGGAACATTGCTACAAAACAGAAAACAGTTTTTTCTCTCTGATGAAATAAGACTATTTCAATTCAAAATAAAAGAAAACCACCAAAATATCAATTCAGATCGCGAGTCCAGATTCGTTTAGGGTACGAGACGTTGAGTACGTGGGAAAGAGAACGAACGACTGGTACGCGCTCGCAACGAGTTGCTTACTTTGTGACGACCGTAGCACCACTTGACGGTGAGAGACGTGCAAGGTGGGCACGTCTCATCGCTGTGGCAGGAGTGCTTCACTTCGTGTCCGCAGGGGTGGTGGCGGATGCAGATTTTGGAGCACTCGGGGGGTTTCGTTCCGCAGTGGATGGGAGGATAGAGGACTGCTTCTCCGCAGTGGCATCGCAGCTCGTCGAAACCTGCAAGATTCATTTTTTGATTCACTTACAAATACTAGACACTACACAAACAACACCAGGGGCACGGCTGATGTTCGTCACACTCGGGAGGGATGTCCAGATGGTGGGGAGATTCTGGTGAGTGGGTTGGCTTCATTCTGGATGAGAGGCCAGGTTTGGTCAAGCTCATTTCTGGCAAGTTGCCATTTGTTAGATTAGGGGAAGTTAAATAATTGCCCTGGCTGTTTATTGTATTCTGCTGGAAGTGGATACAATCCAGTATACCAGTTCTTGCCAGAGCCACGGTTCTGAAAATGTATTTTCTTACTATGCTGACAAAAACAATTTTTTTAGTTGCCAATACTAGTTTTGTACCCAAGGAATAATGTGCAACAAAAGATTCTTAGTAACACCAGTATATCATGGCATCACGAACGAAACATCAGGTCAAGTACTGAGTGATTTATTGGTATAACCTTATGCATTACTTTATAAATGGCGTACTAATGTGATTTGCGGGTCAAATAAAAATACCCAAAACAAAAACAACTTGATTCCATTCCACAATTAATTCGAAACGCTGCAACTCGTTATGACAGATGCGAGCTGGATATTAATCTTGTAAATTTGAAGAAAACAGCTTTATAAGTGCTGGACACGAGGATCCGTACTTTCGAGTAATAAAAACTACGTATACTTTAATAATGATAAAAAAAGACAAATAGTGGTTTTTAAAGTTCATGCATACGTTAAATATCTAATTAAATTTTTAGTTTATTAGGTCTGATGACACAAGCAACTTTTTTTTCTTCTTTAAAAAAATTTTTTAATCAATGTCACACTGGAACAACGAGACAGAATGCCAAAGCAAGGACATTTGAGGCCACAATAGATTTAACAAGAACCAGCCCCTCCGCACACGACGTGCCAGTTTGGACCTCTGGTAGCCACTCGGGACATCAAAAACAAAGAGTGCACACAACAGTTGCATAAAATTTACAAGTAAAAAAATATTGGAATCCAATAACCTCAATAAGTGCATTTTAAAGTTTACACATAAAGTTAGCGTTGTTTTTAATCGAAACAAAACCGAAACACATACTGACGTTCCAACACGTAGGACAATTCCCCATGTGGCAGTTCTCTTGACACTGATGCATCCCGCAAGAGAGTTTCTTGTTGCACACAAGCTCGCACTTGTGCTCGTAGTTGACACAGCAGTTGTTCAAACACTTGTGCCTCCCACAGTCCTTGCGGCGGTTGCATCGCTTCTCGCACAGGAACTGGAATCCGGGAGAAACGTCCACACAACAGAACACTTTGGTCACGCCTCCGCAGCGACACTTTAGCGAAGTCGACAGGGGGCACGGGTCGCAATCTCCTTCGTGGCAGGGGGCCCCGCACGCGTGGGGATCGCCTGGAAAATACAAAGAATGTTTGGGATCACATGAAGAGTGAAGCATGTTACTTTTTAGGACAGATTTCTAGGGTCGTATCTGACGTATGGCACTCTGTGGTAATCTTCAGAGACCCTATCATATCAGAAATATTTTCCTTTCATCAAAGGTATAAACAAATTTATACACAAATATTAAAAAGATATCCAAATTTATACTTCAGCTTTTACCATGCTCTATATTTTACTCTTTACATACTTATTAAATATCCAGGTAACCCTCGTATAGCACAGTTAATTGCTACTGTGCTATAGAGAATCCGTGTGATACGAAACTTACACAAGTCCCACACACATTTTGATAATGCGTACTGTGCTATATGCAATACTGTGTTATATGAAACTCGTGTGAAACAAAACTCAGAGGTCATTTCTATTTGATAATGCGTACCGTGTTATATGGAAACCAAAGGACTGTTATATGGAATCCACTATTTTCAAGAAAATATATTAAACCATGTGTGTTTATAGGGCAGACACATACAGACAAGCAGACGACCAAACAAGACAGGTGGATTTGGCATCAGAAGAATCCAAAATGGATAGAAAACTTGAAATGGGTCGAATCTATTCAATGTACAAACACTCCATTCTTATTTATATAGATTATCATTGTTACTATACACCATGTAATATGGAGAACCTAGGCATGTTATAGAAAATCTGTGTTATAGAAGTACCGTGCTATACGAGGGTTACCTGTACATCAATGCCATACAAATGTAAAACAATCAATTTCTAAAAACATGAGAAAACATAAATGTTTACTTTTTGGGCCACAAGGTAACATTTTCCCACATATTTCATCACATAATGGAATGGGGTCTATGCAAGATTTTCTCAGCGTCGTCTGTCCCGAAGCAATCAACTTCTCGATGCTCGATTTGCCACAAGCACACGATTTGATGACTTCCGTCGAAAGACTGCACTGTTTACAGTCGCCGGAATGGCACACGTCGTGGCAGACGTGATGCCCGCATTTTAGTTGTTTACCGCACGCGCTGCCGCACGAAAAGTCGAACACCGATGCGGTGTCCGTGGTGCAGGATACGGTCTGCTCGCTTTTCCCACAGTAGCAATCTAAAGAGAAATAGTAAAATAAAGTTTCATTTACCATTAATGTCAACTAAACAGTCTAACAATTTAGCAGAGTATGGTACGGAGTGCACGATTCAGCAGTCGAAAAACAAACGCAGCGACTTAAAAATGAATTAATATTAATTAATATACATAAAAACAGCATCAAAAGAAATCCTATGTAAAATATTGGATGCAAATTAAGAGTGAGCTCAAAAACAACACAAAGAGTACTGGCAACACAAAGAGTAAACCAACTGTGCTTCTATATTGCTTTCTGACCCAATGGGGGCATTTCACATGCAAAAGTAGCCTGGTTTGCATGTGAACCACCCACTGTGATTCGATCCATTGATAGCAACGTGATCTCGAGTTAATCCAAATTGATTACGGTCAAGAGAACGGGAAAATATCAGACAAATATGTTACAACCGTGAAATGAACTAGGAGCAATTAAATTCTTCTGTGGTATGTGCCAGCTGTTTTTGGATATTTTGAAATGAACATAACGGAAACTGTAGATTTTGTCAGGACAAAAGGTCGGCGATGCTACTTCAGTAGGACACGCGTCTTTCTGCACATATTGCACCCAGGCAAGAAAAGTGACACAACTCAAAATTGCAGAATTTGAGAAACATCAACTTAAAGGATACAAGTACACTTATATTGAAAGAGTATACGCTTCTTTTAAATTTTAGGTAAGCATTTATGTCTTTAAATTCTATTTTATTCTATAGCATAGTAATATAATACACTGGGGCAACTCATACAATTTTTCAGTGACATATCAAAATTTTTGTTCCGGGGTGCAATGTTTTAATTTTAACATCCAGGAAAAAAAAATTTTAAAGTTGATTGAAATCCTTTTCTATGGCAATAATCAAATGCTAAAAGAAATAGTGTAAAATCTATATTTTATTGCCTATAGATTCAAGTTTTTTTTCTGTCAAACACATGTTTCTTAAAATGGATCATTTAAAGTCAAAGCAATAATTGGAAAACAAAAACATTCCTTCCACGACTTTTTATAAATGCTTAAACAAAGTACAAGTGAGTGCTAAGTCGAGTCACTAATGCTTTCGGATTGCCTTGCTATTTCGCAAATGCAATACGACAACAAATTTCTTTAAGGGGTTCTTGTAAATGACAATCAAGTTTTTGTCACATTTATGAGTATTACTGATAATTTATAAGTGCATAATTATAAAAGATAACAAACTTTAGAAATGAGCTCTCAGAACTAATTTTTATATACTACATAGACATCACATACACAAGGACTTTCAAATGCAGAATTACAAATGAAAAAGAGCATAATATTTATTTTTGGAAGATATTGCCTACGTTTGATTTCAGAATTGTGCATATATTCCGCTGAATGATGAAAAGTTACTTACTTTGAAGAACTAGTTCTTCGCAGGATATGCACTTTCCTGGGTGACATTGGCTTTTACAGGTGTGTAGACCACAATTCAGAGTTTTATCACAAACAGACGTGCATGTTTCCTCAACACTGTGATTGCAGGAGGCAGTCTAGAGTTGATAATGAAATAAAAATATGTTTCTTCAATGCATTTTAGAATAGCAGCAGTATTCTCATAACGTCATTAAGGAAATACGTCATCAGTATTCATAACATATACTTAAAAAATATACTTGTGTAAAATTATTTTTACATGCAAAATTTTAAAAATATAGTGCACTTTTGGGGAAAATTAAGTCATAGATGAGCAAATAATAAAAACCAAACAATACTGTAAAATCCTGGATGCATAAATTCAACGTATATTGTAAAATGTAGTTAGAGATGCGCAAGATATGCAAGAAAAAAACGTTAGTGTAGTACTAGTTTTCAGCATATTGAATTTTTCATCTTTGACATATTTGAATACAGTATGACAAAGGCATGAACATTTAAATGCCATTTGAATGAAATAAATCAGCGGGCATTTAAATTTAAAAACAGCATGCACATCAGTTATCAAAATTGGAGGTGTATCGGGGGAAGTGACATAACACAAGACACTCCTGCATCTATACCGTATGTCATCTACCGGAAGTGTCATAAACAAGGGAGAACAGTCTTTGTAAACATGACCTTCCCCATTGCAATCCATACTTCAGTCACAACCTATAGTTTTGAGAAACTCCTTTTGGACTGTTCTTTAGACACGTATATGGTAAGTTGTTAAGTTAATTGAAAAGTTTTGACATAAATAAATAAGTTTTATATTAAATAGATATTTTTGTCGTCGAGGATGCACAGAATCCCATCAACAAAGCTCAATGTCTCGCATCAAAAAACCTTTTCCCAAAACATTGGATTCGAAAAATTTTATAAACCTGTTTTTTCTTGCGCATATTTGCAAAGTATTTTGACAACATATCCGTCCACATTTTGAACAGCTTTAGTGACAGTATTGAAAACCAAAAATATGCAAAATCAGGCGCAACAAATCCCAGGCGCCAGGTCACCTAACAAATTTGGTTTGGCGCCTAGATTTTCTGTTTCTGTAAAAAAGTTTATTTTTCTTGAAAAAAACACTTGATTTTTTAGGCCATAAATCTTCAAAAATGAAGCAGAATGTCTAATGTAGACAGTGAAAATGTTATTTTTTATTGCCTCAGTTACACTGTAAATAGCATATTTATTTACTACGTGTGTTTGTAATAAGTTCTGCGATATATTCAGCGTTTGAAAAATATTAGTATATGTTTTGCAAGACTACTGGCTCCTAAATTTTTTTATCCCCTATGCTAAATTTTTCATTAGACAGTCATCAATGCAATTTTAGAAAAAGTATCTCGTATCGGGTCACTTTCCCCCGATACGCGTTGAGCGGCTCTACGGTACAAGTTGTCACCCGCGCCTTTAGAAAGGAAAAGAACGGTTGGGTTTTACCTTAAACGTTTTTCCACAAGCGCACGACTTCTGAATGACGACCGAGCAGGGGGGACAGGGGCCAGGGTGGCAGAGCTCCTTGCACAGGTGGGTGCATTCTGGCCGCTTCCGCTCGCACGTCTCCCCGCAGCTGTGGGGGGTGAGGTGGTAGTTCACGTCCGGATTCCGGTGCTTGCCGCAAAAGCAGAAGTAGTCGTGCGGCACTTTCTCCGTCAGGCTCTGGCAGGCGGGACAGCGCCAACCTCCGTCTGTTTTTGGAAATCAAACTTTATGGCACTTTACATTGCACAGAACTTAAACAACATTTTATGGTTAAATCTCTCATACATTGTAAAGGGCGCTGTGTGAGTGACATTGAGGCTTGAGACACAGAGGAGAGAGAGGTGCTCTCCTATACCTGATGAAAACGTGGCTTCCTTAGCCCTAATTGGTACTAGGCTTCCTTAGCCTTAATGAGAGTGGTCCATCGACAACATTGTTAAGTTGTCGTTAATAAAAGTTGTTTTTGTTACAACAAATTGCATTAATTCAAATACAGTCCACTATAGAGTTATCGGACCAACTCAGACACATTCACGCTAAAATACTGTTAGCGTGGAAAGCACACGCTGGTATGCTATGACTTCATTTATGGCAAGTGACTCTAAAGAGTGCTAGCACCACGTAGTCTATTGTACTGAAAGGCTGGTATGCTATACAAATAACCTAAACGAAATATTAACTCGAGTTAACTTTACAAAGTTGATACATTTAGTATTTTATCCAGAAGAGAGGGTTGCAGAAAAATTCAATAAAACTGTGGTAGCTTTTAAGGTCTTCTTTATTAATTCTGCTCAAAACAAGGTTTGGGGTTTTGCGTCATCAACACCAACAAACATTCCAACATTTTGTTAGAAATGAAAGAACTGTATTCAGTTCGGTTCTTCCTGACGAGGCTGCCGATTCTCTCGCACTCTGCATTGGAATGGCGGATGAGCATAATTTTGGTTGATCTAGTAAATTTTACAAATTTATCAGCCCCTCTTTTTTTTACCCACTTTAACCCACTGCACACAACCCACAGCACCTACTCCAAACCACGCCAATGTGGAGGACATTGGAAGCCACAACAGATTTAATGTGCACATGACGGTCCTTGGGTCGAATTTGAACTTGTGACCCTCCGGTTGCTAGTCTATTACTCTACCGCCCAGGCTACGGCAGCTCGGAAATCGAGTGAAAGGAACGTTGGAAAGTTCTTGTGGTATTTTAAATTACCGTCATACTAGAGCAACACAATGTGCTATTGGTGACAGTCTGGGATGAATCCCATAGGGAATGAACCCAAGACAACACCACATAATTTTGAACCATGGTCAGATGACGAATCAAATAAATTATTTCTCTCCATCCAGATTCTAGCTAAAAATATAATCTTTACAAAAAGACAGAAAAAGTCAGCAATGTACTTACCCACGACGACCGCAGCAGGAGAACGCGCCCATTTCCTGATGCATCGCAAATGAAAAACATGGAAACAGCTCAAACAATGCCAGGTCTGGTCTTTGACACGAATCTGCTCGCAGCAGACCAGACATTCGCAATCACCTTTATTTAAACGCTGTGTCAAAAGCTCTGAAATTCAAGGTTGACAAAATCAATCTATAAAAACAAGGAAAATGTTCCAAGACGCATAACAGTTTATAAAATAATGCAAACGAAATACTTCATGCAGTTTTTTCTCATTTCTGTATGAAAAAGTTAACTATCTATTTTCACACACCTGATAAAAATAAGTTTTTATCTTACAGGTACACTTAAAACCTTTCGAATAAAATATTCCTTATGAATTGCAGATTTAAGAAACCTTACCTATGTATGAGCTCGAAAGAAAAAATCGCCATAACATTTTAGATAAGTGAGAATATTCCTCACCACTTTTAGTTAACACAAAAACTTAAACATGCCAACTCTGCAGATTTACACATTCTGAATTTTACATCCAACTGTTGCTGATTGAAAGTTACTCTTATTTTGTAATTTTTCTCATTAATATTATCTTATTCATGAAAGAAATTACAAAATATGAGTCGAATTGAGAGAAAATTCAGATTCTCTTTTGAAAGCATTCAAATTTTTTTTTATCCCAATAACAGTCAAACAAAAGTCTGATATAAGTTGAACAAAAACAAAACTAGATTGAGCTCTCTACTTGCAGATATCCAATTTCTCTTAAATTAGAAGCTGCACATAAAGATCAAATTTAAGCAACTTCTTAACACTCCCTGCTATTTATCAAAGCATATGGATTCAGGGCGTTACAAAAAAAAATGGTACCACACATTATTAGCTGGTAAAATGCTGCATTTTATTTCTGACGAAGATTGAACAGTTGAGAAACAATGGCCCAATCGAGATTAAGTTTTGAAGAAAGAAAGTTTGTGTCAAAGTGCGTGGAAGTGCAAAAACGCAATTGAAGTGCGAGGACAATTTCGAAAAAAATTCACACTGATCCACCTAGTAGACTTGGCATAAAGACAACTTGGAGACAAGTTTGAAGTTGATGGAACTGTTCAGAATGTCCAGAGAAAACGTTCCGGAAGATCATCGACCGACGCAGACACAAAAGAAAGGGCATTCAAATGCATCGTCTACAGCCGAGAACTGTAGCCTTTTTTCTTGTGGAGTTTTCATAAGAATAAAGTTTATTGTACAAAACTTGCAACCGACGATTAATCAATGGTAGCCATCGAAAGGGATTGAGCTGAAATTCCAAACCAGGGTGGCAACAAAATTCTTGAAAAAAAGTTCCCTGATATTTCCATGATTTCCCTGATAGTCTCACAAAAATTTCCCTGATTTAGCAATTCCCTTAAGAAATTTTATGATCCTCGATTGGTATCGATATACAGTATCCACACAACACTATTTTTAAATATTTAGGGCCAGAGAGTGTAAAATGATCATTCTCCACAAATATTTTATGTTTTTTTCTAGATATTTTAATTGTTATTGTTTGGAACCCTTAATGGAACTCTTAAAATTGCAATTAAAAAAACTGGAGAAAAAATTTAAAATATTTTGATTAAGGAACTTTTTACACCTGAACCTACATTGTCATATTATTCATCGAAACCAAATGCAGATATACATAAATAATTCTACAAAAATGTAATTGCAAACAAATATAATTAATTTAATACACAAAAAATATCATTTGTTGCACAAATTTCAAATTGTATCCCACAAGCCTCAAGGCAACAAAACACTGCAGCCGCGAAAAAAACGGCGGCGGCGGTTTCCGCAGTGTTCAAAATTTACGACACTGTGGGTTTTTTTTCGAATTACAATTTCAGAGAAAACGATTTATTTGATTCACAGAAGCACTCATAATCGCGCATCTCAAAATAGGACAAACGATAATAGTAGCCGTTTAAAGTGTCAAAATATCCCTGATTTTTTGTAAAATTTGGAAATTTTCCCTGAGATTTCCCTGATTTTTCCAGAAATAAAAAGTTTACTGAGAATTCCCTGATTTCCAGGTTCTGTTACCACCCTGCAAACTAAATATTTTTTAATGCGTGCAATTCCACATGGTCATCAATTTGAAAATATGAACTAGGTACAAAAAAATACGTCAATGTGGTTCGTTCTAAACATTGAAAGCAAACTGTACGATATTTGAGTGAAGTCAAAGTGTGGTGACATTTTAATGCGACACCCTTTACATTCAAAGACTTGAATAGGAAAGAAATTTGTGAAGAAAAACTATCCAATCCATACCTCTTTGGGTTGCATTGTTTTCCGTGTACGTTGTTGCCACCTGCGATGAAGGGCTTTTCTGATTGGTGGGTTTACGAAGCCTCTGGTCGTTGACATTCTGCGATGGATAATGATACACATCCGTTGCAGTAAACGAACCTTCGTCAACTTTGGAAGCACCATATTGAGGTGTTCTTCGTGAATAATTATCGTCTCTTTCCGAAAAGGCTTTACGCTGACCAACATTAGGAAACACCTTATTCTGTTTTCTGGAGTTCTCTGGCAATGCATTTTTATTTCTGTACGACTGACCACTCGTACTATCAAACGACGCATCGTTTTCGACACTCCTATGACTGTACGATTGAGAAACGGATTGATTAGAATGTTTTCGGATGTACCTGCCGCCCACAATCTGACCTCGTCTCGGGGCACTCGGTTCGCTTTTGTAATCGGGATTTTGAGATTGCTCAGTCAAATTGACAGCATCAGTTTGTTCATATTCTCTTTTGTCAGCTTTTTGATTATTATTTTGGAACTGCTTTGAATTTCTAGGACTATAACCACACTTCCCTTTCTGATGGTTCAGGTATTCTTCTTGTTGGGCCGAGTGGCTGTTGGAAGTATTCGAAACAGAATCGACTTCGGAAGCTGCAGTAATCGTAGCATCGTACGTAGCCACATTACTGTCACTTAAATGAAATTCTGAATTAAAATTACGGCTACCCGAAGGATTTCTTCTTTGGCTCCAATTTGAATACCCGTTCCCTGTGTTTGCATAGTTTATGTAAGCAGCATAAGAGCCACTTCTGTCACCATAGGGATTCTTTTTGTGTCTGTTCAATTGCCCGGCGTTCATATTTTCTATAGAAGGCACATCTAAATTATAGTCACTTTTATCCATGTGTTGATGCCTATTAGGTTTATTAGAAAAGTCTCTGTCGTCAGTCGCGTTGTCTGTCGAGACCCCTTCCGAAGCTGCGTCCATCCTATTCGAAAGATCGTACCTTTGGTGACGATTGGAATTTCCCCAATTTCTATTACGGAAGTTCCTAGGTTTGTGGTCGGATTCGCTCCGCTCTTTAAAACCGTTTTGATGACTTTCCATTCTCAGCTACTCCTGAGAAAATAATAACTTATTAAGAAACTATAAACAAATGGCAATAATTACAAAATGACAGGCAAACAAAGACTACGAGCTAAATGTTGATGTATTTCCTACACCATACTCCAATATACATTTTGTAAGACCAAGAATAACATTTTAAATCTAGAATAACGACCATGATACCAGCTTTAACCTCACAAGCATTCATTTTCAGAACAAAATGCTCAAAATGTAATTTTTGAATAGAATATTGTTATGATGCATCACGTAGATTTTAAACATGTTTTCAATGCTTAAAAAATTAGGCCAATTCTCATGAATTGGTTCGTCACAAGAAAACCACTTAAAACTCAGAGTTAGCTGGTTTTGAGCTTCAGCAAACATTTATTTAAAACCCAATTCAAGGTATTTAAATACCCAAATAGTTATTTTTCTTGAACAAAAATAATTTTTTTTTGCAGTTTGAAGTTCCAAATTCAGATGTCCAAAATATGGAATTGTCAAAAATCGGGACTTTTTGCTAAGCAGCGTGGGTTTTTTTTTTCCCTCACTTTTTACATCTTTCTGACAATTTTTAAAGAACATGGAGTTAAACCTGGATCTAATGGATGAAACAAGGCAAAATAATAGACATGTTCAGAGCAAATGCCAGACAGAAAAATTTGAAGATTTGCAAGTAATATTTGTTGCACTGTAATTCCTTTTTTTTTTTTTTAAATTTTTCCAACCTATAGATGTGCTATTTTACTATTACAAACGCAAAATTTGGGCGTGTTTATAAGTTTTTTTTGACAAAAATTGCAAATAATCCGGAATGGCAGAGGTCAGGAGGAATTCAGATTTGGCTGGACCAAGTTTGGAACTCGCAGACCTCCAGTTGATAATTCATTGCTCTTCCAACTAGGCTACTACCACACCTAAAAAAATTAGGTTGGTTTATTTGGGGGTTTTCTAGGACAAGAGCCAAACATTGCCATGATGTGATCGACACAAGACAAGTAATACACACAATGAAAGTTTTACTGACACAAAAAAAAAGAGAAATGCGCCTGACAGATGCAACTTGAAGGTTGCCAGCGTAGTGGGCATACTCACTGAGCCATGATGCTTTTCCCCCCAAAAAAAATAGAAATTGCTGAAAACTTCTTAAACATGCGTTTATGTGAGAAAATGTTTTGGTACACCTTTGATGTATGAGTATTTTTGACATTGGCAATGCTTTTGGTGTACTTTTAGTATGGAGTTATGGGTAAAGGCAACCCATCTTTATAAGGATTAATCCTACTTTTATGGCATGATTGGTAAGTTTAATTTAAATTTTCATTTCAGACATTCTAGAAAGTTCCTTACATCTCCATTGAAATGTCTTTTGATTACATTGGTTCTCTTTTAAATACTACTTAGTAAATTTGAATAATTAGAACATTTAGTTTGATTTAATCACAACAGTGCATCATACAACATTATCACAACAGGTTGTATATTTCTTGCTATTTTCTTTTCAATTAGAAGTGTTCGTGACAATAAGACCAAATATTTTCCGTTAGGAAAAAATATGTTTTTTTAAATGTTTACATCAATTATTTTACTACTTTTTTTTAATTTTGATTTTTAGAAAATTGTTTTTTCTAATAATTTTTTCTTGGAAACGTAAAATGTGGAGGCAAAAAAACATGCCAAATGTGTTGCCACAAAGTTATAGGTATATCAAAGCTGAACCAACATTTTACAAGAATTAAAGGATTGATATTAAAGGTACATAGGCATTTAATTAACAACACACTGGACCAACACAATGGGTTATTGGTGACGGTCTGGAATCAACCCCCAATGGAAAGATTCAAGGACTACACCATATATTCTTTAACCAGTCAGATAACAATGTAATACCTGAGCTGGCACCCCACTCTCCAAACTGACACCACGCCCCGTGAGGAAGTTCGAGGCCACAGCAGATTGAACATGCAACAGACCCCTTTGTACATGATCTTTGGTATGATTTGAACTCACAACCCTCCCTTTGCTGGTCCATTATTCTTCCAACTGGGCTACTGCTGCCCGGTTGATATAAAAGAAATGTAATTAGTACAGAAAATGACATACGTAATCAACAGAACCTAGAGATGGCAATTTTTTAAGTTAACTATGAGCCATGCTTGGGCCAAATGCTTAAGTGGTTGATGGGAACTAGTGTAATTTAATGTGTAATGTAATTAATTTGTAGTGTAGTGAACTAGTGTAATTAATTTTAACCCTTAATGGAATATATATTACTGGAAATAATTAAATGATAATACAATACCAAGTCCAAAATCTGGAACCCTTTGGACATAGCCAATCCGGATTATTTGCATTTTTCGTCAAAAAAACCCTAACCCCTCTCCCACCACCGCACCATTCACAACAGTAAAATTATATAAAAAGGAATTATTTTTTTAAAAGAAAACACTTTTTACTTGCAAATCTTCTCATTTGAAACTTTTTTATAGTTACTGTTCCATTGTCTCTAATGTATCATATTTTAAGAGGTTGACATTTTTTGCTGGTCACTGAAAAAATTAGCACCAAGAATAGAATGTCAATAATTTTACTATACATCCAGAGTTTATTCATTAACTAAAAAACTGTCAATTTCTAAAGAATTGGTTTCTAACACACAGGTCTACATTAAAACAAGCACTATTTTTCAAATGTGCTACCTTAGATAGTAATTGCAGTAAAATTAAAATACTTCTAGACCCTGTAATTGAAACAATGATTGCATAACTGAACCAAAAATCAAAACTATTGCAGGTTTCATTATATTTTCGTATCGTGAGAAATTTGATTACAGCATTTGTTTAACAATTAAATCCTGTAATCTTTGAACTGAGAGGTTGAAGTCATCTATACTTATGTCTTATTAGCTAATTTATCTTATCAAGGAATTGAATCAATCAAGGATTAAGAAAAAATAAGTTTGATTTGTATTACAATTGCTCTATACAGAATGTGAAATCAGTTTGAGTAACTTGGGAAATATTTGCTTTTTAGATGCATACCATTCTATGTAAGACCAGTAAAAAAAAAACTTTCTTAGCAAACTATAATATTTTGACAAATCCAAAAGAGAAGTCTGGGAGAAAACCATTTCAGAAATGTTATCAAAAAATTAAAACAAGGTTAAAGGATTACGTGTTTGATACACAAATAGGCTTTTAGCGAAAATTTAAAATATTACATTTTTTTCCCCAGGGTTACTGGTGACAGGGACTTAGTACTGCTACCCACATCTGAAATAACCAATTCTTTTTAACAGGGATCAAAGACAAGGTTTCTTGCAGAAGAAATTAAGAAATACATCCCACTGAAGCAAATAGAATGTAAGTACAAAAAATTAAATTCTTTAATTTCATTAAAATTTTTTAACTGTGATCATTCCTTTCCTTCATTCGAAAAATTAATTTCTAATTAAATTTAATGCCATATTGAAAAACACAAAAATATATGCGTATTTTGATGATTTTGTGCAGGACATAGGGAACGATATATGCATTTTCCACTGTCTGTTGCCTGATGTAAGGAATATCAAGCGTTTGATAGATAATCTGGTAATAGTGTTTACATAAGGCAAAAATATTTATGCTGCTCGAATTGAAAAGAAACCACAAGCGAAATTTTATTTTGTTTGAATTCATCAGCACTCTTAAAAGCTTAATAAAATATTTATCTTCTTCAAAACAAAATTTTAGAAGTCACAACTGAATCCTGTTATTATTGCAACTAGTACTAATATAACAGATACATTTTTAGATATTTCACTTTTTTAAAAAGTATAAAATGTTGAATAAAAAGGAAACCTACTTTGGTTGCGACTTTTCACACACAGCTGATCTGAGATATCTGTTTACCGGAGAATTAAATTAAACGCAAAGTGCGGTGGACCCTTTCGTTGTGCAATGAAAACTTAAACGTGAACTCAACTCGGAGTGTCTATTGCGCCGTACAAAATACGGCTATATAACTTTTCATTCTATGTAGCCGTACAGCGCAGTTCCTTACTGCGCAGCTCGTAGAATGCGCATGGGCAAACTTTGTTTGGTGATTTCGCCAATCTAAAGTAGAATTCTAGCAGTCCTGATGAGCCATAAGTAAAAGCATTTGCCATTTGGAAGGACGTGGGATTATGTTTTATGAGTAGACGTCTTTTGTGTGCCGACCTAGTGTTTTTCATTTAGAAGCTAAATATATGTAAGCAATAATATTTTTATTTGAAATTTAATATTTTCATTGCTTTATATTTGCTTTGCAAATTGTTTTGTTCCGTTAAGTTAGCTTGTATTTAAATGCTATTCTACGAATTACACTTTTTGATGTGCAGATGAAGGCTCTTAATTTGCTTATTTTTCCTTCATTTTATAACCCGTTTTGAAATGTATTGTTCACTTGCTGTGCTAAATGGTTAATAACGTTGAGTTAGCTTGTTTTTAAGTGCTACCCAACGGAATTGACTTTATGGCAGGCAGATGAAAATTCTCGGTCAGGTGCATATTTTACCTATTTTATTCCTGCATATCCCTTTGTGTGTTGTATTGTTCATTTGCTACGCTAAATGGTGAACAACGTTGAGTTAGCTTGTTTTTAAGTGCTACCCAACGGAATTTCCTTTTTGGCGAGCAGATGAAAATTCTCGGTTCGTTGCTTATTTTACCTATTTTATTCTTTATTTTCCTGTTGTGCTCATTATTGTTCCTTTGCTATGTTAAATGGTGAATTCCGTTGAATGTAGCTTGTTTTTAAATGCAACCTAATGAAGTTTTTTTTGTTGGTTGGCAGAAGAAAATTCTTGTTCAATTGCTTTCTTCCCTACATTTTAAATGGCCCTTTGCACCTTAAAACCCTAACCAAGTTATACATTTTAAAAATGAGTTGTCCTTTTCCATAGTGTATTGCTATAATATGGTAACTGGTTAGGTAGTCCCTCACTCTTTCCAGGGTGATGGCACAATGATTATGCCCACTGTACTAGAAACCTGTGAGCTGTAGGAAGTGAAGGTGTGATTCCTCCATTGTATTTATCTTCTGTGTCAGAAAATTTTTCTTTATGTGCATGTCTATTACTTGATGTTTGCAGCACATGTGTTGTTCACTTTATTCATTATTTGCAAGTTCCATTGAGTTAGCTTGTTTTTAATGTTACCTAGCAAAATTAATTGAGAATATTTTGCGTTTAAATAATATTCCTTTTTCTTATAGATGTGATGTATGCGTTTCTTTCATCAAAATTTTTGCAACCACAAAAGTGAAAATTTTCTTGCTGCGTTAAATTGTTCTGCTGATTTGTTAAATATGTTGAAAATATCTTTTAATTCCTTTATTGTGAGTTCTTTTAGGTGGAAACAAGAATGTTTTTACTGTAAATATGAGCCCAAATGGATTGACACATTTTACAAATTATCTCAATTTTAATTGTTATTGTAAGATAGAAAATAATTCAAGAATTTATTTTGCTTGAAAAAACCTGTATGTCCCATTTCAGCCTCTACTCCCAACCAGCTGTCACTGAATTGATGTAGGATCACATGAGGGATTTTGATGAGCACGTTAAAAAGAACAAGGTAATGCACTCTTAGATGTTGAAATTTGTTCTCTTCGTGTGCTTCATGGATGAAATAAAAATAGGATATGAATGATTTCTTGCGTGCCAATTATTATCTGTTCAAGGACTTTCCTTCGAGAAAAGCAGATTATCATCATTCATCCATAAAAACTTTCAAGGGGATCAGACTCCTGTGGCATGCTTGGTGTAGATGCTCTTATAACAATTTGTCTAATTTCTCATTGGAATTATTTGCCTCACGTTTGTGTGGATACAAAGAGTTCAGGACCCTAGGAGTTGGCATCTATAGTAGAATGACAATTGATTGTAACAAATATTTCTTTCTACTCTCTAAAAACCGGCAGAAGTTGAATTTCAAAGTATTTTTTGGCTAATTTTGATTCTTTACAGTTCGAAGGTTATGGAGGTTTGAACTGATGCCTTTCAAGAGGGGGATCAGCACTGTTTAAAATTTGTTTTCAGTATGTTAAAAACTAGTATGGATGCCCTCGCTTCCTAGTTTAAATAGTAAACCCTTCTAGCATAAAGCCCTTCTTCGTAATTTCTAACATATCTTTTCTTTAGCATAAATAATCTCTCTGTCGTTTTTGAAAAAAAATGTGTTTAAACATTGACAAATAACTGTTAATAGACAAAACGAAACTAATGTAAAACAACTTTCATTTCATCTAGTAATAATTGACACCTTTCTGTCATTGCGACAAAATAATATTACTTTTTTTATGTAATTAATACAATGTTTATATTCTATCGAGATAATGATGCAGTTTTGTATAAAACCTTTAAAACTTATGTTACATCACATTCGACAGTTGATCCTTACAGCACTTATTTTCAGGTGAGAAATTATCAATTTCTGAACTAAGATTACACATATCTTCAGAGTCATAATGTGGCTTGATCAGATGTTCAATCGGTACATTTATTAATGAAAAACAATTATTAAATTAAAGATAAGTAAAAGCCATCAAAATTTAAGCAATATAACCATATCGTAAGAGATACCTACTCCGAAACTTTAAAATCTTTGAACAATCACTTGTATAAAAGGTTTGGATTACATCTTTTTTTTAATATTTATTTTACTTTTCGAAACTTCAAACACATAGGAGTCTTAAGGAAAGTTAATCAAAATAGTCATCGCCAAGACAATTACATGGTGGACCGAAAAAAAAATTTCGCTGGTTAAATAAATTACTGTAATGCGAAAATCGTGTGTATGGCACACCTTAGGACTGTGAAAATACTTTTCTAAATCAGAGAATTTTTCAATTTGCATATCGTTATTCAAGCTACATAAATTTCCAAAATTTGAGGAATTTCGTCTCAAATCTAGCGTACAGATTTGTCCGAGACCCTTCAAATTTTAATGAAACTTGGTGTAGCAAGTGACATTACCATAGCTATGAATGAAAATAATAACTTAAAAAAAGTTTTGTCCTTTATTCAAAAGGTTATTAAGCTTCAGTTATTTAAAGCTTAAATGAAAATGTACTGCATCTTTAAGATAGCTAATTAATTTTTGGGAAGATACAGACTTGGTAATCTCTCATTTTAAAGCTATTTTATTGGGATTTAATTTCTTCAATTTAATATAAATCGTAACGCATTTTAATTGTATTAGGTCTTTTTAATGTATCGAATTTTACAAATAGAATATTTACAAAAGGTGCAGCTATAAAAATTTAACAAATTACGTTGTACATCTTTTCCCCCCCCCCTAAAAAAAGTTTAAGTGTTGGTTCTCTTAATGGGGAAGGAACAGGTGTCCCTTTTTTCCAATACCCAACCACTCACTTGTTTGTCTTCGGCACTACAAGATAAGAACTGATAGTTATTTGTGAAGAAGTGTTCAGTTTCCTGCTACTCCTAACAGGAACAATCAGTGGCGGATCAAGTCAAGTGGGGACCCCAAGCGGTAAAAATTTCGGGGCCCTCAATCTCAAGTTAGAACAAAAAGTTTCAAGAAAACTGTCCTTAAGTTATTAACAGAAAAGAAAAGTAATCAAAATATTTTCATACCACAGCCCATTAAATAAACTTATTAAAAAAAAACATTTTTACATGAATTTTCGTCTTACTTTATTTTATGCAAATTCGTCAATTATTTTGAAGTGTCAATTCGTTTTACGATTCCTTGCTCTATATACAGAATGGTCATATTAATTAATATTTCTTCTACCATAGAACTCCTAAAATTATTTTTTACACGCTTTAAAACAGGAAACAACCTTTCTCCTGTTGCAATAGAAAAATAAATTGTTAAAAAAAAATTTCAATAATGTTTCAGCATTCGGAAATGTGCAAGAAATTTCTTTATCAGCTCGATAGATGACTCGTGTGGTTTATATGTGTCCTCGTTTTCTTTAAGAAATATTAAAAAACTAGCCACTGCGTGGCTAGAACGACGTTGCCCGTGCCCGTGCAAACCAATAACACGGGCAACACCGTGATGTAAGGTATTAAGCTAGTGTAAAATTTTCCTCAGATTTCAAATCCGTTGAAGATATATTCAATTAAAAAATTATTTATTTAAAGAAAATCGTATTTTTAGGTACCAATCTAAACTTAAATTTTTCGCCGTTTTCCAATCCGTTGAAATTAGTCTTGGAGATAGAAAAAAGAAGTGTGACTACAGTTAAAAGATTTATCGTCTGGCTGGATAAACATTTCTCCGCGCAAAAGCAAAGCGGAAACGAAAGAAATAATTTTCTCCATGTTCTGCATATGAAAAAACTTGCCATAATTCCAAACCTTGACTGCAAGGTCGCATGAGTAGAAAATGTTATCCGTGTTTGAAAAATCGATTGAGAATAAAACTATCAAATTCACATTTAAATATCTTCTAGATTGAATTTTAAAATTCGCCGCTACACAAAAATTGCAAACAATTCGGACTACTTGTGTGCCAAATCTCATTGCTGTAAGTGCCATAGAATCGTCAGGAGTTTGCGGCCCCAAACAAACAAACACTTTCTTTTATTATAGTACAGATGATCAAATTCGTCTTCAAAAGTACAAACACCCAAGTCATTTTTGTAAATATTCTTCAACTTTTTTTTTATCGTGTTCTTTTTTTCTACTGATAAATCCCAATAAAAAATATTCGAAAAGGCTCCACAACAACTCCATACGTTCTTTGAGATAATTCTGCCTTGGTGTTATCACATATGAAAAAAAATCGAATTAAATGACTATGAAATTTTCTCTCATTGTAAATGCATGTCCAACTCCTATGTTTTCATTAAAAAAAAAAAAAAAACTTTTTTTTTTCTTATTTGTTGTCTGCGAGTTTAACCATCTTTCACATTAAATGACAGCCCTGATAAATCAGTTGCCTCTTTTTCAACTTCTCTTTAAATTATTGATAAAATTTACTAATGACTTCAGGATAGATAACCTTTCAATAGTTCGCATTCCACTGGTTGCAGTTATTTACTAATAGCATTTATCCTTTATAACATAGTATTCCAACTAACTGTCATTAGGGAGGTTTCATATTTGTTCATTTTCCTCAGAAGTGAAGTCGCCTCCAATATGGTAACTTTGTTTCTTCGGAATTACAAATTCCAGGTAAAGCCTCATATATATGGGTGAAACCAAGTTTTATAGTTAATACAGCATCTGCTTTTGCTGACCATCGTATGTTAGGAAGTCTTTTCACTGCTCATAAAGACGCACATTGTAAAGACACACACACACTGTCACAACTTTTCTCGAACCTTAATGAAAAAACATTTCAAGACCTCGGGGCCCTACGCGGCCGCTTAGTCCGCTTACCGCTAAATCCGCCACTGGGAACAATCACAAGCATCCATGCACTTACAAACAGTGATTTGAGCCAGGGACCTACTGGTGGCAGACAAATGCTTTTAAGAGAATATGTTGTCATAGAGCGGGGTTCATGTTTCACATGTACTGAGACAACCCACGTACGTCGTATAAGTCCCAACTTTAAAGCATAAACACTCATATTACTGTAGCATAAACACTCATATTACACTATTCATTCAAACACGAGATAGCCTGATGTAGCGTTCTTTCAGTCAAAAGTTCAGCACTTCCCTCCACTTTTGGGTTTTAGTCCACATAAGTCAGTCCTCGGTATAAAGACAATCAATGCCAGGGACATACTTTAGTTTTAAAAAATAAAGTCATTTTTATACATTTTAAACAGACCACAGCTCAAAACTGCACATTGTGGTAGAGTAGTCTGGAAAAAACTAAAACCTTGATTACCAACTATTATACCTGACTACTTAAGCACTGGCTAATAAAACCTCTAATCCAATTAAACATGTATGATTTTACACCAATTGAAAAGAGTTTTAACAATTTCCCTCTATACTGCATCGTAAACTGACATGAAATCAACAACAACTGCTGTCATTACATGCTTGTTTTCCAGCGCATTTTTAATAGCGTTTAGCTGAAATTTCCATACTCTGTTCTTCGGTAAGTGTGAGCAAGTAGTAACAAGAGCTACCAAAAACCAATAAAGGATATTATAGTATTCTTTCTATCTTTTAAATTAATGCATACATCAATTATCTCGGGTGGGAGTTATGGATAAAAATCAGTTACCAAAAATTTCATATACTATAAGTCAATTTAGTGGATGTGGTAATTAAAGCCTAACCCAGGTTTTCAGTCTTTTCTACACCCCCAAATGTGATTAATGACTTCTGAAAATTTATTTTCAACTTCTGGTGTAACAGTACTGAATTCACTTTGCAAATTACAACAGTAGAAAGAATTCAATAAACAAGGGTAAGTATCTTCAAAATCAAATTTATCTATGAACCAAAGAAAAAAATTCAGATATCCCAGGCCCAATATGAAAATAAAAATAATTTTCAAACTGCTTTAGAATTATACCTTTTTCATGAAGACCTTTTTGGAATGCAAAAAAAGACTAATTCAGTTGAGCAAGAAAGAAATTCCCACATCCAAGCATATTGACTAATATTGTGTAAATTTTTGAAGTAAGTAATAGTTAAAACTATTTTCTTGTCAACTGAATTCACATTTTCAGTTTCCATGTGTTTAAAAATTATATTTGTATTTAAGTCAGCTAGATTTGTGTTCATAATAAGATTTTTGTGAATACTACGTACTTTATGTTGGTTGTACCGAGGGGCGCCAACCAGAGAGAACCCCGACACATCATTAATTATTATTACTGTAATTATTGATCAGATATAAAAATAAAAGTATTTAATATAATTTCAAAGTACACATAAAAATTTCTTTTACTAAAACGGTAATTTATCTTCATACATAACTTTCAAAATAGCTAGTCGCATGAATTTTGGCTAAGTTAGAAAATAAAATTTATGTCTATTCAAAAGTAAAAGAGAAATTAAAGGTATAGTAACATAGAGTTATTATGTAATCGGGGGTGCATTTGAATTATTCTGATGAAAGGTTGTTCACTGTTCCTATTATGCCCAGCTAAATTCTAAATTGAAATACTTAGCTTTGTCTCAATGGTGAAAAGGGATTTACAAACTCGGTTTTTATTATGACTAACCTTATGCATTTGTATTGCAGAATCTGAGAACTTACAACCCAAAATTGGAAAGTTTCATTTTCGGAAGGGTTACGTGTAAGCCAGTGAATGGCTCTGGGAGCTCAAAAATTCACCCCAGTATTGTTTTCTGGTATTTAAAATATTTCTTCACATGAAATACTCTAGATGCATGCGTGAAGGCCTTTATTTCATTCATCTTCAAGAAAAGTAATGGTTCATAAATCGATATTATTTATGAACTATTATTTCTTACATGATGTAATAATTCATTGAATTAATTTGATCTTGAAGTATAAAAGCAATATTTTTGGGCATTCGTTTTCTTTTCTCTCTCTTAACCAGCTTCTGACATGTACTTAAAGTGCTAATACCCAACAATGACGCAAAGTAAAAGGGAGCTTTCAGAAACAAGGGTATTTTAAATATTTGCTTATCTCTCCAAGCAGCTACGATGAGATATCTCGTCAAACAAGATATGGCTAATTTTTCTGAAGAACAACTAGTCAAGATCTTTTGTTAAGAACGATCCGTTTGAAAAGAAATCTAACAGATTTCACCACGTGGTTTGTCGTTTTCATTCCCTCTAGGAAGCACAGGTGCATCGCGCGTGTTAATGGTTTTTCTTGTTGTCTAGAGTGAGTTGTCCGAGACTTTTGAATGATAGGGGTCATTGTTGTTCGATTGAGTTGACAGAAGATTGATGTTTCGGTTCAATTGGTTTTAAGAACAGTTTTTCTGTGTCCTCATGTTTCGAAGAATTTTCTTTTGCATGTGATTCTCTCTCTAATGTTGTTCCTATCTCTAAATAAGGAACACAAAGAATTCTGCATCTCTGTTATGGGCATCTTCAGTTAACAGTTTTGCTTCATAAAAGGCTTTGTCAAGAAATTACTTGAAGTACTGGGCTTTTAGTGAATGCACAACTCGGACTCTGTGAGACTTGGAGACTGCAGTCACTGTTGGGAGAGCCTTGAGTAGACTTTTAATCCAGAGACTTCAACTATACAACTGAATATGAACAGCGAATTATATATTGCGGAGATTGTCAAAGGCATACCTTGTCTTCTAAGAATGGGATATAGACATAGAGTGCTCAGAATAAATGACTGTTGCACCAGCTGGAGTAATTATCCACAAGAGGGCGAGAGAAGACGTAGTTACTCTAGTAAAATACACAGTCATTTTAAAGAGTCTCATCCTTTTCATTTAATACATTTTAAACTAATTATTATCTCTCTAAATTTCCAATTTCTTCAAACATCTGATATGACCTGAGTGTCAAAAATTCAGAAATGAAAAATTCTGTCATTTAACTTCGGAAGTTAAAAACACACTTAAGTTAAATTAAACACATCCCAAAATTACAAACATTAATGTCATTTTTGTAAATATCCTTAAACTCTCTTTTTTGTCGTGTTCTACTTTTAATCCTGTCTTGGTGTTATCACATGACATAAAATGCATTGACTGTGAAATTTGCTCTTATTGTAAATTCATGTCCGACTTCTTTGTTTTTATCAAAAAACATTTTTATCTTTTGCTGTCTGCGAGTTTGTCCTTCTTCCACATTAAATGATAGGTTATTATGATAACAGTTGCACCACATTAACCTTATAAAACAGTTGCCTCTTTTTCAGTTTTTTCAAATTCTTCTCTGAAATTATAGATAAACTTTCTAATGCCTTTAATAGGATGGATCTATTCAATAGTTTGCATTCCACTGATTGCAGTGATTTACTAGTAGTAGCACTTATTCTTTGTAAAATAGTATTCCTAATAATTGCCATTGGATCAGTTTCATATTTGTCTGTTTAAGAAGTTGTCTCCGATATGGAAAGAAGAAGATACACTGCTGGAAAGAAGAAGAAGGAGGGGGGGGGGATTTGATTCAGCTTTTCAAGTTTGTAAAACAAGGGGACACAGAGGGCTTAAATTTCAATAGGGATAACAGAACAAGGGGTCATGGGTATAAATTGAATAAGACACATTTTAATCGGGATTTAAGGAAAAACTACTATTTTAATAGGGTAATAGACAGTTGGAACGCGTTGCCAGAAAATATAGTTAATTCAAAGGGAGTGTACGAATTTAAGATACAATTGGATAGTCAGTGGGAATTCATAAACAAAGGACCAGCCTTGTTGGGCTCGAGCCTGTAGCTGGTCGTCAATATTTGTATTTGTATTTCTTTTCTTCTTCTGAATTACAAATTTCAGTTAAAGCCTCTTTAACATGGGTGAAACTAAGTTTTACAGCTAATATAGCATATGTTCTTGTTGACCATCTTGAATTAGAAACTCTTTTCACTGCACTTAAAGATGCACATTGTAAAGACGCTGGCACAACTTTCCTCGGACCCAAATGAAAATACATTTTGTGGGCCCTACGCACCCGTCTCTGCTTGAGGGTCATTGACACGAGGTACAAACCGCAGATTTTTTTCTTCCTCGAAGTCTTCGAATGAGCAACTGAAGAACGAAGTGTTTTCCCTTCAACTGTCCCATAACTCTTACCCTCCCCTCCCCATAAGAGACGCTGTGCGTCCGGTGGGGCTGGAAGGGGCGAAGCGAAGAAGTGAGAACAGAAACTAAGCAGATCTGATCATTCCTTTGCTTTTTGATCGGAAATTTTTTTCGTCAATCTGAATTTTAAAGATACAATCGAGGGAATTTGAATAAAAAAAATTAACGTTATATATATATAAATGTATGATTTTGCTTTGAATGTATTTTTTTTTGTATCATTTTTATACCATCTAAACAGTACACTGTTACAATTCTGCTCAACTAGGTAACACATTTCAATAATTTGATAATGGTATTCAACTAGTTACCATCGTCCCAGCCTAAGCTATTCGGTGCATCGCCACGTATTTTTGAACCACGGTCAGATGACGGGGCAACATCTGCGCTGGCATCCCACTCTCCAAACATCCACACAAACCCAAACTGAGGACTTTTCGGCCATTACAGATTTACGGTGCACCAGCCGCCTCTACACCATACGCTTACAAATATCCACGCCCTGACCCGGTTTTGAATCAGGAACCTTCCAATAATTTGATAATATTCAACGTTACCACCTTCCCAGCCTAAGCCATTCAGTGTATTGCCACGTAATTTTGAACCACGGTCAGATGATGAGGCAACATCTGAGCTGGCACCCCACTCTCCAAACTTACACACCAACCCAACGTGAGGACTTTCGGCCACGACAGATTTAAGGTACACCAACCGCCTCTACACCATACGCTTACAAATATCCATGCCCTGACCCGATTTCGAATCAGGAACTTTCCAATAATTTGATAATATAATAACTTTATTTTAAAACGCAGAAGAATAAAAGTGTATGAAAGCTCAATCAGGGGTTACAGGAACAAGAAAAGTTGAAACTCCTGCAAAAGCTTTTTATCAGAAAAAAATAATATTGATTAAATGTTTTTAATTGTTTTATCACCTTTCTTCTACTGAACTTGGTTTTAAATTTATAATATCTAACTTTACTGTAAATATCATTACTGAGGGCAGGAAGGGGGCGGCAAGTTTCCAGTAGCCCAGGGGTGGCTAACCTTTTACATACCACACGCCAATTATTTTTCACATTCGAATTCATATGCGTCTTACAACTCGAGCACCTTTTTTACTTTCTTAAGTTTTCATGGTCCAGGCATATTCTTAATAACCTTTTTAATAAAGGTATGTTTATGCACATAATTAACATTTTAAAATGAATTAATTATTGTATGTAAAACAATATGTATTACATCACATAAACATTACTTTCCATTAATGATACTTTTGAGACTGGGTTTGGCTAGTCTGAATGTTTGGTGTTAAATTTGGTACTGAGAACAGAAGAGAATTTTTTAAATTGAATCAGTCAATCGTGACTTTTGTTTTGCTTTTCATGAATGTAAATTTCATTAATGAAAATACTAGTTCACATCTGTATGTCGTTCCTAATAATAACAGCAGAATAATTATTGAAAACGTCCACAGGAAAATAGACAGAGAGGTTTTCTTGCCTTTTTGTTAACCTATTTGTGTTTCTTTGAATACCTGTTTGTTTGCCAGACACGAAAGCATAAATTTAAACTTTTCAATTTGTCGGAACCAAATTGTTCTAGAATCAAAAGGAAATATCTGGAATACAATGTTTTCACAAAGGAAATCAAAACACTTATATGCCTTTGGATTTTCTTAATTGCAGGCTTATTAGAAGAGTACTTTGCTTTTGTGAATATTAAGAGGTTCTTTCTATTTAAGTTTAGCTTTCTATTTAACCTTAGTTTATTTTGTTCCAAAGGGTTTACTATTTAAACTATGAAGTGAGGGCATCCATACTAGTTTTTAACATACTGAAAACAAATTTTAAAGTGTTGATTCCCCTCTTGAAAGGCATCAGTTCAAACCTCCGTAACCTTCCAGCTGTGAAGAATCAGTGCCAAAATTAGCCAAAAAATAATTTGAAATTCAACCTCTGCCTGTTTTTAGTGAGTAGAAAGAAAAATTTGTTATAGTCAATTGGTTATTCTACTATAGATGCCAACTCCTAGTGTCATGAACTCCTTGTATATCCACAAACGTGAGATGCAAATATTTCAAATGAGAAATTAGATAAATTGTTAAAAGAGCATCTACACCAAGCGTGCCATAGGAGTTTGATCCCCTTAAAAGTTTTTATGGTAGACCAAGGAACCTCAAACATAAGGGGTAAACATAACGAATAATAGAAATAACCAAATATGCAAAATGATTCGATCTCTCTTAATAGACTACTTTACCAGAAGCCTCAAAATCAGCGCAATTCTCTGAATGCGTGATAAATTTATCTTGCAATGACGAACAAAATGGCGTGGAACTTTATTATCGCACAACTTGAGCGTAAAGGAAATCAAACGATAAAAATTAAAGAGTCGATAAGAATTATCGAAAAACGATAATAATTATCGATAAAATTCAGTAATTAAAAAAAAACAAGGGCAATAAATTTTTTTAAAGTTGGAGTACGGGAACTTTTAGGACACCCTGTACAAAAGCTTCAAAAGAGAATACGAAATGTCTAAAATAAATATGTTGGTATTTCATGATCAGTAGATGTAGCGTTTTTTGCATTTCAGGTTAAAATGTCCCACACAAATGTTAAACACCAATGTCCAATTAGTCCCCCAGAATATAATGAAATTAACCTAATTTGGGGGAGCATGACCTATAGCAGTCCTTGCGCCATTAAATAATAAACAAACAGAAACAACATAGTAAAAATAACAGTATAAAAATGAATTAATCGATACATCGGGTAAATATGCAATTATCTCCAATCAACACCCCATTAAAAATTTTGTACCCCCCCCAGTTTTGAATCCTGGATAAACTCCTGCTTCCATATCACATTTTATTGTGTTGGATATAAAACCTTTCTGTTTGTTTTGCGGTTTGCAAATAATAAAAATTGGTGTTTGATTAATTGTTTTTTACAATTAGAATTTAAAATGTTAAAAATAATTTAGACAACTACCTACCCATACAAACGCTTACGTGTAACCACATTTTTACTCAAAGAAAGCAAATTAATATTTCAATGAAATGGATTAAAATATTTTAGCCTACATGTGATTGTGATTTTAATATGCCAACGAAGTAAAGGCACTTGCAAAACAATTCAAACTTGAATGTTTCAAGTACTTTATCTATCTTTCGAAATGGTTAAATAATATGGTAGATACTACATGAAAATGCACTTTTACTGAGCTTGATGTGAAGAGATATCCAATTAAATTTTAAATATGGAGGAAAATCTGAAATTGTTAGTAGAAATTGAATCTTGATTTTTACGATAGGGTCTTTAAAATGGAAAAAGAACCTTTTCCAATAACTTATTTTATTGGAGACGTGAGATTAAAATTAGTAATACTCATTGCTCTCAAATGGTAAATCAAGTATAGCAAAAAAGTGCAAAATTTCAATGCGTACATTTTTTTTTCATCCAAATTGCAAATCATCTCCCTCAAGCATATCTGCAATAAAAAGGATTTTTTTCAACTGTTCACATGAGAATTCGGACCTGGTTTTAAAAATAAATGAATTATTTGATCAAAACCTGTTTTCGTTAACAAAATGTAGTCAACTTGGCAAATATTTCACAATTTGATGGATTTTAAATATTTGATCATTTGTTGTATGTTATTAAAAAGGAATTAAAAAAAAATATATAATTTTTTATTTGTTTATTTAAAAACATTTATACGCATTCCTCTTTTGTGAAAAAGAATTCTTAATAATGTGTGCAAAAGTGGCTAAAAATAAACAAAATTACTCCATTATAAAACAAAAATGCAAACTTGTATTTCTTCTTTAAAAATTCATGTCATTAAATCTATGGTTCGGAACACAAACAAAACATGAAAAATATTTAAAAGACAGTTTGTGCAAATTTTCCTGAATTGACCAGGAACACATTTCATTACTTTAATTTCCAATCACTTGTTATTATCCATCCCATTCCGCGCACTTTGCGCAATAAAACCCAACCATTCATTTTTTCCCGCGGTCATTTCCACAACCCATCCTCGATTCATATACGGAGAATCTTAAAAAGGCGGGAAACGGTAGGGAAAATGCGTCTTCCTTCCACAAAAAAGGATTGCCTTTTTTGGCAGTTTATGGCAAAGGCAAAATGGATCAAAATACTACATAATCGCCAAAAACATGAATGACTCTCTTTGCCGTCTAACGGCAGAAGTGAAAATACTGCGCAGTAAGGAACTGCGCTGTACGGCTACATAGAATGAAAAGTTATATAGCCGTACTGTACGGTTCAATAGACACTGCCGAACTCAACTTTGACGTAACATATGTAAGAGTTGTGATGCCATGTTGTGCAATTCATTGACGTATCACACCATAGATCGCGAATATTATCTTGAGAACTAATAAGTGAAAGTGATACATATGGGGATGAATTTCTGTTGTTAAGAAACAAAACCATTCTGTTTTGGGATCCCTTTTTCTTACAAAACGGTTTATGATCTCTAAAATTTAAGATCTGAGGACAACATTACGGAATTTTGAACCACGGTCAGATCACGAGGTCACACGTAAGATATTTGAATGGTGATACATGTGATGCACTTCTATTTTTTCAGAAGCAAAGAAATTCTTTCAAAACTTTTTATGATCCCTAAATTTTATTTGGTCTCAAAATAAAAACTTTTTATGTGTTTCCAACTTTTGTCGAGCCGACCAACTGGTATAGTGGTTAAGGTGTTAGCCTCTAGATCGGAAGGTTCCTGGTTCGAATCCGGGTCCGGGCATGGATGCTTGTAAGCGTATGGTGTAGAGGCGGCTGGTGCACCTTAAATCTGTCGTGGCTGAAAGTCCTCACGTTGGGTTGGCGTGGAAGTTTGGAGAGTGGGGTGCCAGCTCAGGTGTTGCTTCGTCATCTGACCGTGGTTCAAAATTACGAGGTGTTGTCCTCGGATCTTTCCCTTAAGGGACTGATCCCGGACCGTCGTCAATAGCCCGTTGTGTTGCTCTAGTATGACGTTAACTAAAATTACCAATTACCAACTTTTGTCGATGGGTTAGAAACTTCTACTTTAATTCCGATGTTTGCTTTATCTTCGATTCAAGTCATGTCGTCTGCTCAAATTATAAACATAAACAGAAAATATTTCTTGATTTAAAAAGAATAAAGTACTCAGCGGAAAGAAAAACATTTTTGTTAAGTCCAGACTTTTTGCAGTTTACAATATTTGCAAAATGAGCTCTCCACAATCTGCAGGAGCTGCTGAAATCCTAAGGGCTTCTCAAAAAGATGAAGAATACTTGCGTTATTTGAGAAATATGATCACAGACATTACTCAAAGATGCCTAGGTTTTGTTCAAACCGAATTTTTTTTAAAATATTGTTTTGATAATTTGGTGTTTATCTGTGATCGTATGTCGCCGTGGTAATATATAAAACATAAAAGCAAATCCCTCCTTACTGTAATGCAATCTAAATATTCCCTGTAATTTTTATTCGACAAAAACTTACATCTATGTTTGGGAGTTTGACTAATCTATTAAAGTGTGCTGATATATTCTTTTTTGGGGGAAGGGTTGTATTTCTCTTTTGATGCTCAATTTTCTTTGAAGAATATTTTTGAAGTCATACAGTATATCATTTTAAATTATTCTTTTCTGTTGAACTTAAGTTTTTATTAATCAAAAATTTTCCTTTGTGGAATTTATACTTTAATTTTGAGATATATAAAGGGCAGGTTTTCACATTATGTCAGTTCCTATTATGTCCAAATACAAAAAAAGAAATGTCATTGTTGAAAAAGTTTTAGAAACTAACCATATTTGATCTGCTTATTTCAAAAAATGATAAGTTGTTTTTCTCCATGTATGGAAAAGTATCTCAATTACTTATTCAACATACTGTCAGTTTAATTCTCATTGTACTTTAATTACCTAAATTCTCACATATTTTATTAATATGATATTGTTATTAGATTTTATCATTTACACAAAACTATTTTATATTTAGGTATACCTTTTTGGATGAAGTGGAAGGACTGTTGTAGTACTTTCTCAGATGCTCTGTTCTACAGTCTTACTACTCTTTCAGGTAATTTTGTATAACTGTTTGAAATTTTCAACAGGAAAAGCATTTTTAGTTATATTAATTTTTTAAGTTTTGACAAAAATTGCCAAAGTGTTGATTAAAAGGGAGGACGTGTAAATTGCTGCTTTGAAAGTGAGGATATGTAAGTCGTGTTCTCCGATCAAGGTCCCTGGTTTGTCGGTGAATTTCTATATGTCCTTTTTTGTCATAGTACTTCTGTGGTCATATCATTTCATATGTTGGCCTTTCTGTAATCTTGAATGAATATTTCTTATACATAGAGAATTGTTTTGAATGAATACTTATACATAGAGAAATTTGTCGCACTCAAGAAATCACTGTTTAAACACTCAGAAAATCAAAACATAAAAAATTTCCAATTTTCAAAACATAATTAAAAAAATCACCTAGTCAAAAAAAGAACAAGCAAATTTTTAAAAAATTGTTTGCCTTTCATTTCTTTGAAAATATTATTATTCTTTATTAGTGTGTTGATATTTTTACTTTGGTTCTAAAACATAAGTATGATTTGCTGCAACTCTCAACTTTGGTCTAATTTTCTTGTAAAGTTGAAACCTGCTTTTGATTCTGAGGCATTCACAGGGTGGCGACAGAACCGGGAATTCAAGGATTTCTCAGAAAAGAATCATTTTCTGGAAAAATCAGGGAAATTTCATTTAATTCAGGGAAAAAGTTGGAATTTCGTTTTGCAAATGGCACCCGTTTAGTAATTTTTCGTTAGCCATGGGGGCGCCACTTTGAACCAATATCAAAATGTCGCCAATTTTGTTTTCATTCCGAAAATGAGAAGTGTATTTTTTACATAAACATCCAGAAAATAGAGTTGTATACATTGTATACTGTTTTATTAAACCTGTAACTGCCGGAAATTCTGTAACCGAAGTCTACAGCTGTGCCACGTTCCATAATGTCAATAATAGGAACGTAGTGCCTTGCGGCTTTGAAAAATAGTAACGGCCGGAAAAACCTGCATAAGTAAAACATCCGGTTCCAATTTAATCAACATTTTTAAAAAATCACTTTTTTCTAAAATACCTTGATTGCCGATTTTGATTTTAGTCCAAAATTGCACCCGGCTAACGGAAAAGTACTCATTTAGATTATGCATATGTTTTTTAATACATATCTGTTAGAAGTTATTATTTGTTTCGAAAATTTTCGAACTCTGAGGTTTTTTTTTGTTGAAAAGTTTGCGTTGCCCGTTACAGTTCTTTTCGGGATAGATTCGTCACTGTCAAATGCGGCCAAAATAGTTTATGAAGAGATCCCATCGGCGTGACATCACAATCTCCTATGAAAGTATAAATATTTAATTGAAAAATTCTTTATTAAAAGAAAATCAAACGTATAAGGTATCTATCTGTTGTTAAGTTTTCCGCAGCTTTGAAATCCGTTGATATTTTCATTTTATTTCAAACAATCGCTGATTTAGAAAAAAGCACTGAAGAAAGCCAGTCATAACTTTAATTATTTCTTTTGCTTCACCCAAATCCATTACTTTTAAAATGAATGATTTTCTAATCAAACAAAGGTCATTCTTCTCAGCGGTGAAATTTGTATTGAAAAAAATATAAAAGTTACAATTTAAAAAATTTTTATTTAAAGAAAATCATATTTTTAGGTATCGATCTAATGTGAAATTTTTCGCAGATTTCAAATCCATTGAAACTTTTATTCTATCTTTAATGATTGAGATAAAAAAAAAAGCAACAAAGAACGGCAGTTCGATCCAGAACGAACGAACTCGAATCCGTTGCTCAGGAAATCAAAATGAATTAATCTGATCTTTTTAACCACGAAGGTAGAATTCTTCACAGTGCCGGCGGCCAAATTTGTATTGGAAAAAATATAAAAGTTACAATTTAAAAATCATTTATTTAAAGAAATCATGTTTTTAGGTATCGATCTGTTGTAAAATTTTCCGCAGATTTGAAATCCGTTAAAAATTTTCTTCTATCTTTAACGATCTTGAAGATAGAAAAAAGAACTAATAACTCCAGTTAAAACTTTATTTGTTTTGTTCGTCCGCTAAAATCGTTGCTGAGAAAATATAACGGAAACGGAAAAAATAAATTTAGAATGTTATGTCTTTATACCGTATGCCATTCTAAGAAAAATAATAATAATTAAATTCCAATTAATTAATTTTTAAATGTTTTAGATTAAATTTTAAAATTTGGGCGCAATAGAAAAATTGCAAAAAATTCGGACCACGTGTGTGCTAAATTTCACTATTGTAAGTGCCATCGATTCGTCAGGACACTGCATACAGGACAGACAGACAAACACTTCCTTTTATAATAGTAGAGATGTACTGAGCGCTGGCGCCATTGACGGATTCAGGGGCTGATGGCTGCTTTTGCAAACACATCAAAATAGTTAAAAATGTAAAATTAAATATTCTATCTATAACTTTATATTATTTGGTCTATTATGGAATACAGTAAAAATATTTTTTACTTACCTTACCTTTATTCATCTATCAGTCTATAGTTTTTTAGTTCATCAAGTGTCAAGTTTATCATAATTACCGAAGAATTGTTCTGGGAACGGATGGAAAAACTCGGGGAATTTCATGAAAAATACTCTGGAAATCGGGGAAAACTCAGGGAACTTTTTACTTCAATTTTTGTAGCCACCCTGCATTCACAGTCAAATTAATTGTTTGTTCAGTTTTGAAAACGTTTTTCTTTCTTGTCTACAGTTGACAGAAAGAGCAAATAATTCTACAAATGGATTGCAAATAATGTTCTACTTTTCCAATCAAATATATACGTTGGGATTGATCTTGGGTCAATCAGTTGTGTTGCTCCAGTACCATGTTGATTCCAACACCTCTCAATTTATTATAAAATTCAATACTCGATCTTGTCAGATGTATTCCTCCCTGAATTTCTCTCTTCTGTTGAGTCTATTACTCTATATTGTACATGTGCTGTGTCACACGGTGCCATAAAACACCAAAACCAACCATCAATACTAGATCTTACATTTTCAAATATTTTTTTATTACAGTCATAACTATTTGCTACTTTGATTAAAGATTTTCATTCTAAAATAAAATTTTTGAAAATAGTTTTTTATCTGATTAGAATATGTTGTGACGTTTAGTTATGCATAGTTTATAAAATATTAACTTATTTAGCTGCAGATGTCAAAGATATTCTGAGCATTTTCTGTTGGTTCTCGAGAAAAATATTTTAAATTACACTAAATCTTTGATTGATTTTTCTTGCATAAATATAGATATCTCTTTCAGGTCTCCAAACACTTGGCGAAGAGTATGCTAACATTATCCAAGTGAACAGAACCTTTAAATCTATTCCATCTAAATGGGTATTGTCCTGATTATTTATTACTCTCAACTATATGAATGTGAATGTCTTAAATAATTGCCATGTTTCTTTTTAAATTCCAATTGCATTTTGTGATTGTGTGTTTTGTTTGGGGAGACTGCCTTATTTATCAATTGTATTCATACCCATCCTAATATTTAGAATTAGTAATGCATAGTAACATGATTGTAGGTATTTCTACCCTTCATTCTATCGCAAGTTCTTTCGGGTTGCAGGAGCCCAGTCCGAAGAGCGACCACAGGGTTGTGAGTTCGGATCCAGCCAAACACTGTTATGTACGAAGAAGGATGGTGTACTTTAAATCTGCCATAGCCTCAAACGTACTCCTATTGCCGTGGTGTGGAAGTTTGGAGAGGGGTGTAGGCTCAGGTGTTGCCTCATCATCTGACCGCGGTTCAAAACGATGCAGTGTCCTCGGATCTTTCCCTCAGGGGATCGATCCTCGACCGTCGTTGATTGTCCTGTTACTCCAGTGCAACATTAATTTTAAAATAGCAAATACCGCAAGCTACTTCTCATAATGCAATGATATGTTTATCAAATTAAAGACTAGGTTAAAATTAATGATAAAAAATAAAATTATTTATTGATTTCATGGTTTTACATGGATTAAACTTCAATAGCTTCAAAATTTAACAATCAATAGAAAATCTAATGAGTAGGGCAACTTTTTGCAACAAATGCAACTTTTTTTCACACGTTCTACACTGTATGTAAAGTACTAAAACCAAAATTCCTCCTGCATGGGGGGGGGTATTGTAAATGAGTTATAACTGCAACATAAATGCAACTTTCTGCATTAATACAACTTTCTGCATAAATGCAACTTTTTGCATACACCTGAAACTTTTTGAAATTTAGCTTAAAATTAATTAATATGAAATTACTATTTCATTTTTGGACCTCTGTACCAACCATTTGATCACGTGTGTCTGATCTTGCTAATGCCGAAGTATGGCTTATCAAACAAGAAGTTCACGGAAAGAAGGTGTTGGTCCTAACAGACAAAAGTAAAATAAATGGCAAGAAGTACTTTTAACACATTGGTTTACACTCTTGATAATCCAGAGGATTTTGTGCTTTTGCTATTCGATACAACACATTTATATGACTGTGGTTGGCGCAGTTTTTCAATGTTAAAGAAACTACTGGCCAAGGATCAGCCATTCAACGTTTTTCTGTGTTTCAGTATGTATTATAATACTGTTGTACATGACTAAAATTGTCAATACATTTTGAATTTTTCATTTTTTACGAATACTGTTTTGAGAATTTAGTGTATCAAAAATAAATACAACTTAATTTCCATAAATGCAACTTTAGAGAATGATGAATGCAACTTTTCCCCATTTTTACTGCAACAAAAAAGTTGCCCTACTAATAAATTAAATGACTGAAAATTACTGATGTTTTCATCTTTGATATAGGTTTATAAGGATATAAAGATTGTATAATTGAAATAAGCTGAAAATATTATCGGCTTAACTTTTTTCAATATCTGAAATTGCATTTCTTACGAAAAATAGGAAACACTTTTGTTAATTACAATGTTAGTACATTAATTTTATTCCAAGCATGTGAAATCTGAGGGTTTTTTTTTTTTTTTTTCAGTTTTCCTACTGACATTTTATTGAATTTTGTACTTTTGCACTCATGTTTTACGTGTTTCATTTCAGTTTTTGATTAAATTATATTAGTTTTCATTCAATTTCTTCTCTTGCTTTATAGATTCGCTTCACCGATGTCGGTTTACGTACTTTTGGATATTATTTCTTGTTACGGTTTCAAACTTGGCTGGAAAATCAGATATCCTTAACACCATCAGCTCCCTGTGAAAACGACTTAATAGCTGTTTTATATGCATATTTACCTATGATCTTCAAGGCTATTGCAATTTTACAACGAATCCATTTAATTGCCTTTTACTTTTATGGAAATTACCACAGTGTTTCAAAGCGTTTTGCTGGAGTAAAATATGTAAGTATGTAGAGTACGATCTGTATCTTTTCACCTTGCTATTTCTGTTGAAACTACGTACAACTATTTTTATTGGTTATCTATTTATATTTAAGAAGTGAAGATATATGCTACCCTACAATAATGGATTGGACGCCAGCGGATTTGCATGAAATCCGACTACTTGTTTAGGGGTGTTTTCCTGGGACCTTTGCATGTTGTTCCTAGTAAATTGAATGCCGACACCTACATGAACATTTTGGACCATCAGGTTCTTCCTACGCTCTGGCAATTTTATGGAATGGACGAATGTTACTTCTGTTATGTCTCTAACGACATAACACTAATTTTAAGCCACACTGTGTACTACCTGCCAAGCCACAGAGTAAGCGTGCTATTTGCCGAGCCACTTTTAAGTTTCAATTATATCGATAGACGCTGCTGACATCCCACACTGACGCAGCAGATGATAAAAGCCCGCATGAAACGATTTCTTGCTCCTCTTCGACCTTTTCCCCTGACAGCCAAACATGTGCTAGAAGCACGTGCTGTCGCGTTCGCGTGGCTTTTGCCACTTTAAATCATGGATCCAGATTGTTAAGTATCTTTTATTTTTTCTCTGCAGAGACCAGGATGGTGTAATTTAGACTTAATGTTCCTCACACCATTCTCTTCAAAATTCCACGTATTCCCTTTCTTCCACGTTAATTTGTAACCCTCATGTCCCTTAGCGTCCTTTGCCATTTTTTCACCTCTAAGTTCTAGATCTATAAGTTTTTTAATTAATTATGTGTGTTGACTATTGATTTCCAATTAATTCATGTTTTGTTCAATAAATATTCTTTGTTAAATTACACAGATATCTTTTGCGTTTTTTGCACGAAACCTTTTGGGGATTTTTTATCTCAATTTTACATATTATGTTTTTATTCTTTTCAATTAAAAACTTTCATTAATTAAGTTATCGACATCTCGTAATCGATAATTCATGTACAGTGTTCTCAGTGAGTCTTTTCTTTTCAAAATTACCACTATGCGATCCAAATTTGTCTTGGTTATGTTCCTTATTTTTTCGAACCTTTTACTCAAATTTAATCACTACTACTTTTAAAAAGGACATAACAAAATAATAAAACAGCAGTGGGATGCAGGCGGTGGAAAATTAAGCTACATTGTTTTGCAGAGAACAGTACTCCTCCGGCATCAAAGAGTCGAACGGATCTCCGTGTGACATCCGAGAAATGAAGAGATAATCCTTTTTCACCCTTGTCCTTTTCAGCTGTGCCTCATTGAAAAGGCTCGCTTATACCGTCTGAGTAAGTTGGCTAAGGGAAGAACCTGAGGACTGAGACCAGAAGATTCTTGAATAATGAGCAACTGGCTTTGATTCAGCTACACTGCATTCCTGCTACTTGTAGCATTTAGAGTTTCCGTGCGAATAATTAGTGGTGGGAGTGGTCCTTGAAAAGTTTCAACTGAAGTGGTAAAGAGATTTTGATGACTCAAAAGCAAGGGCGAGATGGATTTTCTGTTTTCAAAAATATAACTTCAAAAAGTTTCGTCTTCGATCTTGTGCCGGTTTTTGCATAGTTAAGAAAATAATTATAAGAACTGAATAAAATTAAAAAATTTAATTCAGTTCTTTTAATTCTATCAATAAGTTTTTCTTGGCCCTCAGTTTCGACCACTTCTTGTCTCACGACGAGGTTGTTGTAGGGGCACACATTGTTGAGTGAGCAATCGGCTGAACAATCCCCACTGAATAGCCTAAAGCGGGTTTAGTAACCAGTCAAACGCCTAACACTTAGAGTACCTAAGCAAGCACTCCCTTTGTACAAACCCTGACACTTTTTGCTAGGGAGTTAAGAAGCTGGTATAAAGTTCAGTTCTAATTTGTCTTTGTATTCAGTTTACTGTTGCGTTATTATCTCAATTTAATTTCTTTGCATTCATCCATTTACTATTGGTATAGGTGATACAGCTTTATTACGAAAGCTTTTTGTGTTTTTTTCCTATATGATTCATTTCTATTGACGCGAAAAGATTTTATGGGTTCATTTGCAATCAAGTATTTGTATTCTTAATTGCTTTATTCCCTAAGAGGAAATGTGTTTATTTGTTGCTTTCCCTCAGGTCGTCATCCGTCGCTGGCTGTCCCAGCCCGCTCTCCAATCCCCGTACCGAATACTCGGTTGGATCGCTCTCTCTCAGCTCTGTCTCAGTCTCCTGGTGACGATGTATTCAGCGGCAGAGGGCTCCGGTGCTCCACTGAAACAAAAGACAATCGAGTGAGATACAATGTCGATCCCTACCTACTTCAGTGTGTCGTTTCCAACTTGGTGTAGACCACCGTGTACTGGTGCATGCTCAGTCGCGTGCTTTCCGATGTGCTTGCTTGGGCGTGGTGTGGAAGTTTGGGGAGTGGGGTGCCAGCTCAGGTGATGCCTCATCATCTGACCGTGATTCAAAATCACGTGACATCGTCCTCAGACCGTCATCAATGGCCTGTCCAGTGCGCCACTATACCTACCTTTTAAAATTGGGGTTTTTTGACGAGTGTTTAGGGTAATAAATGACTCGGTAAATTTAATTTCGGATCAATATCAAACATTTAATAACTAACCCGTTTATTGCCCAAGAATACTATTGTTTTAAGTGGAAAAAGTCTGTTGATGTAAATGAAATCATCTTAAATAAATCCGGGTCTTCTTGTAGCTTTATTCATTTGTCTTAAAAAAATGTTTTAAAACAAAATGTATGAAAAAATTTCTTGAAAAAGGTCTTGTCTCGAAGCTACATCTACCCTCTTTTTCTTCCAAAAAAGGTCTTTCTTCGGCAGTACAAGATTCATTTTTAAATTAATATTCACGAATCTCCTACCTGAAATATCATTAATTGAAAATGTTACTTATAGACAGCGTGACAAGTGTAGGTAATACGTGCAAATTAAACTCTACTCTTCTTGAGAAATAAGTGCAATATTTTTTTAATGTTTTATAATTTTGAGCGTAGCAAAAGGGGTTGCAGTATTTGGTGATAAGAACAAGTTCGTTCGTTACGTGTCTTTGGTTAAACTTCTAACATGCTCTGGTGTGTATCATTTTTCTTCCCTTGATGTGTCAAGTCTATTTTAAAGATGTATTCTAAGAAGTTTAAACAAAAACTCAACCATGCTGTTAGGCTTGAAGCAAACTTAAAGGCCTCAGTATTCCACTCTTATTAGTGAGACAGTATTTAACTTGTATGCACACCGTTGCGATGGGTTCCAAATGGAGCGGTAGTATGAAGCGTACATAACTCTGCTTACGTGCTTAAAATGAGTGTATTACTGCAATATTTTTATGCCCTTCTGTTACTGATAAGTAGGGCATTTTTTTTGTTGCATTAAAAATGGGAAAAGTTGCATTTATGAAAATAAAGTTGCATTTATTTTTTATACACTAAAATCTAAAATAAATTATTTGTAAAAAATGAAAAAATTCAAAATTTATTTGTACATTATTAAATACAGAAGAATGTTGATATCGTTGAATGGCCGATCCTTGGTCAGTAATTTCTTTAACATTGCAAAAAAATTCCCTCAACAGAGACTGATGTTGCCTGACATTGTTGCATTGGACTTTTTCTGCAGTTGTGAAACAAGTGTACCACTCGAGTAACTTGGAGCAATCGCGGATAAAGCTCCTTGAGTGTGATTCCAGCTGCAGTCATATAATACGCTGTATTGGATAGCAGAAGTGCAAAATCCTTTCGCTCAACGTTCAGAGATTTTAAAATGTCATCTACAAGGAAACAACATATTGATGATCGAAAATCGCCTCGTAAACTCTGCAGTCAATTACGCAAGTTTTCTCTGGATTATCATGAGTGCCAACCAATGTGTTAAAGTACTTCTTGCTATTTATTTCAACACATGTGATTAAAGAGTTGATTCAGAGTGCAAAACATGAAAAAATTTCATATTAATTAATTTTAAGCTAAATTGTAAAAAGTTGCAACTATGCAAAAAGTTGCATTTATGTTGCGGTTATAACTCACTTACAACAAACTCCATGTAGGAGGAATTTTGTTTATAGTGCTTTAAATAAAGCGTAGAATGTGTGAAAAAAAGTTGCATTTGTTGCAAAAAGTTGCCCTTCTGATAAGCTATAATAATTACTTGGCGCTTTGTGCTTTCATTCTGAATTTGAAAGAAATGTTCTATTTGCAGAGAAAGTGGTGAAGTGAGTCCGAAAACCCAGTGTTCCTTGTGTTTCGAGAAAAGGAATCGCAGCACAGCCACCCCCTGTGGACACCTGTTTTGTTGGTCATGTATTACATCTTGGATGCAAAATAAAGTACGTTATTATGCTCTCTGCCTATGACACTCGAATGTATTTCCTATCGATTTGAAGTGATATTTTGAAAAGAATAGGAAGAAAACTGTATCCTACTCTCTGTAACACATGGACGATAGAATGGTTTAGTTTAATTGAAAATGAGTGAAAACTGTTCTGGAATGCCCTTATTTTTTAAACTGCGCCAATTGGACAGATTTAGATCAATTTAGGCGAGGGCGACCAAATTGTAACCTCTCTTAGCTAAAAGATGTTTATTGTTGTGGATGGAAAGTATAGATGGGTTCAAGGAAAATCATGGACTTCTCTTTTGGTAGATGGAGGTGGGATCGACGACTGTTTCTAGAATTGGCTTTTTACTGTCGTCGTATGACCTTACATCAAAATGACGTTGTGTCGTCCTCGGTTCTTTCCCTTCGGGGTTGATCCCAGACAGTTGCCAATAGCCCATTGTGTTGCTACAGTGCGACGTTCATTAAATACTTTCCTATCATTCAGATTCGAAAGGAAATAGTTTTCACACTATCCTGCCTCAGTGAAGGAGCTAGAAGACTCGTATCTCTGAAAGGAATATTTTTCCCTCTTCGAGTTACAATATCTGGCATGCATCACTTAGGGTTAGATTTTTAATATTTTCTTTGTTGTATTATTCTTATATTTCCACAGATAGAAACATTAAGAGTTAAGCAATTCATGCATTTAAAAATAGCAAAAATCTTATTGAATATAGCAGTACTTTTTTTTATCTTTTTAACCTGAATACTTTGGATTCCAGTGACACTAATGTTCCAAATTAAATTATTCATTAATATTTTATTGATAAGTTGTGTGCATATTTTGATAGTATCTTTCCCAATAAGTATTTAAGAAAAGAAAAAAAAAACTCATTAAATCATTTTTCTGTTTTGGGAATATTTTTGATATTTTATATTTGCATTGTATTTCATAGACTAGTAAGCTCTAACCACCAGTTGATCCTTTTCTTTGCATTGCAGGAAGAATGCCCTCTATGTAGAGAAAGTTTTACACCATCTAAACTCGTATTTCTTCAGAACTATTATTAACGTACTAGCATTTAAGGTATTGCTACTCATCTATTTAAAGCCGGAGGGTCGCGCGACAGATTTCTTATGAAGGAATGCAACTGGACGGAATACGGTGATGGCGTCATTCTTCAAATACCAATCTTTGCAATGGAAGATGGTTCTTCGGTAAAAAGGAATCGTTCGACTTACACCGTGTGCAAGTGAAATATAATCTTACGCTCTCTTTCCAATTGTTGGGATTTTGTTATGTTTTATGTTCTATACACACTATTACTGTTCTATACACTCATTTAGAAAAATATATAAACTATTTTGTACCATTTTTGTTTGCATTTGATTCCTCGCCCATGGCATATTCATCTCTTACATCATCTGACGGGGGTTGTGTTCCGATCTTTCCTTTGGGACCATCATGGCTCAGTGGGTGTGGCCAATGTGCAACCTTTGAGCTGTGGGCGGGGTGATTCTCCCCTGGGTTTTGTGCAATATAGCTTTCATTGTGCATGTCAATTAATTGACGCTGTGTGTGTCATGTTCGTTGTGCAGCATGCATAATATTCCATATCAACCAACCCTTCAGGGCTTAATCCCAAACCATCACCAATAGCCCATTGTGTTGCTCCAATGCGACGTTAATCGAAATACCTACCTCATCTCTTTTATTGAATACTAGCATCTGGATGTGTAAGTGTAACTAGAATTCGGAATCAGAAAGATGCACTGCTAATTAATATAGTGTAAAGAGTCATTGTTGAATACCTAATGATTTGCCTCAAGCCTTTATTTCGATTATAAAGAAAATCGATTGAACTCGAAAATATCCTAGTCACCTCCTTCATTTGTAAGTAACAATGCATATTTGAACATCTTACACTCACTGCCAAAAGTTAAGCACAAAAGGTAAAATGTGAAAAAAAACGACAAGTACAGCTTTGAATGACGCGAAATGTGGCAGGAAAGTAGCAAATAGGTTTAAGCATGAAACAAAATAAAGAATTAAATACAAAGATGAAAACAAAATATTTATTATTTTCATAAATTATGAGATGGAGTAATTAAAAAAAAAGGTTTTTTAAGAACAAAACCGACATTAATAGGGTATGTGATCACCCTCATACAAAGTTTGCAGCGTGTGACCATGCTTTCCATGAGATGATCAACCACCCCAGAGTCAAGTAATCGCCATTCCTCCTGTAGAGCAGTTAGTAACTTTGTGAGAGTATCTGGGGTGGGAAATGTGCAGACATAGCACAGCCGAGGGCATCCCAAAGATTTGCAATGGGATTAGGGTCGGGCGAGTAAGCCGGCCAAACCATACGCACAATCCTATTACTCTCCAGGTAGTCGTCCACGATGACAGCTCTATGGGGACGCGAATTATTATCCATTAAAATGAAAGAAGGACCAACTGCTGCAGCTCACAATGCTGAACGCCGAAGAAAAGAGCAACATCAGTGATTGATTGCCCTGCTTTAAGGCGTCCCCACCAGTATGCCAGCACTCACGATCTGCCATTCGTCTTCTGGAAGCCATAGAAACACGTCTGTCTTGAAAACTAATCGTACGAACGTTCTAAACACTTTTTATCAGCACTTACATGCAACTCCTCTAACCCTTCACAATGCTGATTTCTTATGCGACTGCCTTTTTTGCATATTTCTCGATACGAAACCGTGATTGGCTGTTACATAACACATTTGCATACTTCCATCTACCTCTGCAGCAAATTGCAGTCTCTCAAATTCAGATTGGCTTCTGGAAATTAATAACAATCGAACAACAGTGAGTGTATTTGCTTCTTTAACTTCGGTAATTTGTAATTTTTTAACTAACGTTGTACTCGAGCAACACCAGTGGGCGATTGACGTCATTTTGAAACACGGTCAGATCACGATTTTTCACTTTGAATTGCAGCTTTCACTTTCAATATTATCCACTCCAGTGTCCCCCCTTCCCGGTTGGAAAAAAAATTGGTAATTTTAGTTAACGTCGTCCTAGAGCAACACAACGGGCTATTGATGACGGTCCGGGATGCGTATTTAGAAACCCTGGCTCTTCCAGCACAAAACGGAAATACGTCATATACGTAGCTGCGCAGAAGCGTCCGCGCACGCAAACACAGCGAGCTGAAACACGACCCTCGCCCGTATTGAGAGCTGTGTAATAGCCGTTTTATCTAAAAATTAATAATTGTTGAACTTACATTTCTTTTTGCAAATGAAAAATGTATTAAATAAAGCCATAATGAACAACTGTGTGTGTAGCATAACTCCATATAAACAAACTCGTGTATCAGAAATTTGAAGATAGAAGTTGGATCACACAGTACACACACAGCTTTTTTCCTAAATCTTACTTCTTGTTTACTTGGGCATTAAAAAGTATGAATAAATTATTCGTTTCTCTTTTTCACACATACAAAAAAAAAAAAAAAAACATTTTCAGTTGAAATTAACTTAAAGATGAGTGTGAAAAATTTCACGGTGAGCTCTGTTGACAAAGTACCTTCAGAGCCAAGATAATTAAAATCACTTATTTCTTTTTACTTTTGGCATTATAAAGTTTGTATTATTTATTGCTTTCACTTTTTCACCAAGAAAAACATTAATAGTTCTAATTTACTAAAAGATAAATGAAAAGTCCACGGTGAAATCCTTCGAAAAAGCTGCACACACATTTTCACACATCTTTTTAAAAAATGCTCACTTCTTTTTAATTTTGTCATTAAGAAGTTCGAATTAATTATTACTTTCACTTTTTCACCAAGAAAAACCATTAGTAATTCAAATTTACTAAAAGGGGAGTGGAAAAAGTTCACGGTGAAACCCTTTTACAAAGCTGCATACACATTTCCACACACAACTTCTTTAAAAATGCTTACTTCTTTTTACGTTTGGGTTGGAAAAGTTTGTTTTTATTAATAGTTTCACCTTTTTACAAAGAAAAAACATTAACACTTGAATTTCACTAAAGGATGAGTGTCAAAATGTTCATGGTGAGCTGGGTCAACAAAGTACTTTCAGAGCCAATTTAAAAAAAAAGCTTCATTCATGTTTCTTTTAGCATTTATAAATTCATATCTGTGTTTACTTTGAATTATGTACCAAAAAATAAGTTTAATTGTAGGAAATAACCAAAAGTTGCATGAAAAAACTACACAGTGAACTGCTTCGACAAAGTTGAACAGACACATTCATAACCCAAATTTTTATAAATGTTTTTATCCATAATATTTTTTGCATCAGTAAGTCTCTTTTATTGTGTACTTTATTTTATATACCTTGGAAATAGTTTATTAATTAGAATTAATACAAAGGTTCATGTAAACATGTCAGAATGAGTTGTTTTCATGATGTTAACACAGTATGTTAGAAAGACACACAAAACATTCAAAAAGTGCCAATTTCTTGATTTCTTTGGCTTGGACAGGTTGCAAATGATAAATACTTTCTGTTTTTTTTTTTTTTTTACAAACAAAACGGTTAGAAAGTTGGAATTATGCAAAAAGTACATGAAACAAGTTCACAGTGAAATGCATCGACAAAGCTGAACACACACATCCAGACCTAGAATATTTATTAATTGCTTTTTCCAAAATATTTTTACATCAATAAGTTGATTTTATTATGTTCTTTCTTTTGTATACTTTGTAAATAGTTTATTACATAGAATTAGTATAAAGTTTCAAGGAAACATGTCAAAAGCAGGTGCCTTCACAATGTTAACACATCCAATTTAAAACACACACAAAACCTCTGAAAACGACTACTTTCCTCATTCCTTTAATATTTATGCGATGCAATTATCCAATAGTTTGTGTTTTTGACCAAGAAAAACATTGAAAACTTTGAATTATTTAAAAAGTGCATGAAAACAAGTTCACGGTGAAATGCTTCGACAAAGATGCACAGACACTTTCACACGTAGAATTTTTATTTATTGTTTTTTACACAATTTTTTGCATGAATAACTTAGTTTTATTGTTTTTTTGTTTTCTATGTCTTGGAAAGAGGTTATTACATAGAATTAAATAAAAGTTTCATGGAAACATGTCAAAATCGGATGGTATGTAGTATCCGATACGTTACAACTTTCGAGCGATATATTGCCAATTGTGGTAACCTTCCCGTTTTCGCGCTTTCTTAGTTTTAAGGCAACCCTAGATATTTTCTCCTGACGATAATAAACGGGTCTCATGATTGGTTAAGGAAGAAAATACGCTTTTCCACTTTTATTTTTAATGTAGAACGGAATTAAAATTTAGACAGTCTTTGAAATTGTTGGGTGCATATGAATTTTGCTCTTGATTTATAAAATCGACTTGTTTTATTAATTTTCAAAATTTTTAGGATAAGTTTGGAAAGCAGATTGTAAGTTACAATTTTTTAAATTTGTCACTTTATTTAAATTTCAATTAAAATTTCGAAAAAAAATTTGGATTAAATTTGATTTTTGAAATTGCAGATTGGAATTTAGAATTTTTTTCCCCTTTTGGTTGCTCATTTCCCCTTAGTTGATTTGATATAACAGTGGATAGTGTTATTGAACGTTAGAAAATGGTTTTTTTTTTTTTTTTTTTTTTTTTTTTTTTTGCAAACGTAGTAGCTTGATTGGGAAGAGGGTGAAATGTCTTTCATGTGAGAATGATATGATTTTAACATTGAGAAAGGATGCTGGTGATAGGTAGGAGTGGAAATGTAGAAAGATAGGACAAAAGTTTGGCAAAAGAAAGTATAACAGTAGTAAGAAATTGTGGGTAAATGGGTGTTTGGAGGACTTGAACGAGGGACGGATAAATGTTTTATGGTTGAGGTGAAAAATAGGAACCAGAAAGTTTTGGCTGAGGTAATTCAGAGCTGAATTTTGCAAGGAACTACAAAAATTTCTGACTATTGGAAGTCATATGCTGGTATCAATACCCGAAGGACAAAGAGTTCAAGGGTTATCGATTCGAGCATATGACTGTTAACCATAGTCAGAATTTCAAGGACCCGGCTATGAGGGTAAGTTTGATTTTTGTTTAGCTTTTGGTTATATTACAAACACTGGACTATGCTTGGGTGGGCACCCAATACGGTGACTTATACGCATGGAAGCCAACGGTGAAAGGTCCTCGCCGGCCCCGGAGGGGCGGCGAGGTAGCCGGCAGGCGGGGATCGCGCGTTATACGCTGTGACTTATCTACAAACAAATTTCTCCCGGTATACTGGTTTAAACGCATTGAAACCTTAAGCACAATACGCTTTGACTTCTCTAAAAAACAATTTCCTCTTGTAAAGTCGTTACAATAAAAATATTTGTCTTGCTTTTCCATATATGGCTCTATAACCTGGAATATCCCCATTAAGTTGCTCACATAATGCTAATTGCTAGAAAAATTGTGGAAAAATATTTTTTCACACTTATAGATAGCAGAAGAATTTTTAGATTTTTTTTTCTCATCAAAAACCTTTGTGTGGATTATGATCACAGAAAAGAACTACCTTATTAAAAAAAGATTTCTTGTTTTGAATTTTCTATGCATTGCAAAGTTTCTAATTCAAAATTGATGAAAATCCGGACGTTTTAAAAAAATCGCGGCTTTTTTTTTATTAATTTTTTTTTTTTTTTTAACAATTATAAATTATTTTTTACCCATGGTCAAATGGGTTTTGTTCTCGGAGAGGGTTTTCAAGTCGTCCGGTGTAAGAAAAAAAAATATAAAGATGTAGGAATACTAAACAACGGTAGTTGTCTACTAGTCTGGAAATAACTCATTATAAGAGCAACGAGACTGGTAGGAGACAGTTGCATTGTAGTAGGAATGCAAGGCAAGACTGTCACGAGCCAGTCACATTCCGGTATTCAGTTACGAGTACAGCTATCAGTTCATGTATCACAACGTCCAATCCCTCCAAGCGCATCATGAAGACATTGCCTGGGATCATAGTTTCATGCATAGCGATTTTCTATTGTTGGCCGAAACGTGGACGATTCCAACCGATCGCTTCAAGTTTCAAGACTTTAAATTGTGCATCGAGATTCATTCGAGCCAAAGTCGCACGAGAAAGCACAGCGGTGTTGCCATTTACGCCAAGAATAATATTGTAACACAGGAAGCTCTACAGTTCCCAAATTATGACACGGGAGTTCACATTGTTGTCGTCTATTTAAAAAACAATGTTCGTTTGGCCGTACTATATGCCAAGCCAGGTTCGAGTACAGACGACATTTTAGAAGCGATCTCAGAAGCATTGGGCACAGATTGTGACGAGTATAAATCAGTCTTGGCTGGAGACTTTAATATCAACATGAGCACTGAAGATGGGAAAGAATTCTGCGAAGTGTTGAGACAAGTCTATTGGTTGGATCTAAAGACAAATCCTAAATATTGGACAACGAGAGGCAGAACTTCGATTGATGCAATCTTTTCTACGCACGATTTGAAATGTTGTGGAGTTTACGAGAGTACGTTTAGCTATCATGTTCCGCTTTACGGAAGACTAACATAAAAATTTAAGCAACTAGTTATATATCTATTATAAAAATAAAATAAAAAAAACATTTGACCATGGGTAACTTGTAATTGGCTTTCAAGACAATTACAGATAAAGTTGGTTTTTTTTTTACCCATGGTCTAATGGGTTTTGTTCTCGGAGAGGGTTTTCAAGTCGTCCGGTGTAAGAAAAAAAAATATAAAGATGTAGGAATACTAAACAACGGTAGTTGTCTACTAGTCTGAAAAGAACTCATTATAAGAGCAACGAGACTGGTAGGAGTCAGTTGCATTGTAGTAGGAATGCAAGGCAAGACTGTCACGAGCCAGTCACATTCCGGTATTCAGTTACGAGAAAATTAATAGAACAGACACTTTTTTTTATTAAAAATTTTTTTTTTTAAGTGACAAAACTAGGATGAAATTAACGCAAAATTGCGTACATGTTCGGAGAAAACCAGACTGAAATATTAGAAAATTTTCAAGTGAAATTTATATTGCTTTTTTCTTAATTTTTAAACAAATTATTATTATTATTTATGCACTGTATGCAAAGGTTCACGTTGTATATGGCGGCCATCTTGGAATTGCTAACATCGGCCGCCATCTTGATTTGGCGTAAACAATCGCTTTGGCGGCCTAACGTATCGGATGCTACCACTCCACCTCAAAATCACCTGCCTTGACAGTGGTAACAGAGCATATTAGAATCAAACACAAAACTCTAAAAAGTGATAATTTCTTGATTCCCTTTGAATTGACAGGTTGGAAATCATGAATGCTTTCACTTTTTCACCCAAAAAACATTTTAAAAAATTAAAATTAATTAAAAAGTACATGAAACAAGTACTCGGTGCAAATGCATTGACGAAGGTGAACAGACACTTATGAGACCAATAACATTTATTTTTTGTTTTTTTTCCAAAATATTTGGCTTTAATAACTTTCTTTTATTGTGTTCTTGCTTTTGTATAGCTTGAAATGAATTTAATTCAAAGAATCAAATGAAAGTTACATGAAAGCATGTCAAAATCACCTGCCTTTATAATAATGTTGACACGGCAGTGTAAGTAAACACAAAACCTCTAAAAATAGTAATTCCTTTATCATGTGTGCATGGACATGTTGCAATTGTTAAGTAGATTGTATTTTTCACCAAGAAAAGATTCTAATAGTTAGAATTAAATAAAAAAGTACATGAGACCAGTTCACGGCGGAATGACTCGTCAACGGCGTGGCGTCGTATGCCGGCGTGGGTTTGTTTGCGCGGACGCGTCTGCGCATCTATGTATATGACGTATTTCCGTTTGTGCTGGAAGCGCCAGGGTTTCTAAATACGCGTCCGGGATCAGTCCCTTGAGGGAAAGATCCGAGGACAACACTTCGTAGTTTTGAACCACGGTCAGATGACGAAGCAACACCTGAGCTGGCACCCCACTCTTCAAACTTCCACGCCAATCCAACGTGAGGACTTTCGGCCACGACAGATTTAAGGTGCACCAGCCATCTCTACACCATACGCATACAAACATCCATGCCCGGATTCGAACCAGGAGCCTTCCGATCTAGAGGTAAACATCTTAACCACTCTACCGGTTGGTCGGCTGGAAGAACAGCGGATTGGTAGCCGGAGAGTTCGAGTCCTACCCAACACCGTCGTGTACAAAGGGGCTGGTGCTCGTTGAATCTGACGTGGGCTCCAACTTTCCTTGCGTTGGCGTGGCGTTGAAGTTTGTAGAGTGGGGTGCCAGCTCGGTTGTGGCCTCGTCATCTGACCGTGGTTCGAAATGACGAGGTGTTGTCCTTGGATCTTTCCCTTAAGGGACTGATCCCGGACCGTCGTCAATAGCCCGTTGTTTTGCTCTAGTACGCCGTTAACTAAAATTACCATTACCCTTCGTGGGTTGGGTCGCGGAATGTCGCCAATTACCCCTTGTGTTGCTCCAGTGGGACCTTAACTAGGAATGCCCTCGAGAGAGCGTTTATTTAGAGGCTCTCCCAGCTCTGAGGAATCTCATTTACCACCTGAGTATGGGCAGCTCTTTCTGAGTCGAAGATCACTTTCAAACATGTTAAGGACATATGCTCACGTTGCGTTGTTGTAGAAGTTTGGAGAGTGGGGTAATTGGTAATTTTTAATTAACGTTATAGTCCGAGAGCTGATGACGAATTTTGGGAAGGTACTTTAGGCACTATGAAATTGTAAAATAATAGAAAATCAATGTTACTTGAATAGGGAATCCAAGGTCGGGAACCCCGTTTGCGGTTATTTCGCATAGGATATTTGCAAAAAATTCATCCCAGCGAGTATCCTTTAGGCACTTAGAAATTTTGCTAATCTCTTAATTTAGCATTCATAGAATGCAGAAATAAAACTCCCAGACTGTTTGGACGGTTTTAAAGTACAACCCGACTGCCCCGAACTTGTATTATAATGAACGCAAAAAATATTCTTTAGGCACTCTGAAATTTTTATAGCATGTTTATTAATTACTATTTAAAATATGTGCAAAAAGCCAGACGAATACGGGGTTTTAAATAATAACCCGACGCAAATAAAGATTTTACATAAGTATCGGCAGCTGCCGGGAAACTGGCTACCCTAGAAGGCAGTGCCTTGGCTCGCCGGTCTGCGCTTGATTGCGGAGGAACCACGTGACTCGAGTTTGATGTGCAGCTCGAGCTACTTAGCCCGGTGCACACATCCGGTTTTTCAACGTGCAGCGCCGCTACCGCAACGCAAATGCGGTCTGAGATACATTAGATCCAATGAAGCAGTGCACACATGCCTCCAGCGCCGCTGGGGCGACGCACGTCCTACTTGCGTGAAATGTGAATCGCAGTTCCCCACGGCGCATCACAGGAGTCTCCGTTCTGAATTAGCTTGTCTTCATAAACAAGTGGAAAATAAATAATAATTTATAAATGGTTGTATCCAGTAACGTCTATTTTGCTACAAAATATACTTTTTTTACACCAAGTAAGCGAAATAAATACGTTTCTTATACGATAGAATATTTATCGTAAATGGCTCGAAATTAATTCGTGCGTCATTTCACGGTTATGTGTGCATAGTTTGTCTACGTTACCGCAGTGGCACCGCACGTTGGAAAACCGGATGTGTGCACCGGGCTTATAAAGCATTTTGGATGAGTTAATTTTTTTCACGCAAATTTGACGACGTTGAAAATTATTTTGAGCTCATTCTAATTTTTTTAAATACGGTTTTGCTATTAACACTTTAAGCATTAATATATGCACATGTGTATGTAACTATGTATGACAATGAACTCAAAATAATTTTCAGCGTGGTCACCATTTTCGTGGAAAAAAAATAAACTTCTCCAAAATGCTTTGCAAGCAGCCTGAGCTGTACAATAAACTAGAGTCACGTGGTTACTCAGCAATCAATCACACACCGGCAAGCCAGGGCCCTGGCAGCTGCCGGCATCCAGCTGACACTTATGTAAAATCTTTATTTGCGTCGGGTAGTTATTTAAAACCGTCGTATTCGTCTGGCTTTTTGCACATATTTTCAATAATAACTAATAAACATTCTATAAAAATTTCAGAGTGCCTAAAGAATATTTTTTACGTTCATTATAATACAAGTTCGGGGCAGTCGGGTTATACTTTAAAACCGTCCAAACAGTCTGGGAGTTTTATTTCTGGATTCTATGAATGCTAAAATAAGAGATTAAACAAAATTTCTAAGTGCCTAAAGGATACTCGGTGGATTCATTTATTGCAAATGTCATATGCTGCGCAGTAGCGAAATAACCACAAACGCCGTTCCCGACTCTCGATTCCCTATTCAACTAACATTGATTTACTACTTTATTACAACTTCACAGTGCCTGAAATACCTTCCCCAAATTCGTCATCAGCTCTCCTACTATTATACTAGAGCAACATAACGGGCTGTTGACGACAGTCCTGGATCAATCCCTTGAGGGAAGCCGACCAACCGGTATAGTGGTTAAGATGTTAGCCTCTAGATCGGAAGGTTCCTGATTCGAATCCGGGTCCAGGCATTGATGTTTGTAAACGTATGGTGTAGAGGCGGCTGGTGCACCTTAAATCTGTCGTGGCCGAAAGTCCTCACGTTGGGTGGATGTGGAAGTTTGGAGAGTGGGGTGCGAGCTCAGGTGTTGCTTCGTCATCTGACCGTGGTTCAAAATGACGAGGTGTTGTCCTTGGATCTTTCCCTTGAGGGACTGATACCGGACCGTCGTCAATAGCCCGTTGTTTTGCTCTAGTACGACGTTAACTAAAATTACCATTACCCTTAAGGGAAAAATCCGAGGACAATACCTCGTAATTTTGAACCACGGTCAGATGACGAAGCAACACCTGAGCGAACAACACTGGATAGTGGGGTGCCAGCTCAAGTGGTGCCTCGTCATGTAATCCTGTTTCAAATATGATTAGTTTTCCTCGGACTTTTAACTTCGGGGGTTGATCTCAGACCCCTAACGTTTTAATCGACACATTTCTTTAAATATTACGTAGGAATGTTCAATAAATTATTTGGAGGACACGTCATTTTGAACCACTGTCAGATGACGAAGTTACACCTGAGCTGGCACCCCACTCTCCAAAACTCCACACCAACGTCAGGACTAAAGATTTCTCCGAGTTGCGTAAGTAGATAAGGAATCTACAGAGAACAGTCTAGCTTAAATGACATAAACAATATTTATAATCAATTTCTGAATCAACTGTAAATTATATGCGAGTCGCTAATAGCACGTAGGCCTCTGATAATTGGACACGACACGTTGTCTCAACTCTAATGGATGCAATTCTAACAGGAGAAAAGTGTCTACACAGAGGAACTGTTCTAAAGTTGTTCTAGCGAGAGAGAGAGAGACACTACGCTCACAGGCTTGTAGTCAACTTCATCTCGGGAGGAGATTACTATTCACAAGAGATCAGCGCAGGATCTCACTATTGAAGTCTTATGACGGTCTACACCAGGAACTCTAGGACGACGTACCTTCGAAGTAAGAAGTCTCACGAACTTGTAGTGTTCAGCCTCTCAAGGCTTCTGAGTAAGGCGCCTTCTCAGGGTGAGGTCACGCCGAACTCCACAAATAAAGCTCCCTCTAAGGAATAAAATGGGTTGACCGCTCACAGAGGTCTCCAAAATAGCACCTCGTGACGAGATCGTCAAAAACTAATTTTTTCCTCCTTCCGATTCCTCGGCTCGAATTTTCGGCCTCCGGGGCGAAGCTGGTCCTCCGTGGGCCCTGGTTGGCTTTGACGTCAGTCTTCAAACGCAAAATTCACGCGAGGGAAATTAGATTAATGGTTTTTTTTGACAAAAAAATGCAAATAATCCGAAATGGCCGAGGTCCTGAGGTTTCCGGATTTGGGACTTTGTACTGTATGTGCATTTACCAATGATGTTTTTTTAATTTCGATAATGTTAATATACAGTCGAGCCCGCATATAGCGAAGTCGCACGAGACACTGAAAATTATTCGTCATATCCGATATTCGTTACATCCGATATAATAAAAAATGGACTAATCCGCATGTTCTAAAACAAACGAATTTTCACACGAAGGCAAAAACTTTACTTCATAAATGGGAAAAAGTCTATAACTTTCGGTACAGCTACACTCTACGTTTATGAGTGATGGCAACGGCTTGGCGATATTTTTTTGCGCACTTCTAGTAGCGAGTTACGATAAATTTAGGCAAACCATCTGTCGTTACAGTTGTTGTGGTTTTCATGGCAACCTCGGCAAACGGAAACTTTCAATTTTCATTTTGAATACTCTAGAAAGTTCTTCCAAAATCCGTTAAAGTCGTTTGATTTCATTGGTTCGTCAGAAATGTTTTCTTTCCTCCCATTGGTTATTTTGTTTTAAAAATATCCTTTGATTGCATTGATTCTTTTAAATCGTTTTCTGTGATTTTCTGTAATTTTATTTCGACAGTTGTGGAATTTTTATTTTATTTTAATAGTTTTCACGAAAGGATTAAGAGCTTCATTTTGTTTGACCATTTTCGATTTCATTATTTATTTATTTATTCACGCAAGAGATCTGACGTTATCAAGTTGTATTATATCTTGCTTTTTTTTCTTTTAAAAATATTTTTCTTTTTTAACATGCCCACTGTATCTACTGTAATTGATGTTTCAGGGTTTTCTTACCCAACAAATGCACTTCAGTTTTTCTGGTGGTTCACAATTGTGTTTAAGCTTATTACTTTGTTTGCAAGTTTAAAAAAAATATGATTCTTTTCAAAACGTTCTCAAATGTGTTTTCAAGCTTTCATTTTCCGTTGTAAAAAGAAAAATATTTTTGGAATAAGAATATTTTTGAAAGAATTCTTTCCTTGGCAACATTGGAAGTGCGCCAAAAATATCGCCAAGGACGTTGCCACCGCTCATAAACGTAGACTGTAGCTGTTACTAACTTTCTTTTGAACAGTTGTATTTACAATGCAGTTGCATAATTCTTTTTCCAGTGCACTAGAATTATCACGGCAGACAATGTTATGCGATTCAAAGAACGCTCGCAAATTTTGAAGACTGTCCATGGCAGATTTGGATGTCACTAATTGTCTACTAACTTCAATTTCATTGTCTTCCTCTTCGGAATCAATAGAAGTATTTTGTAACATTGCTGCTATGATGTCATCGTCAGTTTGCTGTGCTTCAATTTCTACGTTGTAATCGCTATCAACTTAATCAGCAAAAGTAACATTACCATCCAAAATTCTTTTTTCCTGTAAATTTTTTCAGGGTCAGGCTCAGAAATTAAATCCGAGTCCTCAAGTCACCCTAAAAATCCTGCATGCTTCCAGCAGTTTTGGATGGTTTTCGATTGAACCAACCACCAGGCGCATCATCTAAAAATTGGCAAGTGTCGTCCACAATTGGTTCGCTATATGCGATCTTTTTAACACTATTTAATATTGCAGTTCCAAAGGGACAGAAAAAAAAGTCGTAATAACCGATATTTCGCTGTACCCGAGCTCGCATTAAGTGGGCTCGACTGTATTATGTTGTTACTGGTTTACTGTATTTTCTTTACAAATTTAAAAAAAATTGGTTCGGATTAACCAAACTCATGGATTAACGGAAATGGGGGGATGAATTAGCAGGGTTTTAGTGTAATTCAAGACTGTCCGTAAGTAATTTGTTGTTAAGCCAAACAATGTGTTTCTCAAGTATGATACAATAAAATAACATTGTTCATTGTTTAAAATGACTTTATTTGAAATGAAAGTGACTATCCTTTGCTAGACGCAAAAATATTTAATCATTTTATCAATGTACTAGGAAAAAATTTATTCATGTATGTGGTTTTTTTACATAAAAATAGAAAAATTTCCCTGAGAGGTCTCCAGATGCTTCACCTTTTTATTGATGTACAGTCCATACTTCTCGGTACTGAGTACATAGTTAATACACTTTTTAAAAATTCTGAGCACTCATAGGCGGCAGAGTCAGAACCCAGATAATTTTTACCGATGGGCTTCAAGCAAATTAATTTTAAATCTAAAAAGTTCAGAAAAAATCGAATCGTTTACGAAAAAAAATCAACGTTTTAATTTCTAATTTAAATGTATTGTAAGTTTTAAAATTCACCAAAAAGTCATCTGGTAAGTATTGTATAGTGCCTAAAGGATACTCGGTGGATTCATTTATTGCAAATGTCATATGCTGCGCAGTAGCGAAATAACCACAAACGCCGTTCCCGACTCTCGATTCCCTATTCAACTAACATTGATTTACTACTTTATTACAACTTCACAGTGCCTGAAATACCTTCCCCAAATTCGTCATCAGCTCTCCTACTATTATACTAGAGCAACATAACGGGCTGTTGACGACAGTCCTGGATCAATCCCTTGAGGGAAGCCGACCAACCGGTATAGTGGTTAAGATGTTAGCCTCTAGATCGGAAGGTTCCTGATTCGAATCCGGGTCCAGGCATTGATGTTTGTAAACGTATGGTGTAGAGGCGGCTGGTGCACCTTAAATCTGTCGTGGCCGAAAGTCCTCACGTTGGGTGGATGTGGAAGTTTGGAGAGTGGGGTGCGAGCTCAGGTGTTGCTTCGTCATCTGACCGTGGTTCAAAATGACGAGGTGTTGTCCTTGGATCTTTCCCTTGAGGGACTGATACCGGACCGTCGTCAATAGCCCGTTGTTTTGCTCTAGTACGACGTTAACTAAAATTACCATTACCCTTAAGGGAAAAATCCGAGGACAATACCTCGTAATTTTGAACCACGGTCAGATGACGAAGCAACACCTGAGCGAACAACACTGGATAGTGGGGTGCCAGCTCAAGTGGTGCCTCGTCATGTAATCCTGTTTCAAATATGATTAGTTTTCCTCGGACTTTTAACTTCGGGGGTTGATCTCAGACCCCTAACGTTTTAATCGACACATTTCTTTAAATATTACGTAGGAATGTTCAATAAATTATTTGGAGGACACGTCATTTTGAACCACTGTCAGATGACGAAGTTACACCTGAGCTGGCACCCCACTCTCCAAAACTCCACACCAACGTCAGGACTAAAGATTTCTCCGAGTTGCGTAAGTAGATAAGGAATCTACAGAGAACAGTCTAGCTTAAATGACATAAACAATATTTATAATCAATTTCTGAATCAACTGTAAATTATATGCGAGTCGCTAATAGCACGTAGGCCTCTGATAATTGGACACGACACGTTGTCTCAACTCTAATGGATGCAATTCTAACAGGAGAAAAGTGTCTACACAGAGGAACTGTTCTAAAGTTGTTCTAGCGAGAGAGAGAGAGACACTACGCTCACAGGCTTGTAGTCAACTTCATCTCGGGAGGAGATTACTATTCACAAGAGATCAGCGCAGGATCTCACTATTGAAGTCTTATGACGGTCTACACCAGGAACTCTAGGACGACGTACCTTCGAAGTAAGAAGTCTCACGAACTTGTAGTGTTCAGCCTCTCAAGGCTTCTGAGTAAGGCGCCTTCTCAGGGTGAGGTCACGCCGAACTCCACAAATAAAGCTCCCTCTAAGGAATAAAATGGGTTGACCGCTCACAGAGGTCTCCAAAATAGCACCTCGTGACGAGATCGTCAAAAACTAATTTTTTCCTCCTTCCGATTCCTCGGCTCGAATTTTCGGCCTCCGGGGCGAAGCTGGTCCTCCGTGGGCCCTGGTTGGCTTTGACGTCAGTCTTCAAACGCAAAATTCACGCGAGGGAAATTAGATTAATGGTTTTTTTTGACAAAAAAATGCAAATAATCCGAAATGGCCGAGGTCCTGAGGTTTCCGGATTTGGGACTTTGTACTGTATGTGCATTTACCAATGATGTTTTTTTAATTTCGATAATGTTAATATACAGTCGAGCCCGCATATAGCGAAGTCGCACGAGACACTGAAAATTATTCGTCATATCCGATATTCGTTACATCCGATATAATAAAAAATGGACTAATCCGCATGTTCTAAAACAAACGAATTTTCACACGAAGGCAAAAACTTTACTTCATAAATGGGAAAAAGTCTATAACTTTCGGTACAGCTACACTCTACGTTTATGAGTGATGGCAACGGCTTGGCGATATTTTTTTGCGCACTTCTAGTAGCGAGTTACGATAAATTTAGGCAAACCATCTGTCGTTACAGTTGTTGTGGTTTTCATGGCAACCTCGGCAAACGGAAACTTTCAATTTTCATTTTGAATACTCTAGAAAGTTCTTCCAAAATCCGTTAAAGTCGTTTGATTTCATTGGTTCGTCAGAAATGTTTTCTTTCCTCCCATTGGTTATTTTGTTTTAAAAATATCCTTTGATTGCATTGATTCTTTTAAATCGTTTTCTGTGATTTTCTGTAATTTTATTTCGACAGTTGTGGAATTTTTATTTTATTTTAATAGTTTTCACGAAAGGATTAAGAGCTTCATTTTGTTTGACCATTTTCGATTTCATTATTTATTTATTTATTCACGCAAGAGATCTGACGTTATCAAGTTGTATTATATCTTGCTTTTTTTTCTTTTAAAAATATTTTTCTTTTTTAACATGCCCACTGTATCTACTGTAATTGATGTTTCAGGGTTTTCTTACCCAACAAATGCACTTCAGTTTTTCTGGTGGTTCACAATTGTGTTTAAGCTTATTACTTTGTTTGCAAGTTTAAAAAAAATATGATTCTTTTCAAAACGTTCTCAAATGTGTTTTCAAGCTTTCATTTTCCGTTGTAAAAAGAAAAATATTTTTGGAATAAGAATATTTTTGAAAGAATTCTTTCCTTGGCAACATTGGAAGTGCGCCAAAAATATCGCCAAGGACGTTGCCACCGCTCATAAACGTAGACTGTAGCTGTTACTAACTTTCTTTTGAACAGTTGTATTTACAATGCAGTTGCATAATTCTTTTTCCAGTGCACTAGAATTATCACGGCAGACAATGTTATGCGATTCAAAGAACGCTCGCAAATTTTGAAGACTGTCCATGGCAGATTTGGATGTCACTAATTGTCTACTAACTTCAATTTCATTGTCTTCCTCTTCGGAATCAATAGAAGTATTTTGTAACATTGCTGCTATGATGTCATCGTCAGTTTGCTGTGCTTCAATTTCTACGTTGTAATCGCTATCAACTTAATCAGCAAAAGTAACATTACCATCCAAAATTCTTTTTTCCTGTAAATTTTTTCAGGGTCAGGCTCAGAAATTAAATCCGAGTCCTCAAGTCACCCTAAAAATCCTGCATGCTTCCAGCAGTTTTGGATGGTTTTCGATTGAACCAACCACCAGGCGCATCATCTAAAAATTGGCAAGTGTCGTCCACAATTGGTTCGCTATATGCGATCTTTTTAACACTATTTAATATTGCAGTTCCAAAGGGACAGAAAAAAAAGTCGTAATAACCGATATTTCGCTGTACCCGAGCTCGCATTAAGTGGGCTCGACTGTATTATGTTGTTACTGGTTTACTGTATTTTCTTTACAAATTTAAAAAAAATTGGTTCGGATTAACCAAACTCATGGATTAACGGAAATGGGGGGATGAATTAGCAGGGTTTTAGTGTAATTCAAGACTGTCCGTAAGTAATTTGTTGTTAAGCCAAACAATGTGTTTCTCAAGTATGATACAATAAAATAACATTGTTCATTGTTTAAAATGACTTTATTTGAAATGAAAGTGACTATCCTTTGCTAGACGCAAAAATATTTAATCATTTTATCAATGTACTAGGAAAAAATTTATTCATGTATGTGGTTTTTTTACATAAAAATAGAAAAATTTCCCTGAGAGGTCTCCAGATGCTTCACCTTTTTATTGATGTACAGTCCATACTTCTCGGTACTGAGTACATAGTTAATACACTTTTTAAAAATTCTGAGCACTCATAGGCGGCAGAGTCAGAACCCAGATAATTTTTACCGATGGGCTTCAAGCAAATTAATTTTAAATCTAAAAAGTTCAGAAAAAATCGAATCGTTTACGAAAAAAAATCAACGTTTTAATTTCTAATTTAAATGTATTGTAAGTTTTAAAATTCACCAAAAAGTCATCTGGTAAGTATTGTATAGTGCCTAAAGGATACTCGGTGGATTCATTTATTGCAAATGTCATATGCTGCGCAGTAGCGAAATAACCACAAACGCCGTTCCCGACTCTCGATTCCCTATTCAACTAACATTGATTTACTACTTTATTACAACTTCACAGTGCCTGAAATACCTTCCCCAAATTCGTCATCAGCTCTCCTACTATTATACTAGAGCAACATAACGGGCTGTTGACGACAGTCCTGGATCAATCCCTTGAGGGAAGCCGACCAACCGGTATAGTGGTTAAGATGTTAGCCTCTAGATCGGAAGGTTCCTGATTCGAATCCGGGTCCAGGCATTGATGTTTGTAAACGTATGGTGTAGAGGCGGCTGGTGCACCTTAAATCTGTCGTGGCCGAAAGTCCTCACGTTGGGTGGGTGTGGAAGTTTGGAGAGTGGGGTGCGAGCTCAGGTGTTGCTTCGTCATCTGACCGTGGTTCAAAATGACGAGGTGTTGTCCTTGGATCTTTCCCTTGAGGGACTGATCCCGGACCGTCGTCAATAGCCCGTTGTTTTGCTCTAGTACGACGTTAACTAAAATTACCATTACCCTTAAGGGAAAAATCCGAGGACAATACCTCGTAATTTTGAACCACGGTCAGATGACGAAGCAACACCTGAGCGAACAACACTGGATAGTGGGGTGCCAGCTCAAGTGGTGCCTCGTCATGTAATCCTGTTTCAAATATGATTAGTTTTCCTCGGACTTTTAACTTCGGGGGTTGATCTCAGACCCCTAACGTTTTAATCGACACATTTCTTTAAATATTACGTAGGAATGTTCAATAAATTATTTGGAGGACACGTCATTTTGAACCACTGTCAGATGACGAAGTTACACCTGAGCTGGCACCCCACTCTCCAAAACTCCACACCAACGTCAGGACTAAAGATTTCTCCGAGTTGCGTAAGTAGATAAGGAATCTACAGAGAACAGTCTAGCTTAAATGACATAAACAATATTTATAATCAATTTCTGAATCAACTGTAAATTATATGCGAGTCGCTAATAGCACGTAGGCCTCTGATAATTGGACACGACACGTTGTCTCAACTCTAATGGATGCAATTCTAACAGGAGAAAAGTGTCTACACAGAGGAACTGTTCTAAAGTTGTTCTAGCGAGAGAGAGAGAGACACTACGCTCACAGGCTTGTAGTCAACTTCATCTCGGGAGGAGATTACTATTCACAAGAGATCAGCGCAGGATCTCACTATTGAAGTCTTATGACGGTCTACACCAGGAACTCTAGGACGACGTACCTTCGAAGTAAGAAGTCTCACGAACTTGTAGTGTTCAGCCTCTCAAGGCTTCTGAGTAAGGCGCCTTCTCAGGGTGAGGTCACGCCGAACTCCACAAATAAAGCTCCCTCTAAGGAATAAAATGGGTTGACCGCTCACAGAGGTCTCCAAAATAGCACCTCGTGACGAGATCGTCAAAAACTAATTTTTTCCTCCTTCCGATTCCTCGGCTCGAATTTTCGGCCTCCGGGGCGAAGCTGGTCCTCCGTGGGCCCTGGTTGGCTTTGACGTCAGTCTTCAAACGCAAAATTCACGCGAGGGAAATTAGATTAATGGTTTTTTTTGACAAAAAAATGCAAATAATCCGAAATGGCCGAGGTCCTGAGGTTTCCGGATTTGGGACTTTGTACTGTATGTGCATTTACCAATGATGTTTTTTTAATTTCGATAATGTTAATATACAGTCGAGCCCGCATATAGCGAAGTCGCACGAGACACTGAAAATTATTCGTCATATCCGATATTCGTTACATCCGATATAATAAAAAATGGACTAATCCGCATGTTCTAAAACAAACGAATTTTCACACGAAGGCAAAAACTTTACTTCATAAATGGGAAAAAGTCTATAACTTTCGGTACAGCTACACTCTACGTTTATGAGTGATGGCAACGGCTTGGCGATATTTTTTTGCGCACTTCTAGTAGCGAGTTACGATAAATTTAGGCAAACCATCTGTCGTTACAGTTGTTGTGGTTTTCATGGCAACCTCGGCAAACGGAAACTTTCAATTTTCATTTTGAATACTCTAGAAAGTTCTTCCAAAATCCGTTAAAGTCGTTTGATTTCATTGGTTCGTCAGAAATGTTTTCTTTCCTCCCATTGGTTATTTTGTTTTAAAAATATCCTTTGATTGCATTGATTCTTTTAAATCGTTTTCTGTGATTTTCTGTAATTTTATTTCGACAGTTGTGGAATTTTTATTTTATTTTAATAGTTTTCACGAAAGGATTAAGAGCTTCATTGTTTGACCATTTTCGATTTCATTATTTATTTATTTATTCACGCAAGAGATCTGACGTTATCAAGTTGTATTATATCTTGCTTTTTTTTCTTTTAAAAATATTTTTCTTTTTTAACATGCCCACTGTATCTACTGTAATTGATGTTTCAGGGTTTTCTTACCCAACAAATGCACTTCAGTTTTTCTGGTGGTTCACAATTGTGTTTAAGCTTATTACTTTGTTTGCAAGTTTAAAAAAAATATGATTCTTTTCAAAACGTTCTCAAATGTGTTTTCAAGCTTTCATTTTCCGTTGTAAAAAGAAAAATATTTTTGGAATAAGAATATTTTTGAAAGAATTCTTTCCTTGGCAACATTGGAAGTGCGCCAAAAATATCGCCAAGGACGTTGCCACCGCTCATAAACGTAGACTGTAGCTGTTACTAACTTTCTTTTGAACAGTTGTATTTACAATGCAGTTGCATAATTCTTTTTCCAGTGCACTAGAATTATCACGGCAGACAATGTTATGCGATTCAAAGAACGCTCGCAAATTTTGAAGACTGTCCATGGCAGATTTGGATGTCACTAATTGTCTACTAACTTCAATTTCATTGTCTTCCTCTTCGGAATCAATAGAAGTATTTTGTAACATTGCTGCTATGATGTCATCGTCAGTTTGCTGTGCTTCAATTTCTACGTTGTAATCGCTATCAACTTAATCAGCAAAAGTAACATTACCATCCAAAATTCTTTTTTCCTGTAAATTTTTTCAGGGTCAGGCTCAGAAATTAAATCCGAGTCCTCAAGTCACCCTAAAAATCCTGCATGCTTCCAGCAGTTTTGGATGGTTTTCGATTGAACCAACCACCAGGCGCATCATCTAAAAATTGGCAAGTGTCGTCCACAATTGGTTCGCTATATGCGATCTTTTTAACACTATTTAATATTGCAGTTCCAAAGGGACAGAAAAAAAAGTCGTAATAACCGATATTTCGCTGTACCCGAGCTCGCATTAAGTGGGCTCGACTGTATTATGTTGTTACTGGTTTACTGTATTTTCTTTACAAATTTAAAAAAAATTGGTTCGGATTAACCAAACTCATGGATTAACGGAAATGGGGGGATGAATTAGCAGGGTTTTAGTGTAATTCAAGACTGTCCGTAAGTAATTTGTTGTTAAGCCAAACAATGTGTTTCTCAAGTATGATACAATAAAATAACATTGTTCATTGTTTAAAATGACTTTATTTGAAATGAAAGTGACTATCCTTTGCTAGACGCAAAAATATTTAATCATTTTATCAATGTACTAGGAAAAAATTTATTCATGTATGTGGTTTTTTTACATAAAAATAGAAAAATTTCCCTGAGAGGTCTCCAGATGCTTCACCTTTTTATTGATGTACAGTCCATACTTCTCGGTACTGAGTACATAGTTAATACACTTTTTAAAAATTCTGAGCACTCATAGGCGGCAGAGTCAGAACCCAGATAATTTTTACCGATGGGCTTCAAGCAAATTAATTTTAAATCTAAAAAGTTCAGAAAAAATCGAATCGTTTACGAAAAAAAATCAACGTTTTAATTTCTAATTTAAATGTATTGTAAGTTTTAAAATTCACCAAAAAGTCATCTGGTAAGTATTGTATAGTGCCTAAAGGATACTCGGTGGATTCATTTATTGCAAATGTCATATGCTGCGCAGTAGCGAAATAACCACAAACGCCGTTCCCGACTCTCGATTCCCTATTCAACTAACATTGATTTACTACTTTATTACAACTTCACAGTGCCTGAAATACCTTCCCCAAATTCGTCATCAGCTCTCCTACTATTATACTAGAGCAACATAACGGGCTGTTGACGACAGTCCTGGATCAATCCCTTGAGGGAAGCCGACCAACCGGTATAGTGGTTAAGATGTTAGCCTCTAGATCGGAAGGTTCCTGATTCGAATCCGGGTCCAGGCATTGATGTTTGTAAACGTATGGTGTAGAGGCGGCTGGTGCACCTTAAATCTGTCGTGGCCGAAAGTCCTCACGTTGGGTGGGTGTGGAAGTTTGGAGAGTGGGGTGCGAGCTCAGGTGTTGCTTCGTCATCTGACCGTGGTTCAAAATGACGAGGTGTTGTCCTTGGATCTTTCCCTTGAGGGACTGATCCCGGACCGTCGTCAATAGCCCGTTGTTTTGCTCTAGTACGACGTTAACTAAAATTACCATTACCCTTAAGGGAAAAATCCGAGGACAATACCTCGTAATTTTGAACCACGGTCAGATGACGAAGCAACACCTGAGCGAACAACACTGGATAGTGGGGTGCCAGCTCAAGTGGTGCCTCGTCATGTAATCCTGTTTCAAATATGATTAGTTTTCCTCGGACTTTTAACTTCGGGGGTTGATCTCAGACCCCTAACGTTTTAATCGACACATTTCTTTAAATATTACGTAGGAATGTTCAATAAATTATTTGGAGGACACGTCATTTTGAACCACTGTCAGATGACGAAGTTACACCTGAGCTGGCACCCCACTCTCCAAAACTCCACACCAACGTCAGGACTAAAGATTTCTCCGAGTTGCGTAAGTAGATAAGGAATCTACAGAGAACAGTCTAGCTTAAATGACATAAACAATATTTATAATCAATTTCTGAATCAACTGTAAATTATATGCGAGTCGCTAATAGCACGTAGGCCTCTGATAATTGGACACGACACGTTGTCTCAACTCTAATGGATGCAATTCTAACAGGAGAAAAGTGTCTACACAGAGGAACTGTTCTAAAGTTGTTCTAGCGAGAGAGAGAGAGAGAGACACTACGCTCACAGGCTTGTAGTCAACTTCATCTCGGGAGGAGATTACTATTCACAAGAGATCAGCGCAGGATCTCACTATTGAAGTCTTATGACGGTCTACACCAGGAACTCTAGGACGACGTACCTTCGAAGTAAGAAGTCTCACGAACTTGTAGTGTTCAGCCTCTCAAGGCTTCTGAGTAAGGCGCCTTCTCAGGGTGAGGTCACGCCGAACTCCACAAATAAAGCTCCCTCTAAGGAATAAAATGGGTTGACCGCTCACAGAGGTCTCCAAAATAGCACCTCGTGACGAGATCGTAAAAACTAATTTTTTCCTCCTTCCGATTCCTCGGCTCGAATTTTCGGCCTCCGGGGCGAAGCTGGTCCTCCGTGGGCCCTGGTTGGCTTTGACGTCAGTCTTCAAACGCAAAATTCACGCGAGGGAAATTAGATTAATGGTTTTTTTTGACAAAAAAATGCAAATAATCCGAAATGGCCGAGGTCCTGAGGTTTCCGGATTTGGGACTTTGTACTGTATGTGCATTTACCAATGATGTTTTTTTAATTTCGATAATGTTAATATACAGTCGAGCCCGCATATAGCGAAGTCGCACGAGACACTGAAAATTATTCGTCATATCCGATATTCGTTACATCCGATATAATAAAAAATGGACTAATCCGCATGTTCTAAAACAAACGAATTTTCACACGAAGGCAAAAACTTTACTTCATAAATGGGAAAAAGTCTATAACTTTCGGTACAGCTACACTCTACGTTTATGAGTGATGGCAACGGCTTGGCGATATTTTTTTGCGCACTTCTAGTAGCGAGTTACGATAAATTTAGGCAAACCATCTGTCGTTACAGTTGTTGTGGTTTTCATGGCAACCTCGGCAAACGGAAACTTTCAATTTTCATTTTGAATACTCTAGAAAGTTCTTCCAAAATCCGTTAAAGTCGTTTGATTTCATTGGTTCGTCAGAAATGTTTTCTTTCCTCCCATTGGTTATTTTGTTTTAAAAATATCCTTTGATTGCATTGATTCTTTTAAATCGTTTTCTGTGATACCATTGGTCCATTTAATTTTATTTCGACAGTTGTGGAATTTTTATTTTATTTTAATAGTTTTCACGAAAGGATTAAGAGCTTCATTGTTTGACCATTTTCGATTTCATTATTTATTTATTTATTCACGCAAGAGATCTGACGTTATCAAGTTGTATTATATCTTGCTTTTTTTTCTTTTAAAAATATTTTTCTTTTTTAACATGCCCACTGTATCTACTGTAATTGATGTTTCAGGGTTTTCTTACCCAACAAATGCACTTCAGTTTTTCTGGTGGTTCACAATTGTGTTTAAGCTTATTACTTTGTTTGCAAGTTTAAAAAAAATATGATTCTTTTCAAAACGTTCTCAAATGTGTTTTCAAGCTTTCATTTTCCGTTGTAAAAAGAAAAATATTTTTGGAATAAGAATATTTTTGAAAGAATTCTTTCCTTGGCAACATTGGAAGTGCGCCAAAAATATCGCCAAGGACGTTGCCACCGCTCATAAACGTAGACTGTAGCTGTTACTAACTTTCTTTTGAACAGTTGTATTTACAATGCAGTTGCATAATTCTTTTTCCAGTGCACTAGAATTATCACGGCAGACAATGTTATGCGATTCAAAGAACGCTCGCAAATTTTGAAGACTGTCCATGGCAGATTTGGATGTCACTAATTGTCTACTAACTTCAATTTCATTGTCTTCCTCTTCGGAATCAATAGAAGTATTTTGTAACATTGCTGCTATGATGTCATCGTCAGTTTGCTGTGCTTCAATTTCTACGTTGTAATCGCTATCAACTTAATCAGCAAAAGTAACATTACCATCCAAAATTCTTTTTTCCTGTAAATTTTTTCAGGGTCAGGCTCAGAAATTAAATCCGAGTCCTCAAGTCACCCTAAAAATCCTGCATGCTTCCAGCAGTTTTGGATGGTTTTCGATTGAACCAACCACCAGGCGCATCATCTAAAAATTGGCAAGTGTCGTCCACAATTGGTTCGCTATATGCGATCTTTTTAACACTATTTAATATTGCAGTTCCAAAGGGACAGAAAAAAAAGTCGTAATAACCGATATTTCGCTGTACCCGAGCTCGCATTAAGTGGGCTCGACTGTATTATGTTGTTACTGGTTTACTGTATTTTCTTTACAAATTTAAAAAAAATTGGTTCGGATTAACCAAACTCATGGATTAACGGAAATGGGGGGATGAATTAGCAGGGTTTTAGTGTAATTCAAGACTGTCCGTAAGTAATTTGTTGTTAAGCCAAACAATGTGTTTCTCAAGTATGATACAATAAAATAACATTGTTCATTGTTTAAAATGACTTTATTTGAAATGAAAGTGACTATCCTTTGCTAGACGCAAAAATATTTAATCATTTTATCAATGTACTAGGAAAAAATTTATTCATGTATGTGGTTTTTTTACATAAAAATAGAAAAATTTCCCTGAGAGGTCTCCAGATGCTTCACCTTTTTATTGATGTACAGTCCATACTTCTCGGTACTGAGTACATAGTTAATACACTTTTTAAAAATTCTGAGCACTCATAGGCGGCAGAGTCAGAACCCAGATAATTTTTACCGATGGGCTTCAAGCAAATTAATTTTAAATCTAAAAAGTTCAGAAAAAATCGAATCGTTTACGAAAAAAAATCAACGTTTTAATTTCTAATTTAAATGTATTGTAAGTTTTAAAATTCACCAAAAAGTCATCTGGTAAGTATTGTATAGTGCCTAAAGGATACTCGGTGGATTCATTTATTGCAAATGTCATATGCTGCGCAGTAGCGAAATAACCACAAACGCCGTTCCCGACTCTCGATTCCCTATTCAACTAACATTGATTTACTACTTTATTACAACTTCACAGTGCCTGAAATACCTTCCCCAAATTCGTCATCAGCTCTCCTACTATTATACTAGAGCAACATAACGGGCTGTTGACGACAGTCCTGGATCAATCCCTTGAGGGAAGCCGACCAACCGGTATAGTGGTTAAGATGTTAGCCTCTAGATCGGAAGGTTCCTGATTCGAATCCGGGTCCAGGCATTGATGTTTGTAAACGTATGGTGTAGAGGCGGCTGGTGCACCTTAAATCTGTCGTGGCCGAAAGTCCTCACGTTGGGTGGGTGTGGAAGTTTGGAGAGTGGGGTGCGAGCTCAGGTGTTGCTTCGTCATCTGACCGTGGTTCAAAATGACGAGGTGTTGTCCTTGGATCTTTCCCTTGAGGGACTGATCCCGGACCGTCGTCAATAGCCCGTTGTTTTGCTCTAGTACGACGTTAACTAAAATTACCATTACCCTTAAGGGAAAAATCCGAGGACAATACCTCGTAATTTTGAACCACGGTCAGATGACGAAGCAACACCTGAGCGAACAACACTGGATAGTGGGGTGCCAGCTCAAGTGGTGCCTCGTCATGTAATCCTGTTTCAAATATGATTAGTTTTCCTCGGACTTTTAACTTCGGGGGTTGATCTCAGACCCCTAACGTTTTAATCGACACATTTCTTTAAATATTACGTAGGAATGTTCAATAAATTATTTGGAGGACACGTCATTTTGAACCACTGTCAGATGACGAAGTTACACCTGAGCTGGCACCCCACTCTCCAAAACTCCACACCAACGTCAGGACTAAAGATTTCTCCGAGTTGCGTAAGTAGATAAGGAATCTACAGAGAACAGTCTAGCTTAAATGACATAAACAATATTTATAATCAATTTCTGAATCAACTGTAAATTATATGCGAGTCGCTAATAGCACGTAGGCCTCTGATAATTGGACACGACACGTTGTCTCAACTCTAATGGATGCAATTCTAACAGGAGAAAAGTGTCTACACAGAGGAACTGTTCTAAAGTTGTTCTAGCGAGAGAGAGAGAGAGAGACACTACGCTCACAGGCTTGTAGTCAACTTCATCTCGGGAGGAGATTACTATTCACAAGAGATCAGCGCAGGATCTCACTATTGAAGTCTTATGACGGTCTACACCAGGAACTCTAGGACGACGTACCTTCGAAGTAAGAAGTCTCACGAACTTGTAGTGTTCAGCCTCTCAAGGCTTCTGAGTAAGGCGCCTTCTCAGGGTGAGGTCACGCCGAACTCCACAAATAAAGCTCCCTCTAAGGAATAAAATGGGTTGACCGCTCACAGAGGTCTCCAAAATAGCACCTCGTGACGAGATCGTCAAAAACTAATTTTTTCCTCCTTCCGATTCCTCGGCTCGAATTTTCGGCCTCCGGGGCGAAGCTGGTCCTCCGTGGGCCCTGGTTGGCTTTGACGTCAGTCTTCAAACGCAAAATTCACGCGAGGGAAATTAGATTAATGGTTTTTTTTGACAAAAAAATGCAAATAATCCGAAATGGCCGAGGTCCTGAGGTTTCCGGATTTGGGACTTTGTACTGTATGTGCATTTACCAATGATGTTTTTTTAATTTCGATAATGTTAATATACAGTCGAGCCCGCATATAGCGAAGTCGCACGAGACACTGAAAATTATTCGTCATATCCGATATTCGTTACATCCGATATAATAAAAAATGGACTAATCCGCATGTTCTAAAACAAACGAATTTTCACACGAAGGCAAAAACTTTACTTCATAAATGGGAAAAAGTCTATAACTTTCGGTACAGCTACACTCTACGTTTATGAGTGATGGCAACGGCTTGGCGATATTTTTTTGCGCACTTCTAGTAGCGAGTTACGATAAATTTAGGCAAACCATCTGTCGTTACAGTTGTTGTGGTTTTCATGGCAACCTCGGCAAACGGAAACTTTCAATTTTCATTTTGAATACTCTAGAAAGTTCTTCCAAAATCCGTTAAAGTCGTTTGATTTCATTGGTTCGTCAGAAATGTTTTCTTTCCTCCCATTGGTTATTTTGTTTTAAAAATATCCTTTGATTGCATTGATTCTTTTAAATCGTTTTCTGTGATTTTCTGTAATTTTATTTCGACAGTTGTGGAATTTTTATTTTATTTTAATAGTTTTCACGAAAGGATTAAGAGCTTCATTGTTTGACCATTTTCGATTTCATTATTTATTTATTTATTCACGCAAGAGATCTGACGTTATCAAGTTGTATTATATCTTGCTTTTTTTTCTTTTAAAAATATTTTTCTTTTTTAACATGCCCACTGTATCTACTGTAATTGATGTTTCAGGGTTTTCTTACCCAACAAATGCACTTCAGTTTTTCTGGTGGTTCACAATTGTGTTTAAGCTTATTACTTTGTTTGCAAGTTTAAAAAAAATATGATTCTTTTCAAAACGTTCTCAAATGTGTTTTCAAGCTTTCATTTTCCGTTGTAAAAAGAAAAATATTTTTGGAATAAGAATATTTTTGAAAGAATTCTTTCCTTGGCAACATTGGAAGTGCGCCAAAAATATCGCCAAGGACGTTGCCACCGCTCATAAACGTAGACTGTAGCTGTTACTAACTTTCTTTTGAACAGTTGTATTTACAATGCAGTTGCATAATTCTTTTTCCAGTGCACTAGAATTATCACGGCAGACAATGTTATGCGATTCAAAGAACGCTCGCAAATTTTGAAGACTGTCCATGGCAGATTTGGATGTCACTAATTGTCTACTAACTTCAATTTCATTGTCTTCCTCTTCGGAATCAATAGAAGTATTTTGTAACATTGCTGCTATGATGTCATCGTCAGTTTGCTGTGCTTCAATTTCTACGTTGTAATCGCTATCAACTTAATCAGCAAAAGTAACATTACCATCCAAAATTCTTTTTTCCTGTAAATTTTTTCAGGGTCAGGCTCAGAAATTAAATCCGAGTCCTCAAGTCACCCTAAAAATCCTGCATGCTTCCAGCAGTTTTGGATGGTTTTCGATTGAACCAACCACCAGGCGCATCATCTAAAAATTGGCAAGTGTCGTCCACAATTGGTTCGCTATATGCGATCTTTTTAACACTATTTAATATTGCAGTTCCAAAGGGACAGAAAAAAAAGTCGTAATAACCGATATTTCGCTGTACCCGAGCTCGCATTAAGTGGGCTCGACTGTATTATGTTGTTACTGGTTTACTGTATTTTCTTTACAAATTTAAAAAAAATTGGTTCGGATTAACCAAACTCATGGATTAACGGAAATGGGGGGATGAATTAGCAGGGTTTTAGTGTAATTCAAGACTGTCCGTAAGTAATTTGTTGTTAAGCCAAACAATGTGTTTCTCAAGTATGATACAATAAAATAACATTGTTCATTGTTTAAAATGACTTTATTTGAAATGAAAGTGACTATCCTTTGCTAGACGCAAAAATATTTAATCATTTTATCAATGTACTAGGAAAAAATTTATTCATGTATGTGGTTTTTTTACATAAAAATAGAAAAATTTCCCTGAGAGGTCTCCAGATGCTTCACCTTTTTATTGATGTACAGTCCATACTTCTCGGTACTGAGTACATAGTTAATACACTTTTTAAAAATTCTGAGCACTCATAGGCGGCAGAGTCAGAACCCAGATAATTTTTACCGATGGGCTTCAAGCAAATTAATTTTAAATCTAAAAAGTTCAGAAAAAATCGAATCGTTTACGAAAAAAAATCAACGTTTTAATTTCTAATTTAAATGTATTGTAAGTTTTAAAATTCACCAAAAAGTCATCTGGTAAGTATTGTATAGTGCCTAAAGGATACTCGGTGGATTCATTTATTGCAAATGTCATATGCTGCGCAGTAGCGAAATAACCACAAACGCCGTTCCCGACTCTCGATTCCCTATTCAACTAACATTGATTTACTACTTTATTACAACTTCACAGTGCCTGAAATACCTTCCCCAAATTCGTCATCAGCTCTCCTACTATTATACTAGAGCAACATAACGGGCTGTTGACGACAGTCCTGGATCAATCCCTTGAGGGAAGCCGACCAACCGGTATAGTGGTTAAGATGTTAGCCTCTAGATCGGAAGGTTCCTGATTCGAATCCGGGTCCAGGCATTGATGTTTGTAAACGTATGGTGTAGAGGCGGCTGGTGCACCTTAAATCTGTCGTGGCCGAAAGTCCTCACGTTGGGTGGGTGTGGAAGTTTGGAGAGTGGGGTGCGAGCTCAGGTGTTGCTTCGTCATCTGACCGTGGTTCAAAATGACGAGGTGTTGTCCTTGGATCTTTCCCTTGAGGGACTGATCCCGGACCGTCGTCAATAGCCCGTTGTTTTGCTCTAGTACGACGTTAACTAAAATTACCATTACCCTTAAGGGAAAAATCCGAGGACAATACCTCGTAATTTTGAACCACGGTCAGATGACGAAGCAACACCTGAGCGAACAACACTGGATAGTGGGGTGCCAGCTCAAGTGGTGCCTCGTCATGTAATCCTGTTTCAAATATGATTAGTTTTCCTCGGACTTTTAACTTCGGGGGTTGATCTCAGACCCCTAACGTTTTAATCGACACATTTCTTTAAATATTACGTAGGAATGTTCAATAAATTATTTGGAGGACACGTCATTTTGAACCACTGTCAGATGACGAAGTTACACCTGAGCTGGCACCCCACTCTCCAAAACTCCACACCAACGTCAGGACTAAAGATTTCTCCGAGTTGCGTAAGTAGATAAGGAATCTACAGAGAACAGTCTAGCTTAAATGACATAAACAATATTTATAATCAATTTCTGAATCAACTGTAAATTATATGCGAGTCGCTAATAGCACGTAGGCCTCTGATAATTGGACACGACACGTTGTCTCAACTCTAATGGATGCAATTCTAACAGGAGAAAAGTGTCTACACAGAGGAACTGTTCTAAAGTTGTTCTAGCGAGAGAGAGAGAGAGAGACACTACGCTCACAGGCTTGTAGTCAACTTCATCTCGGGAGGAGATTACTATTCACAAGAGATCAGCGCAGGATCTCACTATTGAAGTCTTATGACGGTCTACACCAGGAACTCTAGGACGACGTACCTTCGAAGTAAGAAGTCTCACGAACTTGTAGTGTTCAGCCTCTCAAGGCTTCTGAGTAAGGCGCCTTCTCAGGGTGAGGTCACGCCGAACTCCACAAATAAAGCTCCCTCTAAGGAATAAAATGGGTTGACCGCTCACAGAGGTCTCCAAAATAGCACCTCGTGACGAGATCGTCAAAAACTAATTTTTTCCTCCTTCCGATTCCTCGGCTCGAATTTTCGGCCTCCGGGGCGAAGCTGGTCCTCCGTGGGCCCTGGTTGGCTTTGACGTCAGTCTTCAAACGCAAAATTCACGCGAGGGAAATTAGATTAATGGTTTTTTTTGACAAAAAAATGCAAATAATCCGAAATGGCCGAGGTCCTGAGGTTTCCGGATTTGGGACTTTGTACTGTATGTGCATTTACCAATGATGTTTTTTTAATTTCGATAATGTTAATATACAGTCGAGCCCGCATATAGCGAAGTCGCACGAGACACTGAAAATTATTCGTCATATCCGATATTCGTTACATCCGATATAATAAAAAATGGACTAATCCGCATGTTCTAAAACAAACGAATTTTCACACGAAGGCAAAAACTTTACTTCATAAATGGGAAAAAGTCTATAACTTTCGGTACAGCTACACTCTACGTTTATGAGTGATGGCAACGGCTTGGCGATATTTTTTTGCGCACTTCTAGTAGCGAGTTACGATAAATTTAGGCAAACCATCTGTCGTTACAGTTGTTGTGGTTTTCATGGCAACCTCGGCAAACGGAAACTTTCAATTTTCATTTTGAATACTCTAGAAAGTTCTTCCAAAATCCGTTAAAGTCGTTTGATTTCATTGGTTCGTCAGAAATGTTTTCTTTCCTCCCATTGGTTATTTTGTTTTAAAAATATCCTTTGATTGCATTGATTCTTTTAAATCGTTTTCTGTGATACCATTGGTCCATTTAATTTTATTTCGACAGTTGTGGAATTTTTATTTTATTTTAATAGTTTTCACGAAAGGATTAAGAGCTTCATTTTGTTTGACCATTTTCGATTTCATTATTTATTTATTTATTCACGCAAGAGATCTGACGTTATCAAGTTGTATTATATCTTGCTTTTTTTTCTTTTAAAAATATTTTTCTTTTTTAACATGCCCACTGTATCTACTGTAATTGATGTTTCAGGGTTTTCTTACCCAACAAATGCACTTCAGTTTTTCTGGTGGTTCACAATTGTGTTTAAGCTTATTACTTTGTTTGCAAGTTTAAAAAAAATATGATTCTTTTCAAAACGTTCTCAAATGTGTTTTCAAGCTTTCATTTTCCGTTGTAAAAAGAAAAATATTTTTGGAATAAGAATATTTTTGAAAGAATTTTTTCCTTGGCAACATTGGAAGTGCGCCAAAAATATCGCCAAGGACGTTGCCACCGCTCATAAACGTAGACTGTAGCTGTTACTAACTTTCTTTTGAACAGTTGTATTTACAATGCAGTTGCATAATTCTTTTTCCAGTGCACTAGAATTATCACGGCAGACAATGTTATGCGATTCAAAGAACGCTCGCAAATTTTGAAGACTGTCCATGGCAGATTTGGATGTCACTAATTGTCTACTAACTTCAATTTCATTGTCTTCCTCTTCGGAATCAATAGAAGTATTTTGTAACATTGCTGCTATGATGTCATCGTCAGTTTGCTGTGCTTCAATTTCTACGTTGTAATCGCTATCAACTTAATCAGCAAAAGTAACATTACCATCCAAAATTCTTTTTTCCTGTAAATTTTTTCAGGGTCAGGCTCAGAAATTAAATCCGAGTCCTCAAGTCACCCTAAAAATCCTGCATGCTTCCAGCAGTTTTGGATGGTTTTCGATTGAACCAACCACCAGGCGCATCATCTAAAAATTGGCAAGTGTCGTCCACAATTGGTTCGCTATATGCGATCTTTTTAACACTATTTAATATTGCAGTTCCAAAGGGACAGAAAAAAAAGTCGTAATAACCGATATTTCGCTGTACCCGAGCTCGCATTAAGTGGGCTCGACTGTATTATGTTGTTACTGGTTTACTGTATTTTCTTTACAAATTTAAAAAAAATTGGTTCGGATTAACCAAACTCATGGATTAACGGAAATGGGGGGATGAATTAGCAGGGTTTTAGTGTAATTCAAGACTGTCCGTAAGTAATTTGTTGTTAAGCCAAACAATGTGTTTCTCAAGTATGATACAATAAAATAACATTGTTCATTGTTTAAAATGACTTTATTTGAAATGAAAGTGACTATCCTTTGCTAGACGCAAAAATATTTAATCATTTTATCAATGTACTAGGAAAAAATTTATTCATGTATGTGGTTTTTTTACATAAAAATAGAAAAATTTCCCTGAGAGGTCTCCAGATGCTTCACCTTTTTATTGATGTACAGTCCATACTTCTCGGTACTGAGTACATAGTTAATACACTTTTTAAAAATTCTGAGCACTCATAGGCGGCAGAGTCAGAACCCAGATAATTTTTACCGATGGGCTTCAAGCAAATTAATTTTAAATCTAAAAAGTTCAGAAAAAATCGAATCGTTTACGAAAAAAAATCAACGTTTTAATTTCTAATTTAAATGTATTGTAAGTTTTAAAATTCACCAAAAAGTCATCTGGTAAGTATTGTATAGTGCCTAAAGGATACTCGGTGGATTCATTTATTGCAAATGTCATATGCTGCGCAGTAGCGAAATAACCACAAACGCCGTTCCCGACTCTCGATTCCCTATTCAACTAACATTGATTTACTACTTTATTACAACTTCACAGTGCCTGAAATACCTTCCCCAAATTCGTCATCAGCTCTCCTACTATTATACTAGAGCAACATAACGGGCTGTTGACGACAGTCCTGGATCAATCCCTTGAGGGAAGCCGACCAACCGGTATAGTGGTTAAGATGTTAGCCTCTAGATCGGAAGGTTCCTGATTCGAATCCGGGTCCAGGCATTGATGTTTGTAAACGTATGGTGTAGAGGCGGCTGGTGCACCTTAAATCTGTCGTGGCCGAAAGTCCTCACGTTGGGTGGGTGTGGAAGTTTGGAGAGTGGGGTGCGAGCTCAGGTGTTGCTTCGTCATCTGACCGTGGTTCAAAATGACGAGGTGTTGTCCTTGGATCTTTCCCTTGAGGGACTGATCCCGGACCGTCGTCAATAGCCCGTTGTTTTGCTCTAGTACGACGTTAACTAAAATTACCATTACCCTTAAGGGAAAAATCCGAGGACAATACCTCGTAATTTTGAACCACGGTCAGATGACGAAGCAACACCTGAGCGAACAACACTGGATAGTGGGGTGCCAGCTCAAGTGGTGCCTCGTCATGTAATCCTGTTTCAAATATGATTAGTTTTCCTCGGACTTTTAACTTCGGGGGTTGATCTCAGACCCCTAACGTTTTAATCGACACATTTCTTTAAATATTACGTAGGAATGTTCAATAAATTATTTGGAGGACACGTCATTTTGAACCACTGTCAGATGACGAAGTTACACCTGAGCTGGCACCCCACTCTCCAAAACTCCACACCAACGTCAGGACTAAAGATTTCTCCGAGTTGCGTAAGTAGATAAGGAATCTACAGAGAACAGTCTAGCTTAAATGACATAAACAATATTTATAATCAATTTCTGAATCAACTGTAAATTATATGCGAGTCGCTAATAGCACGTAGGCCTCTGATAATTGGACACGACACGTTGTCTCAACTCTAATGGATGCAATTCTAACAGGAGAAAAGTGTCTACACAGAGGAACTGTTCTAAAGTTGTTCTAGCGAGAGAGAGAGAGAGAGACACTACGCTCACAGGCTTGTAGTCAACTTCATCTCGGGAGGAGATTACTATTCACAAGAGATCAGCGCAGGATCTCACTATTGAAGTCTTATGACGGTCTACACCAGGAACTCTAGGACGACGTACCTTCGAAGTAAGAAGTCTCACGAACTTGTAGTGTTCAGCCTCTCAAGGCTTCTGAGTAAGGCGCCTTCTCAGGGTGAGGTCACGCCGAACTCCACAAATAAAGCTCCCTCTAAGGAATAAAATGGGTTGACCGCTCACAGAGGTCTCCAAAATAGCACCTCGTGACGAGATCGTCAAAAACTAATTTTTTCCTCCTTCCGATTCCTCGGCTCGAATTTTCGGCCTCCGGGGCGAAGCTGGTCCTCCGTGGGCCCTGGTTGGCTTTGACGTCAGTCTTCAAACGCAAAATTCACGCGAGGGAAATTAGATTAATGGTTTTTTTTGACAAAAAAATGCAAATAATCCGAAATGGCCGAGGTCCTGAGGTTTCCGGATTTGGGACTTTGTACTGTATGTGCATTTACCAATGATGTTTTTTTAATTTCGATAATGTTAATATACAGTCGAGCCCGCATATAGCGAAGTCGCACGAGACACTGAAAATTATTCGTCATATCCGATATTCGTTACATCCGATATAATAAAAAATGGACTAATCCGCATGTTCTAAAACAAACGAATTTTCACACGAAGGCAAAAACTTTACTTCATAAATGGGAAAAAGTCTATAACTTTCGGTACAGCTACACTCTACGTTTATGAGTGATGGCAACGGCTTGGCGATATTTTTTTGCGCACTTCTAGTAGCGAGTTACGATAAATTTAGGCAAACCATCTGTCGTTACAGTTGTTGTGGTTTTCATGGCAACCTCGGCAAACGGAAACTTTCAATTTTCATTTTGAATACTGTAGAAAGTTCTTCCAAAATCCGTTAAAGTCGTTTGATTTCATTGGTTCGTCAGAAATGTTTTCTTTCCTCCCATTGGTTATTTTGTTTTAAAAATATCCTTTGATTGCATTGATTCTTTTAAATCGTTTTCTGTGATACCATTGGTCCATTTAATTTTATTTCGACAGTTGTGGAATTTTTATTTTATTTTAATAGTTTTCACGAAAGGATTAAGAGCTTCATTTTGTTTGACCATTTTCGATTTCATTATTTATTTATTTATTCACGCAAGAGATCTGACGTTATCAAGTTGTATTATATCTTGCTTTTTTTTCTTTTAAAAATATTTTTCTTTTTTAACATGCCCACTGTATCTACTGTAATTGATGTTTCAGGGTTTTCTTACCCAACAAATGCACTTCAGTTTTTCTGGTGGTTCACAATTGTGTTTAAGCTTATTACTTTGTTTGCAAGTTTAAAAAAAATATGATTCTTTTCAAAACGTTCTCAAATGTGTTTTCAAGCTTTCATTTTCCGTTGTAAAAAGAAAAATATTTTTGGAATAAGAATATTTTTGAAAGAATTCTTTCCTTGGCAACATTGGAAGTGCGCCAAAAATATCGCCAAGGACGTTGCCACCGCTCATAAACGTAGACTGTAGCTGTTACTAACTTTCTTTTGAACAGTTGTATTTACAATGCAGTTGCATAATTCTTTTTCCAGTGCACTAGAATTATCACGGCAGACAATGTTATGCGATTCAAAGAACGCTCGCAAATTTTGAAGACTGTCCATGGCAGATTTGGATGTCACTAATTGTCTACTAACTTCAATTTCATTGTCTTCCTCTTCGGAATCAATAGAAGTATTTTGTAACATTGCTGCTATGATGTCATCGTCAGTTTGCTGTGCTTCAATTTCTACGTTGTAATCGCTATCAACTTAATCAGCAAAAGTAACATTACCATCCAAAATTCTTTTTTCCTGTAAATTTTTTCAGGGTCAGGCTCAGAAATTAAATCCGAGTCCTCAAGTCACCCTAAAAATCCTGCATGCTTCCAGCAGTTTTGGATGGTTTTCGATTGAACCAACCACCAGGCGCATCATCTAAAAATTGGCAAGTGTCGTCCACAATTGGTTCGCTATATGCGATCTTTTTAACACTATTTAATATTGCAGTTCCAAAGGGACAGAAAAAAAAGTCGTAATAACCGATATTTCGCTGTACCCGAGCTCGCATTAAGTGGGCTCGACTGTATTATGTTGTTACTGGTTTACTGTATTTTCTTTACAAATTTTAAAAAAATTGGTTCGGATTAACCAAACTCATGGATTAACGGAAATGGGGGGATGAATTAGCAGGGTTTAGTGTAATTCAAGACTGTCCGTAAGTAATTTGTTGTTAAGCCAAACAATGTGTTTCTCAAGTATGATACAATAAAATAACATTGTTCATTGTTTAAAATGACTTTATTTGAAATGAAAGTGACTATCCTTTGCTAGACGCAAAAATATTTAATCATTTTATCAATGTACTAGGAAAAAATTTATTCATGTATGTGGTTTTTTTACATAAAAATAGAAAAATTTCCCTGAGAGGTCTCCAGATGCTTCACCTTTTTATTGATGTACAGTCCATACTTCTCGGTACTGAGTACATAGTTAATACACTTTTTAAAAATTCTGAGCACTCATAGGCGGCAGAGTCAGAACCCAGATAATTTTTACCGATGGGCTTCAAGCAAATTAATTTTAAATCTAAAAAGTTCAGAAAAAATCGAATCGTTTACGAAAAAAAATCAACGTTTTAATTTCTAATTTAAATGCATTGTAAGTTTTAAAATTCACCAAAAAGTCATCTGGTAAGTATTGTATAGTGCCTAAAGGATACTCGGTGGATTCATTTATTGCAAATGTCATATGCTGCGCAGTAGCGAAATAACCACAAACGCCGTTCCCGACTCTCGATTCCCTATTCAACTAACATTGATTTACTACTTTATTACAACTTCACAGTGCCTGAAATACCTTCCCCAAATTCGTCATCAGCTCTCCTACTATTATACTAGAGCAACATAACGGGCTGTTGACGACAGTCCTGGATCAATCCCTTGAGGGAAGCCGACCAACCGGTATAGTGGTTAAGATGTTAGCCTCTAGATCGGAAGGTTCCTGATTCGAATCCGGGTCCAGGCATTGATGTTTGTAAACGTATGGTGTAGAGGCGGCTGGTGCACCTTAAATCTGTCGTGGCCGAAAGTCCTCACGTTGGGTGGGTGTGGAAGTTTGGAGAGTGGGGTGCGAGCTCAGGTGTTGCTTCGTCATCTGACCGTGGTTCAAAATGACGAGGTGTTGTCCTTGGATCTTTCCCTTGAGGGACTGATCCCGGACCGTCGTCAATAGCCCGTTGTTTTGCTCTAGTACGACGTTAACTAAAATTACCATTACCCTTAAGGGAAAAATCCGAGGACAATACCTCGTAATTTTGAACCACGGTCAGATGACGAAGCAACACCTGAGCGAACAACACTGGATAGTGGGGTGCCAGCTCAAGTGGTGCCTCGTCATGTAATCCTGTTTCAAATATGATTAGTTTTCCTCGGACTTTTAACTTCGGGGGTTGATCTCAGACCCCTAACGTTTTAATCGACACATTTCTTTAAATATTACGTAGGAATGTTCAATAAATTATTTGGAGGACACGTCATTTTGAACCACTGTCAGATGACGAAGTTACACCTGAGCTGGCACCCCACTCTCCAAAACTCCACACCAACGTCAGGACTAAAGATTTCTCCGAGTTGCGTAAGTAGATAAGGAATCTACAGAGAACAGTCTAGCTTAAATGACATAAACAATATTTATAATCAATTTCTGAATCAACTGTAAATTATATGCGAGTCGCTAATAGCACGTAGGCCTCTGATAATTGGACACGACACGTTGTCTCAACTCTAATGGATGCAATTCTAACAGGAGAAAAGTGTCTACACAGAGGAACTGTTCTAAAGTTGTTCTAGCGAGAGAGAGAGAGAGAGACACTACGCTCACAGGCTTGTAGTCAACTTCATCTCGGGAGGAGATTACTATTCACAAGAGATCAGCGCAGGATCTCACTATTGAAGTCTTATGACGGTCTACACCAGGAACTCTAGGACGACGTACCTTCGAAGTAAGAAGTCTCACGAACTTGTAGTGTTCAGCCTCTCAAGGCTTCTGAGTAAGGCGCCTTCTCAGGGTGAGGTCACGCCGAACTCCACAAATAAAGCTCCCTCTAAGGAATAAAATGGGTTGACCGCTCACAGAGGTCTCCAAAATAGCACCTCGTGACGAGATCGTCAAAAACTAATTTTTTCCTCCTTCCGATTCCTCGGCTCGAATTTTCGGCCTCCGGGGCGAAGCTGGTCCTCCGTGGGCCCTGGTTGGCTTTGACGTCAGTCTTCAAACGCAAAATTCACGCGAGGGAAATTAGATTAATGGTTTTTTTTGACAAAAAAATGCAAATAATCCGAAATGGCCGAGGTCCTGAGGTTTCCGGATTTGGGACTTTGTACTGTATGTGCATTTACCAATGATGTTTTTTTAATTTCGATAATGTTAATATACAGTCGAGCCCGCATATAGCGAAGTCGCACGAGACACTGAAAATTATTCGTCATATCCGATATTCGTTACATCCGATATAATAAAAAATGGACTAATCCGCATGTTCTAAAACAAACGAATTTTCACACGAAGGCAAAAACTTTACTTCATAAATGGGAAAAAGTCTATAACTTTCGGTACAGCTACACTCTACGTTTATGAGTGATGGCAACGGCTTGGCGATATTTTTTTGCGCACTTCTAGTAGCGAGTTACGATAAATTTAGGCAAACCATCTGTCGTTACAGTTGTTGTGGTTTTCATGGCAACCTCGGCAAACGGAAACTTTCAATTTTCATTTTGAATACTCTAGAAAGTTCTTCCAAAATCCGTTAAAGTCGTTTGATTTCATTGGTTCGTCAGAAATGTTTTCTTTCCTCCCATTGGTTATTTTGTTTTAAAAATATCCTTTGATTGCATTGATTCTTTTAAATCGTTTTCTGTGATTTTCTGTAATTTTATTTCGACAGTTGTGGAATTTTTATTTTATTTTAATAGTTTTCACGAAAGGATTAAGAGCTTCATTTTGTTTGACCATTTTCGATTTCATTATTTATTTATTTATTCACGCAAGAGATCTGACGTTATCAAGTTGTATTATATCTTGCTTTTTTTTCTTTTAAAAATATTTTTCTTTTTTAACATGCCCACTGTATCTACTGTAATTGATGTTTCAGGGTTTTCTTACCCAACAAATGCACTTCAGTTTTTCTGGTGGTTCACAATTGTGTTTAAGCTTATTACTTTGTTTGCAAGTTTAAAAAAAATATGATTCTTTTCAAAACGTTCTCAAATGTGTTTTCAAGCTTTCATTTTCCGTTGTAAAAAGAAAAATATTTTTGGAATAAGAATATTTTTGAAAGAATTCTTTCCTTGGCAACATTGGAAGTGCGCCAAAAATATCGCCAAGGACGTTGCCACCGCTCATAAACGTAGACTGTAGCTGTTACTAACTTTCTTTTGAACAGTTGTATTTACAATGCAGTTGCATAATTCTTTTTCCAGTGCACTAGAATTATCACGGCAGACAATGTTATGCGATTCAAAGAACGCTCGCAAATTTTGAAGACTGTCCATGGCAGATTTGGATGTCACTAATTGTCTACTAACTTCAATTTCATTGTCTTCCTCTTCGGAATCAATAGAAGTATTTTGTAACATTGCTGCTATGATGTCATCGTCAGTTTGCTGTGCTTCAATTTCTACGTTGTAATCGCTATCAACTTAATCAGCAAAAGTAACATTACCATCCAAAATTCTTTTTTCCTGTAAATTTTTTCAGGGTCAGGCTCAGAAATTAAATCCGAGTCCTCAAGTCACCCTAAAAATCCTGCATGCTTCCAGCAGTTTTGGATGGTTTTCGATTGAACCAACCACCAGGCGCATCATCTAAAAATTGGCAAGTGTCGTCCACAATTGGTTCGCTATATGCGATCTTTTTAACACTATTTAATATTGCAGTTCCAAAGGGACAGAAAAAAAAGTCGTAATAACCGATATTTCGCTGTACCCGAGCTCGCATTAAGTGGGCTCGACTGTATTATGTTGTTACTGGTTTACTGTATTTTCTTTACAAATTTAAAAAAAATTGGTTCGGATTAACCAAACTCATGGATTAACGGAAATGGGGGGATGAATTAGCAGGGTTTTAGTGTAATTCAAGACTGTCCGTAAGTAATTTGTTGTTAAGCCAAACAATGTGTTTCTCAAGTATGATACAATAAAATAACATTGTTCATTGTTTAAAATGACTTTATTTGAAATGAAAGTGACTATCCTTTGCTAGACGCAAAAATATTTAATCATTTTATCAATGTACTAGGAAAAAATTTATTCATGTATGTGGTTTTTTTACATAAAAATAGAAAAATTTCCCTGAGAGGTCTCCAGATGCTTCACCTTTTTATTGATGTACAGTCCATACTTCTCGGTACTGAGTACATAGTTAATACACTTTTTAAAAATTCTGAGCACTCATAGGCGTCAGAGTCAGAACCCAGATAATTTTTACCGATGGGCTTCAAGCAAATTAATTTTAAATCTAAAAAGTTCAGAAAAAATCGAATCGTTTACGAAAAAAAATCAACGTTTTAATTTCTAATTTAAATGTATTGTAAGTTTTAAAATTCACCAAAAAGTCATCTGGTAAATATTGTATATAAATTTTAAAAAATCAGATTTTTTAAAAATCAAGTGTTAATTATTGAATAGTAACTAATATAATCAATTAAGTATTAATCACATATTGATAATATTAATTATAAATGATTATAACTAATAGTTATAAATAATAATAATTAATAGATATTAATCATATTACTAATATTAATTATCAATACGTAATATATATTAATTATATTAGTATAATTAATTTAATATTCCCCTGTTTGCAGTCCATGCTTTTCGGGAGGACCAACCCCCCTTCCTCACATATTAACAACCCTACTTACGCCTATGGTCTAAAATACTTGTTCCGAAAAAGTTGAAATCGGTATAGTATCGAATTTATAATTTCTTTAAGTTCAGTTCTGCAAATATGTATTGCAGTTTTTTCAGCTAAGAATAAAGTGGTACAATTTCATGGTTTGATTGTTGTTTTTGCTATTTTAGATACCAGTATTGCCCGTTATAATTCACTCGAATGAAGCACTGATTAAAGACGATACATTTTTACACAAAGGCGGCTATCTCAACAATCGCTTACTATAACAGAAAAGTTGTTGCATTGTCTTCCTCTGTTGGCATCGTTAGTATTCACAATGAATTATTGAAAAGTTATGTTTTCTACAGTTGGTCAGTGATTTAGGTTTTTATCATTCTACACGTTCATTTTAACACATTGAACATTACATTTCCTTCATTTCAGATTGTAATTTTAATAGTGCTAAAAATAATCCCAAATGAAATAATGAGTTGCATTCCGACATCTCACTCATATGCCTTAAAAGTGAGTATTTTAAATTTTGACAATTTGAAAAGGATGTATTCCTGTGTAGTACAATTTCAATTCGTGATTGTTTAATTTGTGCAAAGTTTTTCACTCTTTAGTCCTTACACTATAATCAAAATAAAGTTTTTTCAAGCCCTACCACTGACCCAAGGCCTTCGCTAGTATAAGGGTGGTGCCACTAGATTGGCGGTAGTGTATTTCAATGTGAACGATCAACCCATGAGAATTTAGTTCGAGTCAGAATAATAAGTGAAATAGAGGGAAGACAGCAGAAACTGACGAACGCGTAGTCAAGTCTTTTGTTTCGAAAAGAAATCGTGCTTATTAATTACCCAGTCTTATTTATTAGCCGCAAATCGAAATCAAGTGTACATAATAAAGTTAAAGATTACGTTGGATACGGTTGGTTTACCAATCTTAGTTCTCAACATAACAATGCTACAGACCTTACAATCAAAGAATGCATTCTGCTATCAGAAATTCCACCACAAATTTGAATAGTCCAGCAAAACAAAAGATTCTCCAGAGCAGTGGGGGGAACGATTCTCTTTTTCATTGGAGAAAAACTAGCACATCGTTGATCTACAAGTGAAACACTAAACATAGAAGAGGGAAATATTCTTAATCAACTACGTCCAGAAGAAATGTGACATTCATGTGAAGAAAAGGTGATTTCCACCATCCTAAAGAACACCGCCACTCTGGCTTAGAAAAGCTAAACAACTGGAATCTCGGAAGATTTCAAGCACGTTTCACTTGTTCGCCGACGATGGAAGGGTTTCGAGACTGCATTGCTCTTGAGAGGAGAAAACAATTCGTATTATATGGATTATTAGCCACTGTGCCCGTTGTTGCCCGTGCCAGTTGCTTTTGTGGGTTTATTGGTTTGCTTCGTAAACCAAATAGGAATTCGTAGCCTATTGGATAACAGCCATCACACATTCCCATTTGGTTTACGAATTTGTATAGCCTATTGGATAACAGCCTTACGGAGTTGACCGTGGTGTTGGTTTACATCACCAACCAGAAGATATAAATATTTAGTTGATAAATTATTTATTCAAAGAAAATCAAACGTACAAGGTATCTATCTGGTGTGAAATTTTCCGCAAATTTGAAATCCGTTGAAATTTTTATTCTATCTTTTAACGATCGCTGAGGTTGAAAGAAGCACTAAAGTACGCCAGTGATAGCTTTAATAATTTCTTTTGTTTCACTCGAATCCGTTTCTCAGGAAATCAAAATGAATGAATCTCGATGGTCATTCGAATCTGTTCGCTCCCATTCGAGACGGAAGGGGGAAAAATTTGGCATGGTTCCAAAGGCTGACGTCAATAGTGACGCGAAGGACAAAAATCTAAATTTTTTTTTATGCTTCTTCATTTCCCGAAAGAAGAAAGAACGGTGAAAATAACTATTAAATTCAAGTTTAAATTGTTCTTGATTGAATTTTAAAATTCGACACGACCCAGAAATTGCAAAATATTCGGACTACCTGAGTTCCAAATCCCATTACTGTATGTGTCATAGATTCGTCAGGACTTTGCGTGCAGAAAACAAACAAACACTTCCTTTAAAGCAGTAGAGATGGATGAATTTAAATTGATGATCACACACTCTTAATAATACCAACAAGCATAATAATACCATAATAATAATCGTCGAGCTTCTTAACGACTCCCCTGTGTTAAGACCTCATAAAAGTGCATTTGAATATTACAGATTCTGCAAATATCGACCGCCATGATTCTTCTCGCCAATGGAATTCCCATATCGAACAGGGGGACATCGACGAACGAGCCAACTTGGAAACCTCACAACGATTTGAGTCTCTCTGCTTTGAGGGGACGCGTGGAGGAAACAAGTGGCAACGAAGACGTTCGACGAGCCCTCAATGTCAATGTCCACCTCGTCCACCCTAGTCCCGAAGTTGCGCCAGAAGAGGATGGGACGGTGTCCGACGGACATCTCAACTCGAAGGCTCACGACAATGACTCATCGCCACGACCCGAAATAGTTGACGCTTTTGCGAAGGAATTGATGCACTACTTGGAAAACTACAAAGAACCCGAACATAATAATAGCCTCCCCTCTTGGTCGAGGGACTCGGATGCTTTGGGAGAAGAATTTTCCAATAATCTTCATAAAAGTCCTCACGGAGAATCATTTGAATGGAACGGCGATAGACATTTATGCGACGAGTGTTTTCAACAGGAGCAGGTTCACGATTCACTGTGAGTCATTTTAAATTTGTAAAGGTCATCCACTTCGTCCAACAAAACGCCAACATTAATGACAGTTAAATTCTTGTTGCATTTGTTGGACGAATTGGATAGTGGCATTGGGTGGCGATCTTCGGGCTTGGTATTGCCAGTCTACCGACTGCTGTTGGCCAAAAAAAGTAGTTTTTGCCTTGCTTCTTCCCCTCTGTCCAAGTAACCCACGAGCTAATACTAAAAAGATTATGTATAAAATTTGACCCACTGCTTTAAAAGGTTCGCCGTCCCTGTCCTTAACCGTTAAAGATAGAGTAAAAGTTTTTGCGGATTTGAAACCTGTGGAAAATTTGTTGGACAAAATAATGTGAAAACCTGTGAAAAGATAATTTTTTTTTATAATTAAGCCGAATACAAGTCACGTACAACATTCAGAGGGATACGTTCCCACTCAAATTGCAAAAAAGTCCCTAATTCAGAAAGTGTCCTCGCAGCTTGTTTTCCAAAATACCCCACAAAGGTTCAATTCTATTGAGATCAGGGGACTGAGGGGGCCGGATGAGGTGCTCAGTCGTGTTCATAAAACCAGTCTCGGGCAATTCCTCTGGTGTGAATGGGGGCATTATCATCTTGGAAGACTGGTCGTTTATCAGGAAACACAGTTTGCACCATTGGGTGAAGGTGATCGGCCAGAAGACTGACATAATCATCTCTTGTAACACGGCCATTCAGAACAACAAGTGGGCCAAGACCACGATGGGATATCGCACCCCAGATCATCACTGAACCGCCGCCATGCTTAACCGTAGGCTGAAGACAGTCAACTTGATAGACTTGTGGTGGCGTTCTCCAAACGTAAACACGTCCATTTGTCGGGAATAATGTGAACGACGATTCATCTGACCATATTACATTCTCCCATTGTTGTTGTGTCCAATTTTTATGCTCGCGACACCCTATTCGTCGCTTCAAGGCATTGCATGGTGCAATCAATGGTTTTGAAATAGCCGTTCTACCATGAATATTTGCCATAAGCAGTTCACGCCGGATAGGTTTTGATGAAACTGCTTACTGTAGATGTGTGTTCATCTCAGATGTTATCTGGGATGCTGTTGTCTTGTGCTTTTGGCCACAATCCGCTTCAAAACCCTTCTGTCTCTGTCATTCAGTTTCGATTTTCGACCACTGTTGTGGTTTTTAGATGATGTTTTTCTCTGTTTCATATATGCTGACATTACAGTCGACACTGAACTTCTCCCAACACCTAGAAGGGTGGCCGTTATCGTTATTGAGGCTCCAGCAAGACGGGCCCCAACAATCATGCCTCGAACGAAATCAGAGAGGTCAGCCACAACGCAATTTTAACATAGAAATATATTTCGCTTCTGACTTTTATCACTGCTAGTAGCAGACTGATGTGTGTACTTTCTCATCCGCTAGGTGGCACCCTTCACCGCTAGAGGGCAGGAATATACGAGAGGTTTCTTTCGAGTGCTATTTTTTTCACAGATATATCTTTGTTGTGGTAAAGTTACATAACACGATGGATTTTTAAAATTTCTGAATTTTAAATTCTTGAAAACTTTTGCCCATTTGTCGGATGTAAGAGATCCCTCCGTCGCGAGGAGTTGTTATGACCAAACTTATGCAGTTTTACTACTATATTTGTATAAAAGCAACTGTGGGATCGAAAACTCCAATAATTATGAAAAGGGAAAAGGTATTTTAATTAACATCTCACCAGAACAGTACGGGCTATTGGCGACAGTCGTGATCAAGCCCAAGTGAAAAGATCCGAAGACAACGCCTCGCGATTTTGAACTACGGTTAATTATTCTGACGTCATTACAGATCCAATATAGTTCAACTAACGCATTTCTTCCGTTATTGACTAGATCATTGTTAGAGCCAGCCTATCCTTGCGATGACTGGGACTCTAAGTCTCGCACCTGCTTTCTGGACAGGAACATTGGAGACACGGTGACGTTTCAATTGCGATTCGAACACACGCGGAAAACTATTCCGAGAATCACTTGGAAGCAAGAGTTCCACATTCTGCACAAGAGCAGGAGGACCGAACACGTTATACAACCCGGTAAATTTCTGTTAACCCTACTTCAAAAACGAACTACTGTTTTGAAATTTAAATACCGAAACCATTCACTTACAAATTATTTAAATACACTCTTTGCCATAAAAATTTGCGCACCAAGAAAAAGTCGTCAAAATGAAACGAAAGTTTACACATGTCAGTACTACTTTGATATAAGTAAGTGATTAGAAAATCAAAGAAAAAGGATCATTTATTGCAGAAAAAAGTACAAATGAACGGAAGTTTTAGTACTCTGTTGGACCCCCTCTAGCGCGAATGCACGAAGCGATACGAGAGGGCATTGAGGCATACAAGTTCCGTATGATGTCCTGAGACATTTCGTTCCACAGTTGCTTTAAACACGCCTCTAGTTCGACCAAACTCGTAGGGTGTCCAACTTGCCGTCCCAAATGATACCAGATAGGCTCGATTGGTGACAAATCTGGGGATCGAGCAGGCCAGGGAAGGGTGGTAATGTGGCGGGGGCAGTATTGTGACATTCTTGCTGTGTGTGGCCGAGCATTGTCTTGTTGAAAAATGGCTCTTTTGAGCCCTGCCATGAATGGCATCACATGTGACTGAAGGATGTCATGGACGTACCGCTGGGCTGTCATTGTGTCATGGATCAATATTAGAGGTGACCGTGTATCGTACGCAATGGCACCCCATACCATCACACCAGCTGTGGGAGCGGTGTGTCGCTGTAAAGCGAAGGCAGGATTGAGGCGTTCCTCACGAGGCCTCCACACACCAACACGATTGTCATCACTGCTCAAATTGAATCTAGATTCGTCGCTGAAGACGACCTAATTCCATTTCGTTGCAGTCCAATCACGTCGTGCGCAACACCACTCCAAACGGAGGCGTCGGTGGTTGGATGTCATTGGCAGCACACGCAATGGGCGCCGCGATACCAGATGTCCTTCAGTCAGGCGCCTTGCGATGGTTCGGGAAGACACAGGGGTCCGTAGTGAAGGTGCTGCCTGTGTCTGGATAGCGGCCAATGAGGCAGTTGGCTCTACGCGTGCGTTTCGTATGATGTGACGGTTTTCTCGACGACTGGTCTGTCGAAGGCGTCCTGAGCCTGGTCGCCGTGTAACTGACGTCTCTTCTGTCCACTGGTCCCCTCCTGATTTTACTGTGAGGAGTCACAGTAAAATCAGAACGACCTACTTAACGAGCTACTCGCCGAGCTGACCACCCAGCTTCCATCATCTCGATGATTCTTCCCCTCTCGAACTCTGGCAGCTCATACTGTCTTCGATGGCGGCGTAACGGCATGTCTACCTCAGCGTTTCCTTTTCAAAAGATTAAGTACACTCAAACAAGCTCTGCTTACCTGTTTTATACTCCAAGGAGAACGAAGTTCAACGCCCTCTAGTGGCATTACGGAATGCGCAATCAAGCTGCATTTCTAATCATTTGCATATCTGGTCGACATGTACCTTCATGCCAAGTTTTGTTACGATCCCACAATTATTTCTTGGTGCGTCAATTTTTATGGCAATGAGGGTACATTACAGCTGTAGAGTGTAAAATTTAAACTTCTTAAATTATGTAGTCTATGGAGACATTGAAACTAGGTTTTTGAATACCATTAGAGTGGTCGGAAATCGTATGTGTTGTCGCATTTCATGATAATGATACGCAATTCTATTAGAATTACTAATGCACACCACGTTTAAACGGTTCTGATAATTTCAATAGACAATGGGACATCGCCTGTTACACATCTTAGCGGTTTTATAATTTTGAAATTGGTGATAAATAATTCCATTAACTTGCCCCCCCCCTCTCTACTAGGCTTGATAAATAAGAACTCTAACCTGTTAGTACCAGGTTGGTAGGTAAGTTTTTTAATTATAACGTTGAACTGGAGCAACACAACGGACTATTGGCGAGGGGTCGGGTTCAGATCCTAGGACAACAGCACGTCATTTTGAACCGCGGTCAGATGACGAGGTCACACCGGGCCAACGTGATGACATTCGAGGCATCGACCGATTGAACATACTCTATCCCTTTTCGTACACGACGGTCTTTTGTTGGATTCGAACTCGCACCCCTCCTGTTGCTAATCCGTTACTCTTCCCAATGGAGTCCCTTTGTTAGTGCCAATCTGTACTATTATAAAAGGAAGTGTTTGTTTGTCTGTTTCTTTCCACAAAATCCTGACTATTCTATGGCACTTACAGCAATTAGATTTGGCGCACAGGTAGTCCAATTTTTTGCAATTTTTGGGTCGCGGCGAATTTTAAAATTCAATCTAGAACATCTAAAAAAGAATTTAATGAAATTTAATCATTATTGAATGCTACAGCACAGAAGAGATCACAGATTCTAAATTTATTGTTTTCGTTTCTGTTTTGATTTTGCGCGAAATTTCCAGCCGACGATAAAAACAAACAATCTTTTAACCGGAGTCAATTAGTTCTTTTTCTATCTCCTAGACCGTTAAAGATAGAGTAAAAATTTTAGCGGATTTGAAATATGCGGAAAATTTCACTTCAGATCAATATCTAAAATCATGACTTTCTTTATACAAATAAATTTTAAATTGAATATATCTTTTATATTTTCGTATGAGATTGTGACGTCACGGTAACTTTCCCTTTCCAAAATTAAACAGATTGCATTTCGTGCCCTCTTTGATTTCAGTGGAGAGCAAAATATAAAAGACATTTTGACAGGCATTGTTTCGTTCTTTTTCGTAAAAGCGGATTCGTTAAAGATAGATTAAGAATTTCAACGGATTTGAAATCTGCGGAAAATTTTACACCAGAATAATACCTTATATCACGGGCACGGGCCACGCCGGGCTCGCCACGCAGATGTTATTAGACGATACATGCAATGGTTTTACTTGAAAGAAATATTAGCAGACTAAGGGGACATGCACGAAGAGTACATTGTATAGTAAAGTACAAATGTCAGGCAAAATCCTTTAAGAAATTATATAGAAATACCTTATCAAATTGGCAGAACAGTTTTAGGAAGATAAAAAGTGTGGAAAATAAGAGTAACTTAAACATAAAAGCTAACACATTTTTAGAAATAATTCTTTTTTTAATCTCGAATTCATCTGATTGTAAAATAATTCCAAATAAAATTTCGGTCATTTTGTGAGAATCCCTTTTTAACCTGAATGTTTGAAGCAATGTAGAAACTGTAAAGCTAAAAATGTTTTTAGATGAACCGATGTGGAATATTGTGATTGGTAGTAAAGGCTATGAATTCCGAGTGAGCCCTATAACCGAAATGGACGTGGATTCCAACGTCTTCTCGGCTTCTTTGCACGAACCGGAGGACACACATGGCAAGAAAATATACTTTAGTATAAGACCTATTCCAATCGGTGAGATATTTACCCTATGTATTTAGAGATACGTGCAAATAAGTTGGTACATAATATTACATGTAAGACGAATGTGTGTTCAATATGGGTTTGTGTGCTGCAAAATACCTAATTGCAATAAAATTGCACAGTTCTTTAAGAAAATTTTAATCTGATGTGTTCGATAGTAGATGAGCACTTGTATTAGTTCATTCCTTTAGATAGAGTAGATGGTGCCAATGCACCGCTCACTTAAGTGATAGTTCAATGAGGTATTTGCATGTGCGATGGTTTTGCTTACAAATCAACTTTTCTAGTATTTCTAAGATTCAAAATCCTTAAATATTGCGTTTAAACTTTCAAAATAATTTTGAAATGAAATTTTGTTGAAAACGAAACAAAGTCCGTGATCCGAAAACAGGCCGCCATTGGATGTGACGTCATTGCGCATAGCTGAGCTTTTGTTTTCATCTCTCATCTATGCTCCATGTATACTCGCAATCGCTTTTGTATGAAATCAACACGTGTCTAAATTGATTCGCAAATTTATTTCATAAGCAGCAGTAAATATGATAGTAACTGTTTATTAAAAGTACTTCATGAACCAACACATCACTAGTACAAATACTGTTTATAAAGGGCAATCCTAAAAAATAAACAAGTGAAAAGTTCAATTAATAATTTAAAATATTATGCAGAACAGAAATATTCGAAGAGTTTTGGAAAAGGTTTCAGAAATGCATAAAGCCCTTTTACACTAAGTATCATTACTGAACTTGTCCAAATTATAAACAGTTATAAACTTGTCCAAGTTATAAACAACCATAGCTACGCCGGCGCAGTAGGTTACTATGCGCTGTGACGTCAGAGAGCAGCCGTTACGAAATTCCTGTTTTTCCCGCCAATACCGGAAACGAAATTTAAAAATTAAAATCTCGGCTGCCACCAGTACAGGAATGTTCGTCAACTAGCGTTCGCTTCAGGCCCTTTCCAGCCTGATTTATGTATATTTATGATAGAGTAAATGACTATGTTCATTTTCAATAAACATTTTCAGTTACAATGGACTTAGATAAGCTTTTCTAGGAATGTTCTAATATTTTTTTAGCTTTCAAAAGAAAGAGTGAGTGCTATGCTACTTTTTCTGTCTAGGAAATGTGTGACACAACTTACAGGTTGTATTCGTCTAGAGCAGTGGTTCTTATCCTTTTTAGTTCTCGTACCCCCTTAAAAAATGTGTTCGATTTCTTTATTTATGAAATTACATCTATTGCAAGATTATTTATTTATTGAGAACTAAACACGAACATTTACATATACGTACTAACAATATTTCAATTTTTAATGGCTACGTTGTTTATTTAGAATGTATATGAATTATACTTTCGAAGTGAGACTTCTTTTTTGAAGGAGCCACTCGTAAGTCCTCTTTTGCATGTAGCGATTTCTGGCTTTTGTTTTGATGTGCAAAAGTGATGCAAATTCTGACCCTGATGATGACTCACATTCAAAACATTATGTTGCATTTTTTTCGTGGAAGAAATAATGAATGCGATCTAAAAATGGTGATTATTTAAAATAGAAGTTTTTTTAAGGCTGAGTATTATATTTCTCAGTTAATAGGTTTTTCTATCCTGGTGCATTTTGGTGCCGTCTTCGAAGCCGCATCGCTTACTCCAGTTTCGATACCTCAGTGGCTGAGGCAAGGGTAGAGTGGGGGTCCCAAAAGTCGACGGGGCTTTCGCTAGTTAGTTTCTCACAGGCGGTAGTTTCCATCGAACATTTAGAAACGTCTCTCGCACCCTCAAGAGAGCACACAACCCGGGTTAAGAACCACTAAGACCAAGCTCTAGAACCTTGGTTAACTAGTCTTAATACTACTAAAGCATAAGAGAATCTTTACTTGTTCGGTAAAACCATTGTGGGATCGTGGCGACTGGAAAAAAAACGTTTCCACGAGAAGGGAGCCGACAGCCACGTGTGATAATAACTCAGCGTTCGACTCTTGTGCACCCAGATTTCCACCTGACACCTGGTGTTTGTGGCGGACCGGCGGCTAACGGTTTCACGACCCTTTCGCACGTGTGTGGATTTGACACCCCTTGAGTGTGGGAGGTGTCATTTGAAAAAGAAGCGACGGGGGCCACGAGAGGTGGATGCCACGAGAAGGAAGGCAAGGAACTCGAGCGAGAGAAGCCTCAGAGGAAAGTGGTGGACGAGATAGCTCTGGATAGTTATACGGGGAAGTCAAACCCCGGGGAAAACAAAAAGACAAACTATGAGAAGAAAAACACTGACTGTTTCTTCAGGAACATTAGTTCATTAATTGCGTTGTGTAAATAGGCGTGTGGATAGTTCCAGTTGTAAATTCAAACCTTAAGAGTGTAATAAAAATAACTTATACGGGTATTCAGCTTTGTCCAACTTCATTTGTATAACTGTGAAGCCCCAAAACACCACTCCATTAGCTTGATCACTTCTCTTCCTAGGGTCAAAGAAAACATCGTACCTCGATTGCAAGTTCGTTCGGATCTACAATGCAGACTGTTTTGACTTGCTCCAAATTCAAATCACACTCAAAACATCCCAATGAATAACCCCCCCCCCCTTTTTTTTTTCTTTCTGTTTTACATCACTTTCAACAATACCACAGGCACGACACGCAACATAAAAAAAAACGGTAGAACGTATCAAAGTCCACACATTTCAGTTCTGATCATCACACTTTTGTTTCTTTTTTAAAAAGAGAGTATCCACACACACACACACACACACACACACACACACACACACACACACACACCTGTTACTCATCTCTTCGTCCATCCCCCCATTAAAGGTGGAAATTAACGGTCGCCACGTGGCGACTGAATGCTTGAGTTTAGAGACTGAAATATTTTGCTACAGTCGCCATACTTTCTGAAAAATATTTGTTTATAAGTGAACACACATATCTAAAGCGTGCGTATATTCTACAAAATATGTGAACGCTCATAAGGGGCCACTGAATGAAACAAATTCAGTAGCCACTGGCCACTTACAAAATTTCTTAATTTTCACCTTTATCTCCCCAACCCCCACCCCACTACGTAAAAAAATGTCCTTCTGTGCATGCGCAGAGGAAAGCCATTGTAACGTTTCCGGTCTCTATTTAGACGTTACACCGGTTCTATTACAATAAAATGTTTATTTGAAAAGTAATTTGAAGATTATTTACGAAGTTAAAATTTATAATTGTTTGAAATAACGCAGCATTGAACACGAATCTGGCAAGAGGCTGGCTCAGATCTTAAGACTGTGGACGATGCTCGAAGGAAATCCATCTTGGAAAGTCGACCCCGGTGGGTCTCAATGACACCTGTAGCATAAGGGGAAGCTGAGAAACCTTTCTTTCGGCATCATGCAAAAGACGTGACAGGCAGAGCAACAAGTCCTTTCCGAGGACAGATTGAACATCTTTATAGCCCGGGTGTCCACACAACTGCCAACACGCGTGTTCTTCTGAGGGTGGCCCGAGACAGTCCAGGTGTCGACAACTTGTTTTCGAGTTGAGGGCGATCTAAATCCCAGATGTGGGAAATCGAGACAGATCCATCTGTCTCTGCACAACACTTCTTCACTCACACGCCGTTTATCCGAAACTAGGGTCCCGCCCCCTGCTCGCTAACATTAGCTAAACCCAGAGGATTGCTTTGCAATCCTCATTGGTTCGCTGCTCGAACCTTGCTCGTTTCGCTCGCATCAATGAAGACATTGTTTACAAAATATGATACTTCAAAAAATATTTTTCAAATATAAATTTGTTGTACTACAGAAAAGTTATTCAGCACCTCTGAAATCAGAACTCGAACAATTTGGAATTCAAATGCAAACTTTGAGCCAATTTTGACTCGAAATGTGAGCGCTGCTTTGGAAATCGAATACCCAGCATGTCGTTTGTAAGCTGCAACAGCTCGACAAAATATTCATTTTTTTTTCAATAAAATTTCATCCGATAACGCTATAAATTCAATTGAGGCGCTAGGCTTCGTGGTAAACAAACAATCGTACAGTTGCCAAAAACGCGATTACGTCTTTTTTGTGTGCCATGTAAGATAAATATATACATAGATTTCCATCTCTCTTAATAGTGAGTCCCACTTGAAACGTTTTGTTCCTATTTTGAGTGTCTTCCAAATTCTCTAGACCTAGGTTTCGTGTATCCCGGTGAGACGCTGTTCCTGAACATGGAGAGTTTCATCTCTCTGCCCTTCGAGTCCCTACAGTACTCGTGGTACGTGGAGGAAAAAGGCGACTCTAGGACCCTTCCGAGCAACATGAAGAAGAGCTTCTCTGGGAACGCCCTGGTTGTATCTGAGCTTCGCAAGGAACAGGAGGGCGTCGTCACCTGCTCCGTCTTCACCAACTTGGGATTCTTGGTCGCCAAGAAGAGATTCCTCATCAAGGAGATCACGGAGAGTGAGTTCGCCTGTCTCACTCGAAACGAAGGACCGCGAACTAATGGTGGCTCCACGCCAACGGTGACAGCAACAGAAACAGGCGACATTTGGTCGCCCGTCTCTGTTGATGTTATAAAAGTCTTCACACACGCTAGCGACAGCAACTTATTTCCGCATGCGCATAATCTTCTTTTTCAAAAGCAAAACATTTATTTCAGCTTCTGCAAGATGGCTGACAGATCGCGTCCACGTTTAATAAAACTTCTTTTACAGCGAAGACGATTGCTTTTGAAGCTTCTGACTGATGACGAAAGAAGGCAGTGGGTGAAAAACATCAACCGAAATCGGATTAGGCTTTATTCTGATTGGCTGTCGGCATGGCGATAGAGACAAAATTTGAACTTCCTTAAAGACTTGAAAGCGCAGCGACAGAGACAAGCTGAGAGAAACAGAATTTCTAATATGCATGCGCAATAATGAAAAGACATGTTTTATGTCTTTGTCGCCGTTGGTGTGAAGCCACCATTACGGACTAGCAAACGAGAGGTTGCGAGTGAATTTGCGTGAATTTTTTTTATTACAATAGTATAATAGCAGATATATAAACAGGAATAATTTTAAATAAAGAAAAAAACCTTTTTAATGCAATGCAACAAATTTTACTAGCAAGTCTTCTAATTTTTCAGTGCGATATTTACTCTGAACCTGTCCGTTATTTTGCTTTGTTTTATCCAGTAGGTCCAGGTTTAACTCCTTGTTCTTTAAAATTTGTCGGAAAGATGTAAAAAAAGTTAGAAAAAAAATGCCGGTTAGCAAAAGGTCCGGATTTTGGAAGTCCGGATATGGGACTTTGTACTGTATATATGCTTTGATGGCCTCATATATAATACAACACAAAACTAAGTATTGAGTTGTAAAATATTTTTCAGACGAAGCACTGGTGCTGCCATCTAACCCAAACCTACAAACTCAAAACCTCGTCTTGCTGAATCACCATCTGCCTCTGAGACGGAGCTACAGGAAGATCAAAGTTGAAGAACAAATCGAGCAGCGTCTTCAAGAAGTGGAAGATAGTAAGGAAGGTTTCGAAGTCAGAAGTGAGGAAGATTATCCCCTCGTGAAGACGAACCAGCACAAATATCCAAAGGATGGTTACTCGAGTGTTTCCAATTCCGGTCTTCGGGATACGAACGCAGGGGATCCATCTCGTCAGCTACCCCCTCCAGCGTCCAAAATAGTCGCAGACAAAGTGTTCGAACAGCGCGAATCGGATCGGAATGAAAGAATGTTTCAACATATTTCGCCCACGACGCAAAAAGACAGCGTGGACTCTACTGATACATTCTACATGAACCCACCCGTTTTCCCAGAAAGCACCGAGCAGAATCATTGGATGCCTCCAAAGTCAGACGGACATTTCCGTTCCAGCCATCCCGGGACTCATTCGAATAGCGCGGAAGGAGACCCTCGACCCGAAGACAAGCTGTCCAAACTGATTGCGGAATGCTACCGGGCGAGGCAGTGTTCGGGACACGCCACCTGCATGCTGCACAATGGCAGACAGGAAGCTGGATGGTGTCGTTGCCAATCGAACTATCGTGGCAATGGTATATCTTGTTGGGAAAATATGAGCTCCGGACCCTGAAGGAAATGTCTCAAGTAGATTCGTATTCTCGTATTCCGACACATATTTAAAGCACCTTTCTTCTTGCAGAGCTCCCTTATATTTCGATTCTCTAATAAAATATCAAAAGCCAAGCACTTAGTGTTGTAGTTTTGTACCTCGTTCTTTTATCGTATAAGTTTAACGAGCAAATGCAGAATGGAATTTCAGTCGGAATGTGGTAGGTTCATGGAAGTAGGAAAGATAATGGAAATGCCTTTACTTTATGCTGTTGAAGCCAAAACCATAACTGCGCCGCCATCTTGGTGCTTTAAAAACAGTGTGCTGGTGCATGTTAATCAACGTGGTTATACCGTTTTTGAACTTCCATGGTTTTTTATTGAGGATTTTAGCACCATTTTATTAGTTTTGATTTGAATATGACGTCTTGTGTCGCCTACGGGAGTACATTCCGAAATACAAAGAAGATCTCTGGAATATAGTTTCATAGGTAAGTTTAATTTGATGTATCTTTAGGCTGATAGCTTTATAACCTGTAACTTCTAAGTGTCCAAGCAGCATTATATTCAAAATTAGACGTATCTAAAAACATTTAAAGAATTATTTTGAAAAGTTGGCTGATTTATCCAAAGAGATTATTAATTTTATTAATTAAGTAACAGAATTGTACGATTTTGATTTTTTAACTTACCCGTTGTAATAAGAGTTAGAAACTGTTTTTTAGGAAAGTTTAACTTTTATTTAATGAAAAAGTATTACAGTCAACTAAACAGTAGCGGTATTTTTAGTACATAGGTGAAAATATTACCTCATGTTACATGATTTAGAATGAAACAGCTTTGCTAACAGTTATAAAATTCGAATTATAAACATTACTTTTGGTTTTCTAAAACGCCTTTTTTTTTTTTTTGTTAGTTCAATTTTTTTTTTTTTTGCGTTGAGCAACTAAGTAACTGCTTGAATGCTATTGAAACCTTGGACTGTGAGCAACTTGCTAATGAGTTTTTAGAAGACAAGTAAACTTAAAACATTGTAACTGTATGAAGTTTAAACACACATATTTATTTTTATTATCAAAGTAAGTAATTGTAAAGAAGTTCGATTTAGTGGATTTTTAGATTGAATTAGTTTATGTAATAAATTTTTGTTTTAATAGTCTAAGATACACAGTAAAACTTGTAATACAGTTGGGACTTGAAAAAAATATGGCTAGACAAGTTTATCATTAGACAGGAACAATATACATTGGTTTCAATGCATCTATCAATTCATTGTATAACTAAAATAGTTTTCATTTCAGGTTTCTAAAAAATCCCCAGAACGTAGAGATGCATGGATAAACAGTGCATAATCATAAAGCGGTACATAATAAGAAGTAAAATACCACAAGAAAATAAATATTTAGAATGAATGATTGGTTCAAAAGTGTGTGTATTTCAATGTATGCAGGAAATCAATAAAATGAATTTCAATGTTTAATTGTGGAAACCAATTTGGATACAATTTATAAAAACAAGAATGAGGGATACATAGTAGCACGAGACTATTAGGCACTAGAGGGCAGAAGCTATGTATGAGATCAGCTAATCTAAATTAAAACATTACTGAGAAATGGTATTTGTAGGATACCTATAATTTTACTAATCATTGAGTTTTTACCAATTTAAAAACTGTTTTAAAACATTTTGCATGCCAATGATAAACAACAACAAAAAAACTAACAATGTTAGTTTTTTATTTCTTTATTGTAATTATATTATAGCATATTCATCACAAAATTTAAAAGCAAACGGGAAAAAGGTAGTAAATTCTTTTTATATATCATACTTAAATCATCATTAAGAAAACAAAATATTGCCAAAATTAGAAACATTTCATTTATTTAGCATCGCTAAGTTGCAAAATGAATAAACACTTTTTAATATGAAAAAAAAAAAAAAAAAATGCGCCTTATAAAAAGTTTTTTAAAAGCGCATGCGCGGCCGCCATCTTGGTGCCTTAAAACCATGAAAATATCGGCTTCAGTTAACATTGTTAGGGCACTTCCTTATCTTTCCTACTTCCATGGGTAGGTTAGGTATTTAACCTTCCAGCGGTCGCGCCCTTCACACCAACGTGAATGGTCGCGAATATTTCTAGTATTTTAAACACTATTTTAAATACACTATTTTAAAATGCAAAATTAAATGCAAAAAGTTTTAAAATTTAAAATGTAAAATTAAATGTAAAAGGTGTTAAAATTTAAAATGTAAAATTAAATGTAAAAGGTGTTAAAATTTAAAATGTAAAAGGTGTTAAAATTTAAAATGTTTAGGGTGTATTTATTGAAATTATGCTTTAAATAATATCAATACAATTTATTTAAGGAAATGCTATACAAATTTCTATATTGTTTCTTTATTTAATATGTAATATAAATTATGTAAATATAGGGTATTAAAAAATTTTAAATGCTCAAAGAATTGTATTTATGAGGTGAAAATGAAAGGAATGAAATTGCCGATATAGTTAATTCATTATTTACGTTTAAGTAACATAATATCGTAAAAAATAACATAATAAAAAATTTCTTGTAACTAAAAAAACAGATATAATAAATACTTACGGTCTCGCGTATCTGTTAAATATAAATGAAGGAGTAATAGCCAAGAGCGAGTATTCGTAGCGCCATCTGGTCTAAAAATATATAACTAAAATCAACTCTAGTGCATCTCCCACATACGCGCGACCGCTTGAATGTTAATTAACGTCGCACTGGAGCAACACACGGGAGATTGACTACCGTCCGCCATCTTCAACCTCAAGCGAAAGATCAGAGGACAACGAGACCCCTAGTGACATCTTCAGCCTCAAAGACAGCTGTTCGTCAGGTGGTAGTCCCAAGAGAAAGTTCATACTCGACCCCATAGGTAAAAATGCATCGAATGAAAAGAGACCCAAAAAAGTTAAATTAAAGTTTCCTAAAGCACCACCTTAAACAGCAATAATGCACCCGACTCTAATCGCTCGACCTCGGTTGAGAATTCCTATTCGTGACTGGATAAAAGTGATTTAAAATGTTCAATGCAGGGTCATTCCCTGTTGAAATGAGCAAAAATAAGAAAAGCCACCTGTGGCCGTGTGGTGACGTTTATAGATAACTAAGACAACTGCGTGGCCAGCACGACGTTGCCCGTGACAGTTATTTTCGGGGGGGGGGGGGCAGGTGCGACCAATGTTCGTCAACGCTAGCAAACCCCCGGTGATTACTACGCATTCCCATTTGATTTGCTTCGTCGTGATGGCCTCAAAGAGTCTAATAATAAATAAATGCCAGGAAAAAAATTAATTGAAGAATATTTTTGAATTAAATTTTAAAATCGGGTTCGACCCATTAAATTCGAAAACAATTGTGACACTGGTATGTGGTCTCATTCCTCATCTGTGTGAGAGAAAGCATCAATTTAAGGAATGAGGGACACCTCCACCCGACATGACACGGGCATGTCACCAGAAATCAAACTGAATGAATCTTATCTCTCTCTCTTTTTTTTTAAATTTTTTTTTTAACGATTGCGAAGAACAAATCCTCCACGGCGAACACTGACGTCAGACTTGGCACAATTCCTGAAAGGTTGAAAACGTTGATTCAAGGAAGAAATAACTAACCAATTCATTTTTAAATATTCTAGATTAAATTTGAAAATTTGGGCTAAACACACACAATTAAGACTGCCTGTGTGCTAAATTTCATTATCATAATAAAGAAAAAACAATAACGTTCGCCAGAACCCGGTGATTGCTACGCAATTCAAAAAACGACGGCAATAGCCCATTGTGTTGGTCCCATTTCGACGTTAATTAAATACCTACCTATTGTTATGAATATGAACATGAAATCTAGAGGCTTTAGGAAACCTTTTATTAACAGAATTGTGCATACTAGTTACAAAAATGAATAGTACATTTTCCAGACAGTACATGTTGCTAGTTTACATTACACAGACTTGGTGTTGCCATTAAAGCATAATATCACATTCACCCCTCCCTAGAGTGCATATATGATAAGTGGCGACAAAGGACCCAATTTGGCCCAATGCGCATGCGCGTCAGCCATTTTTCTACCAGAATCGTCTCAAAGAAGGCTGCTGGACGAATTAATATATCATTTCAAGGAGAACAAAAAGCATATGATTGTTATAATATGGATACTTTCGGTATAAATGAATCCTATAAACGCTCAATTACATGTGTAATTGATGAGATGGATTGCACAACGCGCTAACTTAGATTGCGGCAATCACCATATTGTTCCAAAAAAGCTATTTACTTAAAAAAAAGTCTTCAAATTTATACTGACAAAACACTAAAATAATAATAAATAAACATTCTAGAATACGAAATGGAACACGAATAAGCTATATTTTCTTTTTAATTTAATATACACAAGTTTTTCTCGAACACACAAAAAGTTCCCATGTTAAGTCTACGTGAGCTAGAAAAAGACCGCCTCGGGCGGTAGAAAAGGTCTCTAAGCCAATCAGACAGTGTTTCCCGTATGTTGCCACTCTTATTATATAGGCACTCTACCCTAGAGTGCCTATATAAGAGTGGCGACAAGGGACCAAATTTGGCCTAATGCGTATGTGCGGCAGCCATTTTTCTACCAGAATCGTCTCAAAGAAGGTTGCTGGGCGAATTAATATATCATTTCTGGAAGAACAAAAAGCATCTGATTGTTATAATATGGATACATTCGGTATAAATGAATCCTATAAGAGCTCAATTACATGCGTAATGGATGAGATGGATTGCACAACGCGCTAAGTTAGATTGCGGGAAACACCATGTTGTTCAAAAAAAGCTATTTACTTAAAAAGTCTTCAAATTTATACTGACAAAACACTAAAATAATAATAAATAAACATTCTAGAACACGAAATAGAATACGAATAAGCTATATTTTCTTTTTAATTTAATATAGACAAGTTTTTCTCGAACACACAAAAAGTTCCCATGTTAAGTCTACGGGAGCTAGGAAAAGAACGCCTCAGGCGGTAGAAAAGGTCTCTAAGCCAATCAGACAGTGTTTCCCGCATGTTGCCACTCTTATTATATAGGCACTCTACCCCTCTCTAAATGTTTATTTAAGCAATCACATAGTCCCCTAGATAGATAGGCTGGCGTCTGTGCCTGCTAGGGTGCAGTGGTACCTCATCTCTCGAATTCACTTTTCTGGTCTCACCCATAGACTTCTAATATAAGTAGACTGAGCATCGCTATTGAGAAGAGCTTCGCAAAGCGTCCGCAACATGTTGTCAGTAGTCACGTGACTGATCCACGAAAATTCAGCTTGGATGCTTGATTTGGCCTTTTATCGCCTCTCTTGGCGACATTTTCTTTTAAAAGTTAGCGATTCGATGAGTATAATACTAAGTATTTCTGGAATTTGAGTTACATTTAAAAATTTTTGGGCAATGCAAATGAATATTTACTTTTTCACTTCTGAATATATTTGAATTCGTATCACTTTTTAATGCTTTTAGTTTTATTATAGAATTAAGTTCTAATTGGGATTAAGGTTAGCCAGTACACTTAAGATAAATAAATTTCCGTCAATAGATTAATTCCATGTTTTATATATAGTTTTTCAACTGTATTAGGTGTGGAGAAATTATCTAATTTAATTTCAGAAATATTTAAACTTTTGGAAAAAATTATTGAGGTCAGCAAGAGTTGGAATTAATTGAAAAATAAATACCCATATTTTGAAATAACTTCAATTAATGTGCATGATATTGAATATGCATAATACTGAATGCTCCTTGAATTTGAGTTACATTTTACTATTGTTGGGCAATGCAAATTAATATTTACTATTACACTGCTGAATATGTTTTGAATTCATATTAATTTTTAATGTTTTTAGTTATTTGAGCGTTTTTATAATTAACTGAATTTTTCATTGGGATTAAGGTTAACCAATACATTTACGAACAAAACAGTACGCTTGAGATAAATAAATTGCAGTCAATAGATTGCTCTCAGGTCAGGAGTTCAGATTAAAATTTGGTATAAGATAGCATGAATAAATATTTTACTGATGGATAAAATAAAAATACTGAAAACAGATTAAAAGATTCCCTGTTCATATGACGTTTGGGTAACCATTAAAGCTTTCATTGATATTATGGATTCTTAATTGCTTACGTTTCCATAAGCACAAATTTATTCAGTGAGTTTCGCATAAAAATATTAACAAAAAAAGTTATACATATAGTCTTTAAGATTGAATGAAACTATTTTAAACCACACCCTTGATGTTAGCTATTTTGCAATTTTAGATTTCTGGTTCAAAAACTAATTAAGTTGCAAGACAATTTTTATGCTCTTAAGCATGTACAAAAGTTTGGTAAAGATTTTTATATAGAATTTTTATTACTTATTGTGTGTGAAATCAATATTTTATAAATACAAAAGATAAATAAGAAAGAGTAAACGAATGAAATTTATTGACACATTCATCACATTTTAAATGAACTAAAAGACAGAAACAAAATTCTTCGATTAATTCATTTAAACGATTTTCTTCTTTCGTTATCTTGGGAAAACTAATAAATGGAACAAAATAAAAATTTTAAATACATAAGAACTGAATAAATGAATTTTCACAGCAGGTGCACATCTTTACAAGTTCTTATTACAAGTAAATATAAATTGTTTTACTTATAGTTCTAAAAAAATCATAAATACAAATTCACAATTATAATACGGCTTAGAAAATGCTTTAATCCTATTTCTAACAAATTGAATTTATTTAATATATATTTAGAAGTTTCAAACGTTATATTTTATTTTAAATATTCTTATAAGAATAATGTAATTCTTATAAGAATAATGTAATTACAGTTTGCACAGATGGGTGGATACAAAACAATTTTTCTCAGCAAGAAAAATAATTTATGTGATGTACTTAAATTGATGTTACCAAATTCATAACATTTTTATCGTGAGTCACGAAAGAATATAGTACTCTTAGTTGTGCCAAAACATAATCGCCAAGAAAGAGAACGATTTCGCACAAGTTTTTACATTTCGGTTAACTATTTTTAATATTTTAAGACAGTATAAATTTCAATTTACAATTAGAAACACACTTCATCCGTTATTTTGTTTCAAAGATTATTTTAGATACATACTGATTGCAAATGTATGAAATCTTTTCATAGAACGGGAAATGTCCGCAGGTTGTATTTATTAATTTCTAAGTTAGAACATCCATTTTTATCATAACTACAGGGTGTCCTAAAAGTTCCTGTGCTGACGATTCGTGAATTTATTATACAAAATCAAAAGACTTTAAAACAATTATTTTTATGCTAATGGTGAAAAGCACTTTTGGTGGAGTGGTCGTTCACGGTAAGAAGGCGATTTATCGCCAAATATGGTAACGTTCACCTTTTGCTAATTTTCTTCACATCTGCCGTTTTGTTATGGCAACCCTATCTGCTGTTACGGAATTCGGCCGCCATCTTGATTTGGCGACAAAAATTAGTTGGCGACAAACGTCTTACCGTGAACGACCACTCCACCGCACTTTTAACATAACGTAGGAAAAAAATATGAACTTACATTTGGTTATCGTTGACTGTACGATCCCTCTTGGCGACTTTTCAAACAAAATCGCCAAATTTAAGATGGCGTTGATAAATAAGCCTCAAACAGCGAAATTCTCTGAATGCGTGATAAATTCATTTTGCAATGAAGAACAAAATGACCTGGAACTTTATCATCGCACAACTTGAGTGCGAAGAAAATCAAATGATAAAAATTAAAGCGCCGATAAAAATATAAACAGACAATAAAATTCAATAATTAAAAAAAAACACGGGCAATATTTTTTTTTTTTAAAGTTGAAGCACTTTAAGTTTTAGGTCAACCTGTAGAAAGTATTGAAAAATACAAATGTGAAATAAATGTTTTTCGCTCACCTGTGAAATGTAACGTTTCCACCTTTAATAATTTGGAGTTACATTCATATACGCATAACTGTAGATCCATTTTAACTTGAGTATTCAATGCATTTGCTACTTGCTAAGGAAGAAGGAATGCGCAAACAATATGCGCGAAGAGAGAAGGAGTCACGTGACTGCTGATTTTGGTCATATGATCATGCGGACATAAAAAGGTTGCCATAGCTCACTCTACTATTATATATCCTCTATGGTCTCACCGAGACCCTTCGGTATGGAGCCTGGACCTGTTGCGGCCCCATTTTGATCACTTACTTTCATTTTCCTGAGACTTTCTGAAAGAACACTGGGCAATTCACCTTTTTCATAAACAGCAGAAGGTGGAGCCACCTGGTTGACACAAGAATCCTCATCACTTTTAGGGGGTTCTCCTCTTGGTGCCAAATGTCGCACAGAGACACTGGTTTCACGTCCATCTGGTAGTCTGACATAGGCATTGTCTGGGTGTGCTTCAATGAGTTCTACCTTTTGCACAGTAGGTTCGTACTTGTTTAATCTGTCGTGGTTTCTCATCAGCACTGGGCCAGGATGAGATAAACAGGTTGGTAGCGAGGGACCAGTGTAGGATCTTGTGTGTTTGAACATACGTTCATGAGGAGTAGCATTGGTGGCCGTACATAAGAGGGACCGAATTGAATGTGAAACAGGTTGTAGTACCTCTTCCCATCGCTCAGACACAATGTTTTTTTTTATTTTAATGCCAATTGTGCGGTTTTCCGTATGATTCCATTGTACCTTTCTACCTGGCCATTTACTTGAGGATTGATTGTATGCAGTTGTACGACTCGTTGCTATCCCTTGTGACGTTAAAAAGGATTCCAGCTCACGGGTTATAAAAGATGAACCTCTATCTGACTGTATGTATGCTGGCATTCCAAAGATTGCGAAAATGCTTCGTAAACGAGTTGCAACAGTAGCTGCCGAGATATCAGAGCATGGGATTGCAAACGGGAATCTTGAAAATTCATCAACTACTGTAAGAAGAAAACGATTTCTATAAACCGTTGGTAGAGGACCTTTGACATCCAGATTAAATCTTTTAAATGGAGCTGTTGCGTTGATTAGTCTTCCTTCATTTTTACATTATCGTGGCTTTATTTCGTTGCAACAGGGACATGAATTAGTGACCCTCTTGATTTCAAGAGTTTAGTTTATTATCTAATCCAATTATACATTCGAGTGATTCCAGGGTGACACAAAGCATCGTGGTGTTCATTTAAATCACTTCCGAGTTTGCAGTAGCAGTTATCCTGGAGAGTGTATCAGCAGTTGCATTTCTGTTTCCTGGACGGTAGATAATGTCAAATTTAAAACACGCAAGTTCTAACCGCCAGAGCATAATTTTCTCATTTTTTATTTTACTAGTAGGATGCTGATCAAACATGAATGTAACTGACCTTTGATCTGTAAAGGCTTCAAAGTGTCTATCAATTAGGAAGTGTCGCCAGTTTCGTTAGGATTCAACAATTGCAAAAGCTTATTCTTTCTCAATAGCTGAGAGCTTTTGTTCGGATGTATTTAGTGTTCGTGAAAATAATGCAATGAGGCGTTCAGCTTGGCTAAGGGTAGCCCCTATTGCATATTCTGAGTTATCAGTTTCAACTCTAAATGGTATGTTGTCTTCAATTGTAACTAAAGAAGCATTAGCTACATCAGACTTTTGAGAACTAAAGGCCTTCACAGCTCAATCTGAAAGAGGAAAAATACCTTTTACTAACAGAGGGCGAATCTTATCAGAAAATTTGGGAATCCAACGTCAGTAGTGAGCATACACGCCTAGAGCCCTTTGTAAAGCTGCTGTATCTTTAGGAATAGGTAAGCTCATCAATAGTACAAGTCTATCAGGATCAGGTTTTATTGTGTTGCTTGTCTCAGAATATCCTAATAATTTCACAGATCTTGGAAAGAATACGCATTTTTCTTCATTCAACGTCAAGTTATATTTCTTTGCGGTAGTCATGAATTTCTCTAAGTTGTGGGGATTAAGAATATAATCAGTATATTTGCAAATGACTTAAAAATATGGGGGACAGTGGATACCAAGTTACAGATAGAGAATTTACAAGGAGATTTTGATGCGATATCCGAATGGGTTGTAAAATGGGGTACGTCAGTTAATATAGGGAAATGTCAAGTTCTGCATATGGGTTACAGGAACAATGGAGCCGAGTACTGTCTGCTGGGAGTAAAGGTAAAGGAGGGAGAAACAGTCAAGGATCTTGGGGTGATAATTCACAGGGATTTTAAAAAGGGTCACTCATGTTCAGCTGCGGGTAAAAATGCTAATAGGTTATTGGGGTACATTAAAAAGACTGTAACTTCAAGGGATAAGAATATAATCTTGGCGTTATATAAGGGCTTAGTAAGACCGCATCTAGAATATGCTGTACAATTCTGGGCTCCATATATGAGAAAGGATATAGAATTAATTGAAAGGGTTCAGCACAGAGCTACAAAAATAATAAAGGGGCTAGCAAATTTTGACTATAATGAACGTTTAAGTAAGCTAAACATGTATACACTGGAAAGAAGAAGAAGGAGGGGGGATTTGATTCAGCTTTTCAAGTTGGTAAAACAAGGGGACACAGAGGGCTTAAATTTCAATAGGGATAACAGAACATGGATATAAATTGAATAAGACACATTTTAATCGGGATTTAAGGAAAAACTACTATTTTAATAGGGTAATAGACAAATGAAACGCGTTGCCAGAAATATAGTTAATTCAAAGGGAGTGTACGAATTTAAGATACAATTGGATAGTCAGTGGTAATTGGGGAATTCATAAACAAAGGACCATCCTTGTTGGGCTTGAGTCTGTAGCGGGTCGTCAATATTTGTATTCGTATTCTTTAGAAACTAGCAACTCCTTTAGTCACATCAAAAAGGAACACGCAGAAATTGATAAAGTTTACCATCAATCTCGAATGCTGTGTAATATTTTTTCGATTCCATGATGGGTATTTGGTGGTAAGCACATTTTTTGTCAATGATACTGAAAATTTGATATTTAGATACTTGCGAAATCAATTCTTCAATCCTGTGTAGAGGGTAAACATCGAGTATTGTAAATTTGTTAATGGTTTGTGAGTAATCGATAACCATCCTTGGCTACGCTTGGGCACGCCAAGGTGATTTACTAGGCTCAATTACCTCCTCTTTGAGTAGCTTGTTTACCTCTGTAGTTATTAACTGTTTGTCTTCTTCAGTCTGTAGCCTAGACTTTAGAATCATAGGTCTACAGTCAGGGGTTAAGTTGGAGAATAGTGAGACAGGGGGTACTTCAACTATTACCAATGAGCAAATTTTAAGTGGTGGTGTATTACCATTGAAATCAATTTCGACTGAGGAATGGTAGGCCTGTATTTTCTGATTGGACATGACCTTAATAGGTCATGTCCAATCAGAAAATCTGCACAGAGATTCTTCATGATCAATACTTTTACATCAGTATATACATGATTTTGTAGTTTAACAGTAACAGTGCAACAACCAGTAACATCAGAACTCAAAGAAGAATTAGCCATCGTTATCCTACCCAAATATGGCTTAACCACTATTCCACACTTTTGTACAAGACACTGATTTAAAAAACCAAGAGAGCTGTCAGTATCAATTAGTGCATACAGCTCTACCCCATTTATTAACGCTGTAGACTTTTGAAGACAGTGTGGAACCGCAGATGCTGATGCAAGGAATGGGCAGATGCAGTGGAATTAACAGGAATATTCAGGGTTTTGGACTTGCACACTCTTTAGTAATGTCCACATCCTCTGCATAGTACATCCTTGGCTGGGCAGGCTGTACGGGAATGGCGATCGTTTCCACAGAAGAAACATGTTTTATTACGGCCCATGGCAACTGCTACTGAGTGAGTCATCTCGTGGTAGTCTTCCTGATGTTCCACAGCAGCAACAGGTGTTGAATTTGATGTAGACAAGTACGAAGCAGAATGAAATTCAGCCAGCTCCAACGATCTAGCCTGCTCGAATGCGTATGCCAAAGTAACTGTAGTGTTCTCCAGTATAAGTTCTCGAATACGAGCGTTTCTTAAACCCCGGATGAATGCGTCTCTTATATATTCATTTTTGTATTGTTCGGCTGTTACTGACTTGAATTGGCAATCTTTGCTTATCTGTTTGAGTATCTGTAAGGATTTATTAACAGATTCCTCCGATTGCTGGGTTCTAGAGGTTAAACAATGTCTAGCGAAGATTTCCTTCCGTTTTGTTACGTAGAGGAAATCCAACACAGTAATAGCGGCTTCATAAGTTTCAGAGTCATTGATGTACTGAAAAACGTTTGAGGATACGTAATTACACAAGAGTTTAAATTAATTTTCTTCAGTCATTTGCTGAACTTGACTCAGAAAGTTTGAAAATGTCCATTTTCAATGTTTCCATTTGTTTTCGGCATCCACGCACGTGGGCTCCATCTTGGAAACAGTGAGACAAGTTAAATTCTGCTAATAAAAACGATTTCGTTTAAAATGAAATATTTTAAAAGTGTCAGGCATTTTAAGGACTGTGAAATCGTTTAAGTGTCGTATGTTTGAATACCTGTTTCTACAAACTACTTAACGTTGACAAAGTATTCTTGTAGTAAGCCAGCATACCACCCCAGATGGCGTTGTTACTTTTTGACTGACACTGACGTTTTCTTCTCATTTCGGTTTGTACTTAGCTTCTTTTATGTTTTATAGAATTTTTTTTTTCCCCTCGTGCTCTTTTTGGTCGTGTTGAAACAATAATGACACATTGTTGTAATTTAAAAATTTGTCTTTTATTTATTTGAAAATATCAATTACTTAAAACACCATATTGAATCTAAAAATGTGGTACAAAACATGAAAAAATGTCGACAGAATTAAAACGTTTCTGTGGTTCTAAAGGCATTGTTGAGATTTATACCAGTTACTGTGCAAGGTATGATGAAATTATTGCTGAAGTTTGGAAATTGGCCCTTATTTCTTTCAAAATATCAAAGAATATTTCAAAATGACAATTTTTAAAGCTTACATTAAGCATATTTATAACTTATGCATCGTAGGCAATCTGGTCTCTTGTTCAATTGCATAGTATTTGTTGAAACTAAAACTGGGCCTCACTTCGCTGATGCTTTCATAAGTGAAGACAAATTTTTTGAAACCTCCTCCTCAATCTCAAATACAATAGTTCTCTGGCTTTATATGCAAGCTCAGAAAGTTCTTTCAAACAAGTGGCGAAAATTTTTCTACTACGGTTTAAAAGATCAGGAATTTTACATTATTTCTTACTCTCAAAATTAGATATCGCATTTACAAGTCTAATAATACTTAATATTTACAAAACGTTTTTAATATTTTCATATCCTAGGAATGTATGAACAAATATAAAAGACCACTAAAGTAAAACTTTCCATTGAATAAATGATAGCGTATTTCACTGCGGATTTAAAAAAATAATTTTATGTGAATTTTGCATGTGTATAATAATAGTTATTCTTAATTCTCATATTTTTCTTTTCGAAGTTATTAACTCATTTTCAGCTAAGGTGAAATAATAGTAATGAATGTAGAATAATAGAATATGTGTGTCAAAAATAAGTAAAAGGCAAGAATGAAAATTTCAGTACATCTTAATTAATAATGTTGAAAAGTTTTGATGTCATCAGTTTTCCTTCACAAACAAATATGCACTTTTAAAAATTAAAAAATCACAATTTTCCATAATTTTAATTAAATTTTTTTTTCTCTTACTAATGAGTAGAAAACACAAAACAATAAATTACACCACGTTACTCGTTATGAAAAGCTGATCATTAAGAATTAATTTTTGATATTGTCTTTCCATTGCAGGCGGAACTAGAGCAATTTGAAATTTGTAGCAAGTTGGCAAAATTTCTTTTTTAGTCGATATCTCAGATTTAGCAGTGAAGGCTATTGAATTATAATCTGAGTTTAACTATTGGGACGTTATGCCCAGCCAAACATAGAATATTTTTAGAATAAAAATATATTTATTATCTCTTGGATAGATAAACTATTTACACAATTTTTACATGAAGGAATGCAGTTTCAAAACTGAGGAGAGTGAAAATCATCACTCGTTTAGACGCACAGAGATCTATCACAGATCATACGAAAGAGGCACACCGTACGCTCCCTCCAGAAGTCCGACTAAGAAGTCCCGAAAGTCTATTGCAGTCCCCTTCTTATAGCTGACCCTACAGCTGGGGATAAATTCCTTCTCGTTAGGTTACGGATCAAAGGAACCGACTGGCTCGTTTGCCGGTCAGTCCAAAAATGTCCGGACTCGCCGACACATTCCGTTCCCACTAGAAACTCCCTACGGGTGTGCATAGCTTAGAATCGGAGAGATGGTCCACAAAGAAGCGGCCTGCTTCAATAGAATCCTTTCCCACGGTTTTCCCTCGACAATAACCCTTGGATCTCACCACACTATAAAAATTTTAAGCATCTTTTTTTAGTACCGTATTGAAATATAGTATCGCAAACAGACTACATTTTGAACTAAAAATATCTACATTTGTAACCTCTGCTTCAATAAATTACGAAATATACATTTCAGAATTATGATATTTTACAGTTGCTCATTTCTACAAGTGACCAACTTCAAAAACGATTTTCATTCAAATCGGTGATCGGTCAGCCGAAGACGATTTGGCACATTTTTCATGGAATGACCCAAACGGAAGTAAGAACGATTATTCGAATTACTCTCTATGAGGGAAATATATTCAGAGACAAATTCTTATTCTGTGCCCTTTGGTTAAGAAGCTGTTATACACAAAACAATATGTGCAACAAAACTTTATTTTTCGTTTTTATTTTGTTTCTGTACGAAACAGGTTGGGGTATGTACAGTCAATTTTGTGACCTAGAATTTTCAAAATATTTTACATTTAAAACCTGTCTTTAAAGGCGAATATGAATTATTTTTCTTTAAAGATCATGGCGAATATGGTAACGTGTACGTTACCACTCCCATAAAAATTAAGTTCAAATCATTACAGTTTGGGGCTTTAAAGAAATTTCATGATGTACTCCCACAATTCCAGGAGTCTTTTTAAATACAATACTTTGTGGTTGGGACCCAATAATAAAAATATTCGGGATCAGGGACTAGTTGCCTATGCAGGTTAGCAAAATGTTTTAAATTATATATTGCTTTTAAAACATTCACTTCAAATATAATTTTGAAATTGGTGTTGAGAAACTACAAAGGAGGAAGGATAAAATTTGTTTTGAAAAAATATTGGAGGAAGGTTTCTTAAATTTGTTTCCCTTGTCTCGTTCTATAGAGATCACTAACCTATTAAGTACCTTTTAATTTGCATTTCACCTGTTTGCGAATTACGGTGAAGCTCTGGCGAGTTGGTAATTGCAGTCACGTTAATTTAAACGAATGGGCTCGTTAGCTATTTGTCGCTGCTAAAGTTAAATAATGTGTTACCACAATCAGTGACGACCCTAGAACACTTTCTAGGTGGCGTTAGACCTCCTCCCCCACACCATCGATTTCAGACCACCTTCTATGCGGTCGGTTAAACTCAGCGACATGTAGGCTACATTAGGTTTATTAGTAGGAACTATGAGAAGTGTTTTGGTTAAAAAAAAAAACCTTTATTCGATTGGTACATTTTTATTACATAAACAACAGATTTCTCCTCTCAATTACATAAAACAAATTCGAAATACTATAAGGGCACCTTTCTCCATTCAGCACTGGCAAATTTCTGTATAAAGGCGGAATAATTTATACTTTAAGCAATATTGTTTTCAATCGATGTAATTGCAAGGTCCGAAAGCTTTTCCTGACACATAGTCGGACATAAATAAGTTTCAATTTACTAAAACTTCCTTCACTTTTACCCACAGTGACAAGTATAGTTAGCAAAACTTGAAGGGTTATCCACATATTCGGGAAAATATCCTGCCAGCTAGTATTTTGTTTAATAAGTTCAAGTACTTAGTAACGACTCCGCTTATTCAGAATCTTTTGATAAAGGATTCAGGATTAACACTTCATCAATTCACAATTAGAAACGTCACATTTTCCGCCATCAGTTAAACTAATTTGTAAATCTGCACAAAATTTTATCAACTGTGTCTTTTCAGGAATTCACCAACTGTAATATTTGATTTCAGAGCCCCCCCCCCAATAAAAAAGGTTGCGCCGGGTGCTGTGTGATTTCTGTATAGTAGTCCTTTTTCTATAAAAGATTACCACCTTTATGGAAGTAGTCCCATCCATGGTCATGTTTCTTTTCACCAAAGTCACACTACACTGTGTCTAAGTGCGATAAGTTATAACAAAACATGTCCTACATTTTGCATTCAGAGTTTTCTCGAGTTTTCAAATTATTTGAACTTGAAAAACAATCAAAACTTTTCCCCAACACAAAACATTTTGCAATGTTATTTTTAAGGATTTAAGATCTTTAAATATATTTTTATGACCGTGTTTCTTCAAAAATTTAATATGTTCTTATTTTTTTTAAACCTGGGCACTTTTTTGTTTTACTTAAATAGTTACAGTAAAGGCAACGAGCTATTTCTCTTCAAATGATGTATTTTTTAATATTGATAACAGCTGACATGTTCGGCATCCGATTCGATACGTTTATGTATACGTCACTCAAGAACGTTGGTTTAGATTTTTTCATTGAGTGGGTTCTGTTATTGAGCAACTGATTTCTTCAGGTATCTTATTTCCACCTCACCCGGGTATAAGTAAAGCAAAATCTATAAGCTTTTCTAATCGACATAATGTAGACACAGCTATGTAGTGATAGGATGGGTTCAAAAGGAAAATTAAAACATAAATTTATTAAAAAACCTATAAAATCATGCTGAGCGGTAAGCGAATTAATTAATGATTCCCGTTGAAGAAATGATGCTCCCCTGTGTCAGTCTCTGCTGGCCGGTTCTGTTCCTTGGGTACCTCTCCATTCGCTTTAAAGATAAAAGAGTCCGTTCGATTGTTATTACCATGTAGAATGGGAGAGGTTTGAAACCGTTGAACCGACCCTTTACTTAAATGCTTCATGTCACTTTAAGCAAATCAGAGGATTTCGGGGAGCCTAGATTTTCATGGCAGAACGTGCTTCCTGTAAGTACTACGTATAGTCCGGTTTAGCGAGTTGGAAGTAGAGTCACATAGTTCGAACGATTCCATCATCAAAATTTAATCGTTCAAAACCCTCATTGACCAGCGTTCGCCTTTGGACTCACAAAGAATTCTACCTTACTAAACCAACATCCGAAAACAGATTCCGTTAGCTGACTGTGGTTCAAAATGACGTAGAGTGGTCCTCGTATCATTCCCTTGGGGATCGATCCCGGACCGTCGTCAATCGCCCGTTGTGTTGCTCTAGTGCGACGTTAATTAAAAATTACCAAATTATTACTGCCCGCACCGTATCCATTAGCCCGCTGTTTTGCTCTTGTGATGTTCCTAATCCCCCTTACCTTTTGTATTAAACTTCAAGAATTAAAAACACGTCTCAAATTTGAATTCAATAAAGCGAAGCTTAGTAGGTTGGTATTTTAATTAAGCTCGAACTGTAGCAACATAATGGGCTAATGGCAAAGATTCGTGACCAACCTAACCCTTGAAGGGAAAGAATCGAGAACGCCACCACCATTTGTAACCATGATAAGGTAATACATGAGCCGTCACCCCCCCCCCCACTCTACACACTTCCACACCAAGGTATCACTGTGGACATGGGAGGTCACGATAGATTGGCTTTCCCTAGCTTCGGCTAATCCGCTGTGGGTTTTCAATAACTCGGTACGGAGGGGTCTGCTTCCATTCGAAGGAAGGATGGAAGGTCACGATAGATTTAACGTGCACCAGTCCTCCTTAATACCGGAAGGTATTTTTGTTGGATACGAACAGGATCGTTCAGGTTGTTATCAGTTACTCTTCCAACCGAGCTACCACTGGCGCTGCCCAATAAAAGAAAAGCGTTAAAATGTTAGCGTATGCAAATTTTTCTATCGAGGGAACCTAGTGGTGAAACGTCACACTATACGTAAATATTACACAACCGGTTTCGGACTTTGGGTTGTCTACACCGTTCACAATCTCCATCTTACAGGAGCATTTTTGGGTGGTGCTAAATCGCACTTGTCTTTTAACTTTGCAAAGGCGTCAAATTTTTAAAAAAATGTCTTGGCAAGCATATGTAGACAACCAGATTTGCGCCCAAGTGTCTTGTAGATTAGCAGCAATTGCAGGTTTACAAGATGGAGCGATATGGGCCAAATTCGAAAAAGATTCCAGCGTTACGCCGGTAAGCAGCGTGCTATATATCACTTGTCTTTTAACCCTAATGCTCGAATTTGGTTGCAAACGTTTTTTAACTAGTTGTGCCCAAATCTTGCTGAAGTGTGTTTTCTGCGGTTTTACGTGTGTCTAAATAAATGTCGTTCTGTTGAGTGAAAATACCTTTGAACGGGCCATTTAAAATCTGCTTGCTATGGTCACTGTCATGCTTGGATTTCATTGAATTAAAAATTTTTAACTTACAAATCAGACTAAAGGGTAAATATTTGGGCGAAGTAAATTTTTCTTTTGTGCATGTTTATTGATCGCTTTATTTGAAATGTCGAATGTGCCCTTCCATTCCTTCTTAAAGTTATCATCTTCTTTGTCTCGCTACATCTTGAGCTTTGTGCAACTGAAATGGAATAACTACTTCAAATAGTATATTTGAGTTTGATGTCGTTGTGAATAAATCGAACAGCGAGACTCATAAGTTAGTAGCAAAATGCGAATGCCGATGATCCGAAGGAGAACGTTTGAATGGTTTCAAACTAACTTGCACTAATTGATCAAAACAATTGAATTTAAAGATTTTTTCAAGTTGACTAAGTGCTTTTGGTTTCAAGTTTAATTGACATTCTGCTGACAAATCTGCAACTGACCTTGTGCGAATGTCAAATGTTTCTTTACTTTCCTATACAAAAATCTAGAATCTTCCAGTGCACCTGTATCAGGTTTGAGGCGTTCAGAACTAGAATGGAAGTCCACTTTCTGTTCACTGATAATCGCACCCGAATTCCTTTAATGTGAATCTAGTTAAGTCTTATCTTTTTATAAAGTCCCTTTTTGCTTTGATACCGGAGATGGCAGTTGAAAGTTAAAAGTGCACACAAAAAAAACTTTATTTTGATCTATCTAAATGTTAGGAAATAGACTTGATCCACTCTAGTTCTGAATGCTTCATTGATGGCTAATGCCTAAACTTGGGAATCTGCCAGTGACCCAATTGTTAATTTTCCAGCTAAAATGTGAGTAATTTGTGGTTATCTTATGAGAGGTTGTGTTTAGTTTGCTTGTGAATTTTAGGTGACGCAGCAAGAACTTAAAGTAATTGCTGACACTATGAAAGCCAATCCAGGGTCCTTTACAGAAGCCGGTATTTACCTCGGAGGCGATAAATATTTTTGCTTGTCAGCCGAGAACTCTTTAATCCGAGGCAGAAAAGGAAGCTCGGCCCTATGTATCGTTGCCACTAATACCTGTAAGTATTGGCTTTTCGTAATTTACAAAGTTTAAACATTTTGATTGTATATAAATGTTAATAATAAACCTTTTATTGTAAATCCTGGTGGTACCCAAGGGTGGCTCGGTCGAAAAGTAATGGATTAGCAACTGGAACATTGAGAGTTTGATTCCAGCCAAAGACCGTTATCAAATGTTGCTAGTGCACGTTAAATCTGTCATGGCCTCCATTGTCCTCGCGTTAGTGCGGTAATGATGTTTGGAGAGTGGAGTACCAGTTTAGGTGTGACCATGGCTTAAAATTACGTGGCGTTATCCTAGAATCTTTAACTGCAGGATTGATACTGAACCATCACCAATAGCTCATTGCGTTGCTTGAGTACAGCGTTAATTAAAGATGCCTTCCTTCCTGATAACTCCCCATCCCTGAACGTTTTTCGATGCTTTCGTTTCCAAATCTGTGCTGCATGTTTGAAATTTTGACTGCATTTTTAATCCAAGGAGTAAACCTTTGAACTTGATTGAGCATGAGGTTTCTATAAAGTTAACGTCTTGCATTTTATGGCCTATATTTTTCTTAATTTCTTTAAAATCACTTGAAGATTTTTTGAATGGCTGTTTCTACTTTCCCTTTTTATAGTTCGTTAACATTTTAATGTATTGAATTCTTGAACTGAAAGACTTGTAACAAACCACTGTAGCGTTTTAAAATTTGTTGCCCTCGGAATCGGGTTGAAAATTTCAACTTGTCATAAAGGAGCATTCTATTTTAAATTTGGTAATGAAAGCTGAGTGACTTGTGACTAATGTATACTTTTGGATTATGTAACTATGGTTTTTACATTTTTTAAAATAGAATATCTCCTTAATATTTTTAATGCTGCCTTGTTTTCAAAATTTGTTTTATTTGGCCTGCACACTTCAGTGCTACTAAAGTAACATTTGTATTGGACTCTGTGGGTATAGTTTTGATGATTTGTAACAGTGACCCAAAATTCAGATTGGGATGAAAATGCTTTGATCAACAAATAAATCAAATGGAAGATGCTGGCATAAAAATTTTTGTGATCAATAGGGTCTTTGTGGCAAAAAAGATTTGCATGATTATGTGATATCTGAAGATTTTACAATGATTTTACTACATACTTTTGAAATATAAATGTATTATATGCAAAACAATGCTAAAAGATGTATATATAAAATTTTAAAGTATGTGAAACATATTTGTCCCATACTTCTAAAAATACCATAACTTTTGTATCAATAGCGAAACCAATTTGCATTCATTGCAACCCCTTGGATGAAAACAAATTTGTTATACAAATCTCGCACAAAAAATTAAGTATTGAGAAATGTATATTTTTAAAAATTTAAATTTTAAAAGTAATTGTTTTCAAACTAAACACTAATGAATGTTTGAGCAAATACAATCGTATCTTAATATACATGTTTTGGGTGAAAATTAAATGGGTCAAATTTATTGTGTTCACAAAGCTTCAATCATTTAGTTTGAATTGGTTCATTAGTTGTGTTTATTGGTCCATTAGTATCCCAAAAGATTTATCAGCAATTGTGAATTATTGATAAATGAAGGCAATCCTCCCAAATATAAACTGATTTATCCTTTGAATTTCCACCATTTGTTTTCTTCTGTTTCATAGCTTTATGTGTATTCATTCAGTTATTTTCGTCGTTTAAATATTATCCTCCTCAAACTATCTGCACATACAATGAGGTATCTTCACCTTTTTTGTTTCAATTTTATTATGTTAGGGGATGAAAATCCATGAAAAATGACATATATATTATTGAAATTGGAAAACTATTCCCCGAGATTTTAATTTTTAAATTTGGTTTCCGGTATTGGTGGGGGGAATTTCGTAATGGCTGCTCTGTGACGTCACAGTGCATAGTAACCCACTGCGCTGGTGTTGCTATGGTTGCTTATAACTTGGACAAGTTTAAAATTGTTTATAATTTGAACAAGTTCAGTAATGATACTTGGTGTAAAAGGGCTTTATGCATTTCTAAAACCTTTTCCAAAACTCTCTGAATATTTCTGTTCTGCATAATATTTTAAATTATTAATTGAACCTTTCACTTGTTTATTTTTTATGGTTGCCCTTTTGTAAACAGTATTTGTACTAGTGATTTGTTGGTTCATGAAGTACTTTTTATAAACAGTTAGTATCTTTGTACTGCTGCTTATGAAATTTGCGAATCAATTTAGACACGTGTTGATTTCATACAAGAGCGATTGCGAGTGTACATGGAGCATAGATGAGATGTAAACAACAGCTCAGTTATGCGCAATAGCGGCCTGTTTTCGTATCGCGTGACTTTGTTTCGTTTTCAACAAAATTAAAATTGATTTTATAATAATTTCAAAATTATTTTGAAAGTTTAAATGCAATATTTAAGGATTTTGAAACTTAGAAATACTAGAAAATATCATTTGTAAGCAAAACCCTTGCACATGCAAATACCCCATTGTGCCATACCATTTATTAATTAATGTCTTGAGTCGAGCATTTCCTATTTCTGCTAGCAAGTTGAGTTTTGAAGGAAATAGCTGTGTATATGAAGGGGAATGACAGTGTTGTGTTCTTTTACAAATGTGCAGTTTAATAATCATGCAGCATCTATAATTTAACATTTAGAAACTTGAATCATTGTTTCAGTTGATATTTCTCGCTACTCATATCAAATTGTTATTTTTTTTTGTAACCAGAAGTTTGAAATTTAGATTGAAATGAAATTTGTTTTCAATGTTGCCTAAAGTAGAAGTTTTTATATTTATTTATAAGTAACATCAAGAGATTGAATCAAGTTAAGTTTAAGCATATAAGTGACAAAGTATTTTTGGTTTATTTGTGTTGCTACAGGAAATTGCACACATATCTCAAACTGTTTAAAATAGTTAAGTTTTAGCTTAATCTTTCAATTGTATTCATGAGAAAATTGATGTAATTCATTAGTATCAAATTCAACAATTTTCTGAAACAGTAGCAATTAATTCCTAAATTTGTGCTAGTCGCAGATCCATTTCAAGAAGTTGTATTTAACCACAATTCCTCTGGATTTGTTGTCATGTTAAATCACAACATTTGTATAGATTTGAATCTGTTCCATGTCCACCATTACTGTAACCAGTTATGAATTAAATAATGAAATATAATTATGATATTGGGTATTGAAAAAAAGATGTACATTAAAATGTTTTTTCAGTTATCTTTGTTAATAGAATTCTATAAATCCGCTACTGATCATTGCTAGCATGTGGAATTTCTATCTAGACTGTCGAAATGTGTTTGCCTTTGTAAATATTAATTGCTAGTTCTTTTCGTTTGATCTTGGACAGTTAATTTACATTTGATATAGGATTTCTTGGATAGTTAATTCACATTCTCTTGACAAAACGTCATTTCCACTCTTAATCAAAAGTAACACTTTATCTTGCAAATCTTAATTGAATTTAAGTAGCAATCAAGCACTTAACCAAATTTTAGTTCTTTTATGTAATTTTTACCATTGGAATCACTTTTTTTTTTTTTTTTTTTTCTATGCATTCCTTATAAATGGTTCATAAAATACTATGTCTTTTCCGATTACGTAAGGTCTTCGTTGCTGAGAAATTTCTGCTGTTTTCACAAAACAAAAACTGAATTTTTAATTTCCCAAAAATTATTAACTTTTTTACTACAGCTATGGATATAACTGGTGTGATTCCTATAACTATCATGGTACAACTGCTGTTCCAGCCTCACCCTAATGGTTAACACACTATTACACTATTAAATGAACTTTCAATAGATTAAAAACTTAGTTAAATGAACTTGTTTCAAGCCCATAAATATTCTTCAGTTATACTTGTTTCTTACTTGATTGTTTGGTTGTACTAGGTCTCTTAGTTGCTGCTACTACCGACGGATTTCCACCAGGACAGCTGAACACGGTTGTCGAGAAATTAGGAGATTATCTTCGAACCAATAACTATTAGGTAAGAATCTTTCAACTTTGAAGGTTAAATTTAACATTATCAATATTTCTTGCTTATTTATGGTATATGGCAGTTACTAATTAGTAAATATGCATGTGAAATGATTTGGATGCAGTAAAAATTCAAAACAAGATTAAAGTTGATGAAATCGTATTGACTAGAATGTGTTGTAGTTGGCATAGTTATCTCTGGACCTTGTGTCATTGAGCTGAAATAGTCCAATCTTATTTTGTCAATTTAGTTTACATTTTGAATTACAGTATGCTTGTGGCCTCTTTTATGTATTTATCATTGTATCAATAGCAGCATATAAAGAAACATGATTGTAGAAGCCATGCAAAAAGTAAACTTACCATGGCTACTTCTGTGTTTGTAGAAAAATATTTACTTTTTACAGTTAACACAATTTTTACACATGAACAATTCAGTTAACAAAGAACACATGTTATTTGTTACGATTTAGGAAATTTAAACTATTGTATCTCCTTGTTAAAATGTTTTTGAATTTAGAACTAAGCATTGTGGTTTTTCTATCCTGATATGGAAAAATAAATGTAATTTTTATGTCCAAGATTAATTTTAATTGTTTTAATCATTCAAAATTTTGCACTTCTATATTGCCTAAACTTTCATGTACATTAATCCTTGGAATTTTGACCTTGCAAGTAGAAACTACACTATTTACTTGCCTAGTGTTTAAAAAGTAAAAAATATTGGGATCCAAGAATTGATTAAATTTTGATTTTAAAATCGGATAAAAATGTGTTTATTTTAAAAAATTTCATACCCTCACTTTTGGATATAAATTTTTGATTTAATTTTTTTTTTTTGGTGATATGAAACAAATATGAATGAGATTGGATTTTTGTTTCTCTACACCAAGTAATTTCCATTAAAAATAATGAGTCACTTTGGTTATGGTTTTCAAGACTAGCAGAGGAAAATATCAAGTCTTAAGACAGTTTAAAATTCATTTTATTATGATATTCATAAAAACTTAAGGTCAAATTAATATCTAAACAGCTGTTATGTACCTAGGAAAATGATTTATATAGTCGTGTAGAATTTGTAACTTTCACGCGTGTTTTGTTGTATTCTGCTCAAATTACTTGTTAATCCTTCGAGCATTGCTGGATTTCTAAGCTGCATAGTATTGGTTACATCATGGCTGATTAACCACATGGATTGGTTGAATGAATTCAAGGTTCTATTGGTAATGCAAGTTGTGGAAAGGATATTTGAGCTCCTCCAAGGGTTAAGTAATCTTTAATTTGTCTCAAATATCCTTGCATATTTTTCCCCATGTAAGTCGATCTGCATTCTTTATTGAATTGCTCAGCAGAAATCCAACTATAGACTAACCTTTTCCAAACCTATTTAACTGGAGTAATTTTCTGATAATTTTTAATTGCAGGTAAATCATTGTGTCAATTCGCTTGCATTAGGGGTAGAATAAAGTTACAATAACCTTTTGACTACAGCTATAGATATAGCAAGTGTGATTCTTATAACTTTCAAGGTACAACTGATGTACTGGCTGTTTAAATTCTTTCTTAGTGCGATCGCGGTACATCGGCCCTAGTGTAAAGGTTAAACAGTAATGGGGTGATTATTCTTTCCCCCTATTTTTGCAGTTTTAACTACTGTTACTGTGAATTGGGGGTTATAATGTTATAATCAAATTCTGTTGATCAAGAGTTTGAAAAATGGTGTTTCTTGTGAATGCTTTTAAGGCTCGGTTTTATCTATTCTTTGACTTTGGTGTTTTAAAATCTCGTTTTGGGCAGTTTGTCCCATTCTGGGCCCGGGCCTTGCAACCGAACCTCATAAATTTGTTTGAACATGGTTCTCGTGAAGCATGTTAACTTTGAAAAAGTGGCAATCGTCACAGATTGAGCATTTGGCAACAGTTGTTGAAATGTTGCCAATGGTAAAGAAAAGTTTCTCTTAAATTCATTTTGCACTTTCTTAAATCTCAATATCAAGACAAAATGCCATTGAAAATTTGTGTCTATGCCATGAAAACTCATTTTATATCCGAATCTTTCTCCCAGTCTATCTGCGCCGACCAACCGGTATAGTGGTTAAGGTGTTAGCCTCTGGATCGGAAGGTTCCTGGTTCAAATCCGGGTCCGGGCATGGATGTTTGTAAACGTATGGTGTAGAGGCGGCTGGTGCACCTTAAATCTGTCGTGGCCGAAAGTCCTCACATTGGGTTGGCGTGGAAGTTTGGAGAGTGGGGTGCCAGCTCAGGTGTCGCTTCGTCATCTGACCGTGGTTCAAAATTACGAAGTGTTGTCCTCGGATCTTTCCCTTAAGGCATTGATCCCGGACCGTCGTTAATAGCCCGTTGTGTTGCTCTAGTACGACGTTAACTAAAATTACCAAATTACCCAGTCTATCTGCAGACACCAAGGTTGAAGTTTGATGGCATTTTTCAGTAAAGTTTAATGTAATGTTGAGTGTAAATACATAGGTCTTTGGAAGAACCATTTTGCAATAAATAATGTTATATATTTTTCTTAAAATAAAACAGTTAAAAGATGAAATGTAACGGATTTAGATGTGTATAAATTGGTAGTTCACTCCGATTGGAGTAAATTCGGCATACTGTTGAAGAGCAGTGGATGACTATGTTGTTCCAATAGAATAAGCACACATCCGATTTTTAAACGTACGTCGCTACAGCCAACCGTGCATGTGCAATGTCGCAGGTACTTGTTTGGCCGCCGTTTACAATCCATCAAAACTGCGTTCGTTTCGCTCCTTCAGTGTATTAAAAATGTCTGAAACAAGACTACTGGATGCATCCATTGACTGATTCGAGACGTGCAAGAAGTAGATTTTTTAAGTCTTTTGCAGACTTTATACGAGAAAATCCAGATAACTAAAAAAAATTATTTGCAAACTGATCATGTCTCTAAATACACGGATTATCTCCATGCCTCCGAAACAATTCTATGACCAAATCATCGAAACATGACTGATGTGTGCACTGCTCCATGGAGAACAAGGTACAGAGAAGTGTGCAACTGAGGGAACTGCGGCTCAAATTGCAAGGTGATGTACTTGTGCACTACTCAATTTGATTAGGGTAAATTCAACGAAAAAGCAGAATAAGTCCGTTTTGTACAGAGTTGAAAATCTTCCGCAGATTTCAGTTGTTTTTTTCTTCAGAGAAGTTTTGCTTCATAATATTTTTTCTTTAGACTTAATTAATAAATATTAAGTAATTACAGCCAAAGAATAAATGTATAAAAATAAGGAAAGTGTAAATATCCTAATTCTAAAGAGTGTTTGAAAAGATTCAAAAGATAATTGAATAAAGTGCTTTTGAATTATAAAAATGCATGCTTGTCATAAATGCATATTATGTCCCATTGGTGTAGCCACAATGAGGGGGTTATGGGTTAAAGCCCCCCCCCCTGCTTTCCAAACAAATTTCATTGTTTATAGTAGACTTTAGAGCTTATTATAGTCAAAAATTCATGCTTATCATAAACACATATTCTGTACTAGTGGCGCAGCCATGGGAGGTTATGAGTTAACCTCCCTGCTTCCAAAGACAAATGTTACTGTTTTTAGTAAACTTTATCAAACTAAATTTGCCTATCCCCCAGAAAAAATTTCTGCCTCTTGGGGTACCTCATGGGGGGGGTTATCGGCCTCTGATTGCTATCTAAATTACGATATGTGTGAGTGAATGGATGTGTGAAAGGGACCTTCCTGTAAAACGGATGTGTCGTGCATGAAGAAGTCCAACCCTCCGGGGCAATGGCACGCCCAATTGGGCCATATATGGCCCGCACGTCGACAACAAATATACTAATCTTATTCAGTTATTTTTGTAGTTCAAAATAACGCTGCATATATATATATATATTGTCTTATTTGACTGTTTTGTGTCCCTTGTGTTTTGGAGTGAGAAATGAAATTGTGGTTCTGTTCCAGGTTTGATCGCCATTCACCCCCTTTGTGTCTGAAAGAATCTTCCACCTCCGAGAAGACTTAAGCTTGTGGCATTATTCTGTGTGTTAGAGGAGGGAACGCATATCTCCCCTTCTCCTGGACCCACAAACGACAAAATAAAAAAAAATCTCCACCCTCTCTGGATTTAACACTTACGTAAATTTCCGATGTCGCGTCACTTTTTTCCATTTTTGTACTTAATTGTTTTGTATGATCCGTGCTTTCTTTCAGCCTGGTGTCGTGGAAGAAGCTAGTCACGTTGAGTTGTCGAGTGGCTGTTTTAACCGTAGTGGAGATTTGTTTAATATTCGAATCAATGGGGAAAAAATTTTCAATGGGGGGTGAAAGCGGGTAATCTTTATAATATAGTGAACTGTGCTATTTGTTTTTTCAAAAGTAATTAGTGTGTTAGGTACGAAACATTGAAACCATACCTGTTTAGTAAATATATTTGCATCGCTAATGAAAAATCAATGTCCGTGTGTCAGTGTCTGCTGCATTTTATAAGTTTCGTCACTCGCGAAATCTCCGTATACTTGATTATTGTATTGAATACTCGTAGACGTTTTTATACTGTGGAAAAATGGATTTGTTTTTTTGATTTGGAAAATTTTAGCTGTTTAAATTATTGTTAGTTTTGGATTTAAATTGTAATTTTTATTTTAATCGGAATTCAATCGGCTTGTTTTCTGTTTTCAAAGTGTAACATTCCATTGAATTTTTATTGCTTCCTTGGCATGTATCATTTAAGTCTTCAGTGGATTCTGATAAATATCCCTAAAACCTGCTTTTTTGTAAAATCGGTGCACCCTTTGGGTTCCCAAATAAAATGTCATTCCAAATCTTGTTGCCTCTTATTCCGATAACCACATACGCCAACGCAAGGTGTTGGACTACCTATTTAACCAATTATGACATTCAAAACATGTTCTTACAAGTATTGTAATATTCCTGCACTCTCCTATTTTGTATTTCCTCATCTGATTTTATAATTTATACACACACTTTTGTATACTGCCATTAGTTTTCCTATTGATGGAGACCCAATTTGTAGATTCAATAGGATTTTGAATCGTTGACGGAATTCACATTTATAAACGTTGGTTCAATCACATCTGTCGACTTATCCTGAAATCTGTTCTCGACTCGTTTTGTTGCATATATGTAGTCTAGTTTTCTCTGGAGCACTTATCAAAGTGTGGAGGTGTTCAGTGGCACATGCATCGGACGCGAGTCGAATGTATGTACGAGACTGACTTAAGCTAACTTGTTTGTACTGATTTATAGAGGTAAAATGAATTGCTTGTTGGTGTGTCCAACAATTTGTATTCAATGATGAAAGATTTAAATCTGTTAAATGTCAAAGTAATGCTCCCAGCTCATATTTTAAATTGCTACTGGATAAAACACTAAATGAAACTACTTTGTAAATGGAACATTGATTTTTTTTTCTTTCATCTACTTGTAAATAAGCTTTATGAACACCCATGATCTGTAATCACCCTGACACAAGTTTAAATGGTATGTAACATACAGTTTTGGGATGGAATGTGTAGGTACTTGTTAAGTGAATGTTTTTATAGTGGATGTGTTCAATATTTGGTTTTAAAACACTACTGCTTTGAGAGGTTTCTGCAGTTGATAAAAATGTGAACTTTTACCTGTGCATTTTTAAATACAAATGCTAGTTATTGCAACTTAAACAAATATTTCTAATACAAATGAATTCATGTATTTATGTTGCATTTCATGGCAAGGAACGTTCAGCGCAAAAGTTTTACAGATCTACCGTTTTCAAAGCTGGCAAGTGTGGTCGTTTTGGATTCTTTCTTTGAACTCCAAATCTATTCAGCGGATAGGTTTGTGCAATGAATTGGTTAGGTATGAAACTGTGCTATGATCTGTAATCTGGGTTTGTGGCATGTGTTGACTAATAAATCCAAACACTGCGTGGGTATGCCCACTACACCAGCAACCTTCAAGTTGTCTGTGTTTCATTGCATTTGTCTCTTGTTGTGTCTGGGGCCTCTTGTGGCATAAAACCAACCTAACATTGTGCAGTGGGAATGTTAAAGCCGATATTGGGGCAACCAAGAATTTGCTTGACTCGTACTCGATATGCGAATGCTCTTGGGGCTGTGGCAGACCAGTCAGAGTGATGGACCAACAACCAGAGTGCTGAGAGTTGGAATCCCACCAAAGACCGTGTATGGAGGGGCTAGTGAACGTTAAATCTCAAGGGGTGGCAGCTCGGCTGTTGATGCCTCGTCCACGAATCTTTCGTGGTATGGGTCCATGAAAGATTCGTTGCCTCGTGTTTGGCACGGCTTGGCCATAAAAAACAAGCAAAGTGCAAACCTGAATTTTGAAAATAGCTTGGTGTGTTGCGATCAAGAAAAACTTCTTTTGACCAGACGGAAGCGAATTTGGATACATTTTATTCATTCAGTGTTGTATATAAATCTTTAAAAATAGTAGAGTACACGGCATATGATGCGTGTATTGACACTTGAATAAAAGAAAATTGTTAATTGAAATATCTAGCCGATAATCCAAAAACATTCGACGCTTGCTCTGTTGAGTGAAAGTTGACTCTTCATTTCATCCACGAATAAAAGAAAGAATCCTTGGATAGAAATGAAGGTGTCAGGAATCCAAAAGATATTCTGCGAGCGTTGCATTATTATGTATAATAGATATTTTGATTGACGACGGTCCAGTTTCCATCCCTTAAGGATGACGCTGTAACAGGGCACCCCCATCTTTAAACTTCCACATGGGGACATTTGAGCTCCGTTTGTCCACAACGGTCTTTGGTTGCAATTTGAAATGTGTTCTCTGATCTTTCCTTTGGGGATTGATCCTGGACCGTCGTATTGCTCCAGTACAATGATAATTAAAATACCAGCCGCAATAGGGAAAGAATATACCGGGATTTCTGACTTTAAAATCAATACATAAAATAAAAGGAACTCTATATCACTCGATGGATCCAGACTTCCCTCGAACTGAAAACTCGGTTCAATAAAAGTATTCCCGTGGATCTGAATAGCCTTTATTTCGCTGTCCGAAATGTGTCGAACCTCGACTCGGTTCTTACAGTAGCTGAAATATAAATAAATACATGGAAACATTCGCTCTTGGGTATCCATTGGTTCTGAATTTCATTTCATGGACAAATAGTTCTCACGCACTGTAGCTCTTTGAATTCTCTTAGTGTTCGAAGGGAAGCTCTGGATCTTTAGAAATGGCTTTCGGGGAGACGGATCTCGTAGCTCGAGATGGTTCCACTCTTGGGCTAGTTGCACACATCGATTTCGATCGTACGATCCGTTTCTTTTAGTGGAACAGCCTGGGGGCTTGCGTTCACGATCGACGTTTCCACGAATATGGTATATGGAACCTCTTCTCCGGCATTAGGTGTGGCCTCTACGAGTGCTTGTGTAGCCATCCTCTGCATCAAAGGGACTTTCTGTACATTTCTCATCAGATATCTGTAGTCGTTTGTTACTACTGAGTTCGAAAGAGACTGTTGTCTACAACGACTACGTTTGGGATTCGTTTTTCATACCACTTGAGGAGGTGGGTCGCGAGCTTTTATCAAGCGACTGTAATTGCTGCACAGGAAAAAACCGTTGGTGTGTGTGCAAGCAACGCACACGCTGAGATGTAAAACGGTACTTTCCCGTACGATCGAACATCGATGTGTGGGTAGGTTGCCCGAGTGTCGTTTCTAGCTGCCTGTGACTGCAAATCTTCCTCATTTCGCGTTGGCAGTGGGTCTGTCCAAAGACGGCTTGCGTTTCTCCAGCACTTGCGCCAGTTCGTCTATCACCGCTTGCGGCATGTGAAACGAAGTGTCTGTAAAGAAAGGATTTTAAAGCAGATTATTAGCATCTATTCGTAAGCTTTCTATAGGCATGACGTTTAAACAATGAGTTTGATTCCTTCATATTGGGGTGCGGTAGCCCGCTTGGAAGAGCAGCGGATTCAACCTAAGACTCGTGTACAAAGGTGGCTCAAACGACCTCGATGGCGGGGTGCCAGCTTAGGTGTCGATGCGTCATCAGAGTGTGGTTCAAAGTAACGTGTAGTTCTTTCACTTCGGGGTGGTCGCGATTCTGGACTCTCCATTGGCCCATTGTGGTGCTTGCTCCGTTGCCGACGTTAATTAAATTCCTACCTTCCCTATTCGCGGTTTTGGTTTATCGTCAATCATTATTCTGTTACATAGGCTTAATTAGAGCGACTGGGTGTTTTGGTCGCTTTTAGGAGGAAATGTGATTTTGGGGGGATACTGGTGTGAAGAATCGTCCACATTTGCTTTCCTCTTCATTACATTTTGTGTTTTTTAATTAACATCGCACCAGAGCAAACACAAGGGATCAAACCTAGAGTGCCTATATAATAAGAGTGGCGACATACGGGAAACACTTTCTGATTGGCTTAGAGACACCTTTTCTACCGCCCGAGGCGGTCTTTTCCTAGCTCCCGTAGACTTGACACGGGAACTTTTTGTGTGTTCGAGAAAAACGTGTGTATATTAAATTAAAAAGAAAATATAGCTTATTCATGTTCCATTTCGTGTTCTGGAATGTTTATTTATTATTATTTTAGTATTTTGTCAGTCTATATTTGAAGACTTATTAAATAAATAGCTTTTTTTTTTAACAACATGGTGTTTCTCACAGTCTAAGTTTGCGCGTTATGCAATCCATCTTATCAATTACTCATGTAATTAAGCGTTTATAAGATTCATTTATACCGAATGTATCCATATTATAACAATCATGCTTTTTGTTCTCCTTGAAATGATATATTAATTCGCCCAGCAACCTTCTTTGAGACGATTCTGGTAGAAAAATGCGGACTACGTGCAGGGTCCCAAGAGCCCTTTCCACGATGAGATGCAAGGCAGTGTTCTTTTCGCGATCTAGTGATTGAGATTGTCAAAACTAGATATCTTAAAAGCAGTGGGAGGCTTAGAAAAACAAAAGCTAACGGGAAGTACTGGGGTCCCGAGTCTTGCTTTCTACGTTGGCTGTAAAACGAGTTTGGTGAATGCGTGTTAGTTCTTTGAGGAAAATCGTAGGTCCTGTATTTTGGGGTGGATACTATCATTACTGTTGGATATTCGCCTGATCTTTCAACTGTTTAAATGTAGCATATCTGGCCTGATTTGCATATGAAACGCCCATTTAATTTGATTGGTCAGAGACCTATACATATGTAAGGGAAGTTTTAGTTTATATTCGAATGACCCCGATCCAAATTCTAGAGATTTGTATGTTATTTTATAAGTTGCAGTTTTACTGTAAAGTATACATTTTAATAAAGTCTCGCCTTTGCTGTACATTTTTAAGATGTGCAGTATTATGCATCCTACACTCCGCACCTTTGCTAGATTCTTGGCCCATTTATTTGACAATTACCTTCTGTTCATCGAGGTGTTGCCAGGGTAAAACATGTAGTTGAGGCAGGTATGGTTAAAGGGGAGGAAAAGGCAGTAGTGTGGGTGGGAACAAATGACGTAGAGAGGACTACTAATGTTGAGTTTAAGAGGGAAGCAGAAACACTTTTAAGAGGCATTAAGTCTCATGGGACAGAAGTAACAGTATTAGGATTACTACCTAGGAATGGGTTAGGCAATGGGTGGTTAAATCAAAGGGCCAATAAGATGAACGGGTTGTTAAGGGATTTGTGTGAGAGGGAGGAGGTTAGATTTTTAGATGTTTGGAAGGAGTGTAGGAGGGATTGGATAAGCAGGGACAATTTGCATTTAAGCTTGATAGGTAATAGGGAGGTTGGCAAGCGGGTTTTGAATATTCTGGAGTCAAGAAATTAGTATACAAGCAGGGATGGGAAGGACATAGAGGGTTGACAGTACACAGTAATTGCTTAGGAAAACTAACAGGGTCTAAATTGCAGGAGACAAACAATACAAAGGGAAAGTGCAATGTAAGGGAGAAAAACAATACCAAGACAAATAATACAAGGGAAAAGTGCAATATAAGGGTGAAAAATAAGCTAAAAGTATTTTATTGTAATGCTCGCAGTGTGAGAAATAAAATGGATGAGCTCAATGGAATTGCACAAGCAGAGGATATAGATATCATTGGGATTACTGAAAGTTGGGCAAGCAGTGAAGATGCACAAATTTTAGAATTAAGTGGATTCACAATGTTTAGGGAGGACAGAGAATAGGAAAGGGGGTGGGGTTTTGATTTATGTGAGAGAATTCTTAAACTGTACGGAAATAAAGTTAAATAGTAAAACTGAGGGTATAGAATCAGTCTGGGTGAAACTGAATACAGACAAAGGCAAAGGACTATTTCTGGGTAATATATATAGACCTCCTGTTTGTAGTGAAGAGCAGGAAAAGGGCATGTGCAATCTGATAAACGAAGCATATCAAAAAGGAGAATTAATTTTAATGGGGGACTATAACTATCCAAATATTGACTGGACAAACAATCTAGCTACAAATGGGAAAGGGGCAGAATTTTTGGAAGTGATACAGGATTGTTTTTTGTACCAGATGGTGTATGAGGATACTAGGGACAATGCAATATTGGATTTGATTTTTAGCAATGATGAGGATAGGGTGCAGGATTTGGTTATAGGTGAGCCACTGGGAGAAAGTGATCATAGAAGTATCAGATTAAGTATAAATTTTCAGTCATCATACACAATCAATAGTAGAATAATTCCAAATTTCAGAAAGGTAAATTTTCATAAGATAAGGGAAGAGTTAAAGGAAACATTCAAAGGGGGATTATTAGCACTGCATCATTCTGAACAATGGGAGGAATTCAAGAATAAGTTAGACAGGGTGTTAAAAAAACATGTAACGTTCAGGAAAAAAGGAAAATCTAGAAAATTGCTCCCTATGTGGTTTTCAGGGGAAACACACAAAGCTTTAAAATTAAAACAAAGAACATACAGGGTATATAAAAGCACTGGTAACGACAGGGACAAGGAGGCATATCAGAAAGGCAGAAAGGAGTTTAAAACTATTAGTCGGAAGCAAAAGGTGTCCTTGGAGGAAAAATTAGCAAGGGAAATAAATATAAACCCAAAAGAATTTTTTGCATATGCAAGTGGTAAAAATAAATTTAGTACTACACTGGGCCCGTTAGAGGGGAAGGGAGGTGAATTAATTCAAGACGAGGTGGGAATGGCAAACGTGTTAAATTACTTTTTTCTGGGGTTTTTCAATGGTAACTATAGTTTAAAAAAGGATCCCAAGGATGGAGCTTTTGCAGGGGGTATAATTAAAGAATGCAAATTCAACAGGGAAGAAATAGTACATCAGTTGAAAAGAATTAAGCCATCTAAAGCACCAGGGCCAGGCGATATTTATCCGAGAGTACTAGTGGAATGCGCGGAAGAACTGGGGGAAGTAATTCACACGATATTTAATTCAACATATAGCACAGGTTGGGTACCAATGGATTGGAAGTTGGCCAACATAACTCCAATTTTCAAAAAGGGAATACAAAGTGATCCGGGCAACTATAGACCAGTAAGTCTAACATCAGTAATTTGCAAAATATTTGAATCTCTGTTAAAAAAGTATATAATGTTATACTTGGAGGAGGGGGGACTGTTATCAGAGAATCAGTATGGGTTTAGGAAGGACAGATCCTGCTCTACAAACCTTTTGAAGTTCTACGAAAAAATTACTGAGGAGCTGGATAATAAGAGCAGTGTGGATATCATGTACATAGATTTTCAAAAGGCTTTTGATAAAGTACCTCATGAGGCATTACTGTTTAAATTGGAAAGGCTGGGGATTCAGGGAAAAACATTAATATGGATAAAAAATTGGTTATTGGGTAGAAAGCAGAGAGTGCAGGTAAAAGGAAATTATTCACAGTGGACAGAAGTTATAGGTGGGGTGTCTCAGGGATCAGTTTTGGGACCAATTTTATTTATAATTTTCATAGATGATATAGGTCAGGGGATCAAGAATAGAATCAGTATATTTGCAGATGACTTAAAAATATGGGGGACAGTGGATACCAAGTTACAGATAGAAAATTTACAAGGAGATTTTGATAAGATATCCGAATGGGCTGTAAAATGGGGTATGTCATTTAATGTAGGGAAATGTCAAGTTCTGCATATGGGTTACAGGAACAGTGGAGCCGAGTACTGTCTGCAGGGAGTAAAGGTAAAGGAGGGAGAAACAGTTAAGGATCTTGGGGTGATAATTCACAGGGATTTTAAAATGGGTCACCCATGTTCAGCTGCGGTTAAAAAGGCTAATAGGTTATTGGGGTATATTAAAAAGACTGTAACTTCAAGGGATAAGAATATAATCTTGCCATTATATAAGGGTTTAGTAAGACCACATCTAGAATATGCTGTACAATTCTGGGCTCCATATATGAGAAAGGACATAGAATCAATTGAAAGGGTTCAGCACAGAGCTACAAAAATAATAAAGGGGCTAGCAAATTTCGACTATAATGAACGTTTAAGTAAGCTAAACATGTATACACTGGAAAGAAGAAGGAGGGGGAGATTTGATTCAGCTTTTCAAGTTTGTAAAACAAGGGGACACAGAGGGCTTAAATTTCAATAGGGATAACAGAACAAGGGGCCATGGGTATAAATTGAATAAGACACATTTTAATCGGGATTTAAGGAAAAACTACTACTTTAATAGGGTAATAGACAGTTGGAACGCGTTTCCAGAAAATATAGTTAATTCAAAGGGAGTGTACGAATTTAAGACACAATTGGATAGTCAGTGGGAATTGGAGAATTCATAAACAAAGGACCAGCCTTGTTGGGCTTGAGCCTGTAGCTGGTCGTCAATATTTGTATTTGTGTGCTTTTATTTTCTTGGATACTCTAATTTGCGAGATCCATTTGATTTTGTAGCAAATCAGCGTCTTGTGCAACTGCTGATTTCAACTATACACTTAATGTATATCACTAAAACAATACAAATGTATTATAGACCGACTTATTTGACGTGCGCAGAACAAAATATTTTTTGCGGAACTAATAGTCCTTAAATTTCAGAATGACTGGAAAATTTTTGTCAGTCCATTTTTGACATTTTGGTAATAAATTCGAAGCAAACAGAAAGCGGTGATTTTTTAACATCCATTTCTCAAGAAATGGATGAACATTTGTTACCAAATACTGCTTCGAATGTTTCAAGTAGTGTAAAAACAAAAATTCTCGAATTACTTGCCAAATAATTGAGCAAAATAGGAGTTAAGTGAACAGGCAGAGAAGAATTCCTCAGTAATAATTCTTTTTGACCAAGGAAATCTTACCTTTTCTCACACTGATTTGAGATCTACTGAGTAATTCACAAAGTAGTTTGAAAAATAGGCCTAGAGGGCCTCGAATATTTAGTTCCATGTATTTTAAAAATTGCCCGTTGATTTGCTCTAGTACGACGTTCATTAAAATTACCTTTCCTAGTATAAAAAACGAAACTCGTAACCTTTTAGAGACAACTAGTCGTCTAGAATTATTAATGGCCTCTGAAGTAAATTACGAAAGTCGGGTTTACGATATTCCACTTCAAATCATTAGCTCTTTGCTGCGTTTTCGGAAGAGGTACAGTTAAGGAAACTATCTGTAAATCAAGTGCTTGGGCTAATATAGCTGACACTAATCTTTCTCTTCACCTATTTAAAATTACAAATAACGTAAAGAACATTAACTGTAATCTGTGTACTCCGCGTATCGCACAAAATTAAATAAGCTAAACGGTTGTTGCTTTTCTGGGATCATTATCACGCAAACTTTAGCCGTTGCACAACCAGTCGCTTATCAGCTGTTGTTGTACGGTTATTTACAATTCATGAGCAATCCTTCAGACTGATTTTGTATAAAGATAGTACATAAATGCAATTGTAATAAGGGGCTGGCAATTTTTTTTTCAGAAATGTATCAATCTGAACAAAGTGTTTAGTATTTCTGTGGTACCTAACTTTAAAGATGAGTTTGTTCTTTTGATAGATGTGACCGAACAGGGAATGCTAACAATAGAAACCCCGCATCGTAGATTTTTTAGAAATGCTGAAAAGTCTGATAAATGAGATTAATGGAATCTCTTCCAAGTCATATTAAAATGTTTAAATTCCGGTTTTCAGATAAACAGACAAGTTATCTGAGCACGAAGAGAGAGAGAGAGAGAGTCAGTACAAGATGTATACATCTTGGAAAGTATCCTTGGAACCCCCAGAAATAATAGTTTTGCTTCTTGTATTTTTCCAATCGATCTGCTCTTAGAAGCCCAAGATATCAGAAATAAACAAAATAGGCGCGAAGGGAAATATCTCTATATTAAAAAAAGTTGCCGCCGCAGGATTGAAAACTGTGTTGTTTAGCTCGATTCTTAGACGGTTTCCCGAGAAAGTACTGATCGGAAAAAAACGAAATTAACATGGTTTGTTCTTCATCGTATTCCCTGGACAATTTTGAGGCCTTTTTTCCAATGCGGCTATTAGTTTAGGGTTTATAAAGTGTCAAAACTAAAAAACAGAAATTTCTTTCGCGAGTGAGCAAACCACATACAAATTTTCAGTCTTCAGCCGTGTTTTTTTTTAAAGAGTACCTCTCAACGTAATTTTTTGCAGCCTGTCGAGTTGGGGGGGGGGGTGGCGAGCAGGGGGCGGAGCCCCTTAGTTTACTATAAAGATGTCGGAAACCGATGCGAATAGATTAGTCAGATCCTCTAATTGCAACTTTACGAGCTAGGTCTAAAACTGAATGCAGTCGAAATGTTCTAAAAAAAAGTTTGAAATTTTTTGAAGAACCTTCCCTTTACTACACCAGTAGGCTATTTGAACTCGGATTCCAAGTATATAATTCTGTAATATTTTTCAAATAATGATTCCCCCCCCCTTTAGTTTTTCTATTAAGACATCTACTTTATTTTTAAATGAAGCTGTTATGGATATATCTGACTATTAATCAGGTGTATATAAATAATAAGGTTAATGGATCGAAGTATATATTTTATATGTAGAGCAGAGGCAGAGATTAAGCGGCCGGGTAGGGCCCCGGAATACGAAGGGGCCCCGAGGTCTTAAAATGTCTTTTCACTAGTTTTCGGGGAAAGACGTGACAGCGTCTTTACAATATGCTTCTTTAAGTGCAGTGCGAAGAGTTTCGAATACAAGAGGATCAGCAAGAGCAGATGCTGTATTAGCTATAAAACTTGGTTTCACCCATAGAAAAGAGGCTTTAACTGGAAATTGGATAAAAATGTATATAATTTACAAAAATGACATTTGTTTGTACTTTTGAAGAGTAATTTGACAAATTTTGAATATTTCTAAAAAATGTGGAGGGGGGTGGTGGAAGAAACGAGGACATCATTAAAACCACACCAGACATCCATCGAGCCTTCAAAGAAATGTTTTGCGACTGTTAAAACATTATTAAAATTTTTTTAACAATTCCCTAATCTGATGTGTCAGGAGAACGATCGTTTTTTGTTTTAAAGCGTGTAAAAAATTAATTAAGGAGTACTATGGGAAAAGAAAGATTAATTAATATGGCCATTCTGTATCTAAAGCAAAAAATTTAAAAACGAATTTATAATGCCAAAGTAATTGACAAATTCGCAAAAAATAAACCAAGACAGAAATTCATGTAAAAAATGTTTTTTTAATAAACCTATTTAATGTGTTATGGTATCGACTTTTTTCTTTTCTTTTTGCTGATAACTTTACGAGAGTTTTCTTGAAACTTTTTTCTAACTTGAGTTTGAAGCCCCCGAATATTTTACCTCTTGCGACCCCCACTGACTTGATCCGCCACTGATGTAGAGCAAAGTCGACACATTTCTTTAAATTTAGTATGGAACTCAGAATTGTTCTCTGCACCAAACCAGTATCTGATCCTTCGTAGCCTCTTGTAATACCATTTCGTTTTGTGTGTCCACCTCGATTGCTAAAATGCCATCGGCGGGAAGAGAAGAAACGGAGAGTTTTTCTGCCCGTTCTCAAGAGAGGGAAAACTCTCCGGAAGTAGGTTATGGAGGAAAGAAAGGCCAGTGGCACAACGACCCACCTACTTGGGCGAGAAGAAAGTGGATCTCCCACGGCCACTTGTTTTCCTCTTCGAGGCATCTGGGAAGACCTTGTTTCGGAATGGATGGGTCAGTGTCGCCATGGAAACTGAAGGAAACGACACGCTGGTTGGTTTTTTGTTGTGTCGCCCAAGGGGTTGTCCGTCGGTGTTTGATCCGCTTTCAATTTTTGAGTTCGGGACCTATTCTCGTACTTGAAAAGGCGGATTGTTTTGACCGTCGCCAGTGGACCGTCGTGTTGCACCAGTGGAATGTTAATTAGAAATGCTAAATTGAGAGGGTGCCGCGGTATGAAGAGCAACGGATTAGTAACCGGAGGGTTGTTAGAGGGTCCTCCAGAGAGACTGCCACCTACAAAGTAGGGATGCGACATCGATAGCAAAACATCGATGTTGATAATAAATCGCCCCCAAAACATCGATGTTTTTAAAATTCAGTGTATTTAAACTTTTTCTCCCATTTCTTAAAATTGGTTTACAACTAGTGATGCTACATCGACAGCAAAACATCGATGTTTTGAAACTTTGATGTTCAAAATTAAAACATCGATGTTGATAATACATCGCTCCTAAATCATCGATGTTTTTAAAATTCGGTGTATTTAAACTTTTTTCCACATTTCTTAAAATTGGTTTAGCAACTTGTGATGCGACATCGACAGCAAAACATCGATGTTCAAAATTAAAACATCGATGTTCGTGATACATCGTCCCCAAGCCATCGATGTTTTTAAAATTCATTGTATTTAAACTTTTTTCCACATTTCTTAAAATTGGTTTAGCAACTAGTGATGCGACATCGACTCCAATACATCAAAAATCCTCGACATCGCTGTCGCATCCCTACTTTTCAGACCCTTCACCCTTGGCCACTTGGGTCTAAAAGTATGTTCAATTTGCTAATTATAAAAAGTATGCTACTTGGTTATTTTTTAAATTTTTATAACGATACTCTTTTCATTTAAAAATAAAACATGTACAACGTAAAAACATCGACACGTATAAATATCGATGTTACAAAAACATCGACCCCAATACATCGATGTTTCTTAAAAAACATCTGACCGGGGTTCAAAATGATGAGGCGTCCTCCATTCTTCGGGATGGATCCCAGACTGTCGCCAGTAGCCAGTCTGTTGAGGTTCAAACCTTAACACATTCATGGGGTGACATAGTCTCGCATCCCTCATTTGAAGTGTGGCCAGAACAGATCATATTGGGCCGAATACGAGCCATTTCGAAAATGTCATTCATGAAGGTGTAAAAATGAATTAAAGTTTTGTTCTTTAAGGGTGTTCCTAAAGCACTTCGTATGTTTCAGTAGTCATGCAATTTTATGCCAACTAAACAGAGTTTGGTAATTTTTAATTAACGTCGTAGTAGAGCAACACAACGGGTTATTGACGACGTTCTGGGAACAATCCATTAAGGGAAAGATTCGAGGACAATACCTCGTCATGGTGAACCACGGTCAGATGATGAAGCAACTCCTTAGCTGGCACCAAACTTCCACACCTACCCAACGTGAGGACTTTCGGCCACGACAGATTGAAAGTGCACCATACGCTTACAAACATCCATACCCGGATTCGAACTAGGTACCTTCCGAATAATCTAACACCTTAACCATTATAAAGGTTGGTCGGCTAAAGAGGGTTTGGAATGTCAAGGGTCTATTGGCGGCGGTCCGGGATCAACCCCAGAAGTGAAAGATTCGAGGACACCACCACGTTATCATGAAGGTAATTTTAGTTAACGTCGTACTAGAGCAACACAACGGGCTATTGAAGACGGTCCGGAATCAGTCCCTTAAGGGAAAGATTCGAGGACAACACCTCGTAATTTTGAACCACGGTCAGATGATGAAGCAACTCCTTAGCTGGCACCAAACTTCCACACCCACCCAACGTGAGGACTTTCGGCCACGACAGATTGAAGGTGCACCAGCCGCCTCTACACCATACGTTTACAAACATCCATGCCCGGATTCGAACCAGGAACCTTCCGATCTAGAGGCTAACACCTTAACCACTATACCGGTGGGTCGGCCCCACGTTATCATGAACCTCGGTCGGTAGGTTTATTCATTGACGTCCCAGATTGTTACCGATAGCCCTTTGTATTGCCCAAGTGCGACAACATGAAATTTTGAATCCCGCTCAGCTTACGAGGCAACACCTGAGCTGGCACATATTCATCTGACCATGGTTAAGCAGACTAACCAGTATAGTGGTTAAGTTGTTACCTTCTAGATCGGAAGGTTTCTGGTTCGAATCCGGGCATGGATGTTTGTAAGCGTAGGGTGTAGAGGCGGTTGGTGCACCTTAAATCGGTCGTGGCCGAAAGTCCTCACGTTGGGTGGGTGTGGAAGTTTGTAGACTGGGGTGCCAGCTCAGGTGTTGCTTCGCCATCTGACCGTGGTTCAAAATGACGAGGTGTTGTTCTCGAATCTTTCCCTTTAGGGATTGATCCCAGAACGTCGTCAATAGCCCGTTGTGTTGCTCTGCTACGACGTTAATTAAAATTACCATTACCTGACCATGGTTAAAAATTGAGTGGTGTCCTGGATCCCTTTGGGGATTGATCCTGGACCGTCATCAATAGCCCGCTGTGTTGCTCTAGTACGACGTCAATTAAAAAATTGCGAATTACCCTCCCATGGAACAGGTCAACTCTTCCCACATTTCCAAGAATAGCTCGTTGGGGTGCGACCTTCATTAAATACCTACCTTGAATCGAAGCTAAAAAAACTTCAGCGTTAGTCGAATCCTACTTACCGACACTACTCTACAATAATGGACCGGACGCCAGCGGATTTGCATAAAATATGACTACTTTTTTTTGTGGGGGGGGGGGATTTCGTGATATGGCCTGGGACCTTTGCCTCTTGTTCCGGGTCAATTGAACGCCGACGCCTACAGGAACATTTTGAACAGTCAGGTTCTTCCTACGCTCTGGCAATTGTATGGAATGGACGAATGTTACTTTCACGATGACAACGCTCCGTGTCACGTTGCAGCCTCTGTCGAGATATGGATGTAAAGCGTCTTCTCTGGCCTGCTCACCGACCTAAACCCCCATAGAACAGGTGCGGGACGCGTTAGAGCGACGCTCACGGACCAGGGAACCCCGTCCGAAATCTAAAGCCGAACTGGCGACATTCTTGCAGCAGAAATGGACAACAATACCCATGGCTGTGTATCGAAACCTTGTTGAATTTATGGCCAGGAGGGTCGCTAGTGTCTTTGCAGCACGTGGGGGACCATCCCCCTATTGAAGCATTTATTCTTTCCTTATACCATCACAGCTTGCTGCCCAGTCCATTATTGCAGGGGAGTGTATATTTATATAAAATAATTTGAAAACTTTTATCGAACTCCTTATTTTTCGAATTGAGAACATTTCGAATCTTCTGAAGGGCGGTTAGAAGAGCAACGAATTAGCTACCGTATACAAATCAATACCGTCGTGTACAAAGTGGGCGGGTGCACGTGAAATCTGTCGTGGTGTGGAAGCTTGGAGAGTTGTATCAGTTGAAGTCTGAACTCGTCATCTGATCGTGGTTAAAAATGACGTGGATTTTTATCTTCGGGGTTGATCCCGGCCCGTCGCCAATAGCCAGTCGTATTGCTCCAGTGCGACAATTAACTAAACCTATTTTAGCCAGCTCGATAATCACATTAACCAGTCACAAGTGAGTCCCACGTTAGGATTCTCGCCAAGAGCTTGTTCCACAAGTGCACATTTCACACGGATGGAGTCATTTTTATTCGAATACCAACTTCAAGAGCTCAATTTCATCACGACTCGCATGAATAAATTTTAGACAAGTTGATTGGAATTTCGAACACATAATGTGGAATGGGTCATCAATATTTGAATTGCATCGATGTTGCTATTTTAGAGTCGGCTTTTTCCGTAGAGCAGGGGTTGCCAGTTACACTTCAGGAAGAAATGTTTGGAAGAGCAATTTTTAATTTTATCTTTGATGGCAAGACAGTGAGAAACTGAAAATGAGTTCAAAGTTTACTCACAGATCCCCCAATCAGCTGTTGGAGCTTCCAGAAGATGAGGGATCAAAGCAAGTAAACAAAATGGTCGTTCAACTATTGAGTTTAGGAAACGAGTTAACATTCGAAAACCAAAGAGTTGCGCTCCGCTGAGACTCGTATCTCAATCTTCGTATTGTTGCGAGTCGACACTTCAATTTGTTAAAAATAAGCACGGATCTGTTTTAACTGAGCGCTTGTGCGAATTATTATAACTCGTCATGCAAAGATATACGATACTCATAAAGCATCCACAAGCAAATCTGATTTATAAAAATTTTCTTAACACATTTTTGATAGAATTAAAAAAAATACTCGATTAGACTTGACTTTGATTATCTATCACGTCTCCGTTGTTGAAAAAAATTGTACACTTTTGAAGTAAGCAAACTAGTAATATGAGTAAGGTATGATCTCCCTACCATGCTTTTCATTGGAAATAAGAATTATTGACACCAGTAAGGGGGGAAAATGAACCACCCTTTTTTTGAATAACATTTTAATTATTTTTGTTTTTGAATAACATTGTAACTTTTACGCTTTTGAATAACTTTGTAGCAAGAAACGAACTAAAAAAAAACTTCTGAATATAGATGAGTTTTAGTTTATTAATAACTTCGTAACAAGAAATGAAATTAAATAATTACTTTTGGACGTTGATCAGTTTTAGTTTCCCATATTTCATACACACATTTTATTTGCATAAGAGCCTCGCTATGGCCACCTCTGCCATATAGAGTATCGTAATTCACAATTCCAATTAAGTGTTGCTTTTCTATACATTATAAGTTTTTACTTGATAACTGTTGCTTCTAACTACGAAATATTTTTGGCCTTAAAACCCACATTTTTTGCTCAGTCTTTAAATCGAGGTACAAATATTTAAAAAAATTATGTTAAGTGGCATGGCATAATAATCGCGTTAATGTTGTATTTAATTTGATCCAAATCATTATTTTATTTCATGCTGATTGCCTGTTTCCAGCCCGCCATTATTTTCAAATTAAACTTTCATTGTTGTTGTCGTGCGGGCCATATATGGCCCAATTGGGGGTTCCATTCCCCCGGAGGGTTGGACTTCTTCATGCATGACACATCCGTTTTACAGGAAGGTCCCTTTCACATATCCATTCACTCACACATATCGTAATTTAGATCCCAATCAGAGGCCGATAAACCCCTGATCAGGTACCCCCAGAGGTATTGATTTGATATGGGAACATGGGGGACTTAAAGACCACGACCTATTTAACGTGCCCCAGTCACCATTAGTGAACACGACGGTCTTTAGCCAGGTCAAGCGCCGATCTCGCAACCATCAGAATTGCAGGCTCCGCCGAGGACAGAACCCACAACCCTTCCGATGCGAGCCCGACGCTCTACTGCCTGAGCTACCGCGGCTCAAACTTTCATTCTTCGTGTGTATTGAACATTATTTATTTATCGCAAGTCTCCATTGTTGAAAAAAAAATTGTACTTTTGAAGTAAGCACAAACTAGCAATATGAGTAAGGTATGATCTCTCTAACATGCTTTTAAGTAGAAATAAGAATTATTAACACCAGTAGGAGAGGGGGGGGGAATGAACCACCCTTTTTCATTCGAGCCATTTCAACATTAGAGAAAATTCAAAGATTGCAGGAACTAACGTCTTCTGTCAATGCAAAAGCATTCAATTTGCATACGGGGCCGTCTGCATATTAAATTAAGCACACACTTCATAATTTCAAATCGGAACCCCCTATTTTGAGCTGCAATTTGGAAATTATCAAAATTGAACTTCAGGTACCAAACTTCATGTCATTAGGTCTTACCGTTTGGAAGTAGTGGACAAAAAGATTGGCGCTCCTAATGTTAAATCAGTCTCTGACACTTTTATGGATATCTTCCGAAATAATAACTAGAGAGCGCTGATATTTTGTACCATGTTACTTTTAAACAACCCAAACAAAATCCACCAAATATTTTATTTAAATATTATAGTGGTCATATATTCTTATATATGACCATGCAAAATTTCAGCTCATTCCGATAAGTAGTTTTTGCGCTGAATTAAATTTCCTCGTTATTGTGATTTTAGGGGGCAACCAAAAGTGTTAAAAACGTTTGACAAACCTAGGATAGTTTTCGGATCGTTTGTACTTGCAGCATAGTAAATATAATGTAATTTTCAAATCCTTTGCACGTGCATAATAACTACAGGGTGTCCATAAAAGAATGTTCCAGTTTCAATGGTATATTAGAAAGTATGGTATATTAGATGGTATTAGTAATGGTATATTAGATGGTATTAGTAATGGTATATTAGGTATGGTATATATTAGAAGAAAGCTAACCTTTCTTTTTGGACGATTTGCTCTTCTTGGAGTGCTGCCGTTCCTTGGAGCGTCGGTCCCTGGACCTCCCCCTGACTAAAGGCGGCGGAATTACTGCGATGACTTCAGTGGCGTGTGGTTGCTGCGGGGGCACACTCACGGACCGTATCCTCAGGGCACTCGGAAGAAGGGGCGCTTTGGGTTCCTTCGGAACGTCCGAGCACAAGAAGGTGACCGAGATCTTGTGGTCTTTCTTCGTGGCCTCGCTGCTCACCGCTTCCGGCTTCTTGTTGGAGGCGCACAGACTCCGGAACCCTTTCTCCTGCTTGGCGATGGTGAGGACGAAGCTCTTCTTCACCACCAACTGAGTCTGCGATTCGTCGACCTGAGAGTCGACGACGCAGTTGGTCAGAAGACATTCCGCGGAGGGGTTCTTGACCAGCACGTTGACCCTCATCGATTTCTGGTGGCATTCCGTGTCGGTGGACCAAGACTCGCTCAAGCACTCCGAAGAGGAGCTGCACATTTTCTCCAAGATCCCCGGAGATTCCTCACTGGATTCGGGGTGGGTGATTTCGTTGCTGTTCACATCCAGCAGTTTCTTGGGCTTTGGCTCTGGAACGGATATCACCGAATCTTCGTCGCTTTCCTTCGAACTCTCGGCCTTGTTCTTTTTGTACGTCTCGATCAAATCGATCTTTTCGAACCTCACCACCTTCTTCGAGGGTGGTTCGGGATCGCAGTTCCTGATGTCGTTTGCGGAACCGCGGAGTATGCTCGATATCATCCCTTCGCAGGAGACTTTATCTGGAGACTTGCAATCGGAGTCGGAACTGCTATTCCCCGAAGAGTTGTTCTTGAGATTGTTGAGGGTGAGTCCGTCGGGGGTTGGACGGCTACTTCGATTTTGTTCGAATTCCGACTCCAACGTGGAATAGTCAGGGGTGTCGATGCGAAAAGGGGGTATCTCGATTTGAATTTCTTCTGCTCGTTCCTTCTCTTCCCTGGATTGGATCTCGTCGAGTTGAGAAACTGATTTTTTCTTGCCCACCCCCGGCTCTTCAGTTTTCTTGTTGGTATTGTCCTCGCCTTCCGTGTTCTTTTCCCCTGCAGTCGAACAATCTCGGATATTGTTCTTGTGAATCTCCGCGATAGCGACGACGGAGCTTATTTTATTCTTCACGGTGAGAAAAGCTTCCGAACTGACGGCGTTGTTAAGCTTAGCGGTCTGCACGGACCTGTTGTCCACCGAGTTCTGGAGCTTAGCGGTCTGCACGGACCTGTTGTCCACTGAGTTCTGGATTTTAACGGTCTGCACGGACCTGTTGTCTACCGAGTTCTGGAGCTTAACGGTCTGCGCGGACCTGTTGTCCACCGAGTTCTGGAGTTTAACGGTCTGCGCGGACCTGTTGTCCACCGAGTTCTGGAGCTTCTTGGAGGGTTTCACGCTCGGAGACGACGCTTTCTCAACGAAACAGTTCGAAGGTTCTTTTGCTTCGGTTCCGTTGGGATTGAGATTCACGTCGTTTTTGGATTCTTTTAGAAGCACGTTCGGCTTCGGGGCCTGTCCTTTCTTCCTTCCGAGTTTGGCGGGTCCCTTGGTGACACTCTGGCCCAGCTTGGTGTGCTCGATCTCGGAATAAATGACGTCTTCTTCGACTTTGCCGCCATCTCTTCTGCTTGGCTTCGCTCTGTCTGCAGACGGTCTGGCCACGATCTGGGGTTTCTTCGCTTCTCCAGTCTGGTCGGTGATCGTTCTCGACTCGCTGGGTCTGGAGCTCGCCCGCCTGCTGCTGCAACCGATCACGACCGTCTTGCCGGGAGGAGGTTCCACCTCCTTCGCCCTGGTGTCCCGCTCCCTCTTGCGGCCTCGAAGCCAGCATCCGCTCTTGCTGGGGGGACTGGTGCTGTTGGGGGCTGCGGGGGTGTGGTAGGCGAGGGTGAGCCTGTCGCAGCTGATGCCTCTCACCTCGGATCGGCTGCGTCGGGGCTCGCCGCCGCCACTGAGGCCGAGGTTGCTGAGATTGATCTCGCTCCTCTGACGAGTGAGGCCCAGGAAGCCCTTCCAGTTGATGCAGTCGGAGGCCACCAGGGAAGGCTTCCGGATGAAGCCAGAGTCCTGGAACGAAAGGGATGCGATGGTTAGTTACCTTTGGGGGGGATGCATTATTAGGCTAATTCTACACACTGTTCCGTTTTGAATTTAGGTATCGGAAGTATTTAGAGTATAGATGATGAAGTCAGTTGTTCCATAAAAACAGCTTATATATCACGAGTACTCAAACAGTTTATTTACAGTTCTAATACGTACACTCTTTGCTTTAAATAAAAAAATAACAATCATCAGCATTTAGGGTGTAAATGATATTCAGTAGTTTTCTCTAGCAAAATTCGAAAAGTCACTCCTAAACCATTCTCTGCGTGCATAATAAAATCAAGTAAAGTTGACATCCTCAACTTTACTTACCAAATATACCAAAACAAAGATAATAATCAGGTAGAGCATCAATCCAACATACATCGATTTCGATCGTACGGAAAAATATCGTGCCATCCAATTCTTTTAGCGGAACGAAGAAGAGCATGGGAGGGTGTACAAGGTTTGATCTACTGAGCATGATCGCCGTGTTGTTGTTGTCCAATACCACTCCATCAGACGGTCGCCGGGCCGTTTCGGCGAATTCAGTGGCCTCCGTGCCACATGGCACGCTCCACGATTCTATTCGTACGACAGCCCGTCTTCAGTTGATTTCCGTTGGATTTATAACTCGTGTGTATTCAAATAATATTTTCTGTTCATCAATTGGTGTAATTTTTGTTTTAAGCGTGATAGGAAATACATAAATGAAATCCTTGATTTCATTGGTGCAAAGAAGACCAGTGCTATGGGACAAAACATTAGAAATGGACAAAAACGGAAATGCACGGAAAGACTTCTGCTGTGAACTAAATAAGGATTTTGAGAAGATAGGGATGTGATCCCCTATATGGCCTCAACGAATGTTTACGTACCCCGGATGCTACATCTCCAACAAAGAAGGAACTTGTGGACTCTTTCTGTACCTTGAATACATTTCTCATCTGGTAGTTGTAGTGCTTTACTTATTACTGAGTTCCAGAGAGACGACAGTCCATCGACCACTCGGCAACGACACGCATTTGGGATCCATTGACCAAACAACTAGATAAGAGGAGCTTTCAACACACGACTGCACTGTATGGTGTGCAAGCAACGCGCACGATTAAATAGCGTACGGTACTTTCTTGTACAATCGAAAATCGATGTGTGTGCAACTAGGGAACTTATCCGAACTTCTGCTCTCCGAAACTGAGACATATCATCACTACCCCGCCAAAGGCACCCATCTGCATTTTGTCGATTTTTCACCTAACTGCACGCTCTTTCATGTTTTGTGCTATGACAGAGCCACGAGTCATTTTCCCCTTGGGAATGGATCCCGAACCGTCGCACATAAGCCGATGTGTTGTGCTCCAGTGCGACGTTAATTAAAATACCTACTTTCATAGGGAAGGTGTTCCAAATATCGCCCCTGTGCTTAACATCGCCTACTCGTGTTAGAAAGCTACTCTGCGCGACATCTATGAGTTCATGGAGTTACCTCGACGGTCTAGGGCTTTGTCACACGTAGCACCACCGGCAAGTTTCCTATCCGTTGTATCAACAACACTATTGCATCGGAAGTATTTGAGGCTGTGTCATCAACGTATTTTCTTTTCAGGGAATATCCGGGTACGTGTTTCCAAATCATCATTTCGTTTATTTGACTCGAAAGTACATTCACTACTAAAGGTAGGTATGTATGCTCAACTAGCAACTCGTTTCGAATAGTAGCTCCTCATTTCGCCTGGTGGTAGTTGATAGGAACAAGGGTAGGCGATAGTAGGAACCCACTCTTGAAAATTCTCTTGCGAAACTTTTTGAAGTTTTACTAGTTAACTTAAACTGACAAAAGTAAAGAAAGTATGTGGAAACCAAAGTAGAATAGTTCTTGTGATATTAATTTAGTTTGCAGCTTGATTTCCCAACCCAGGAGGCTGAGATACAGAGATATAGTTAGGGAAGGCGATAGTTGGAACAACTACCCAACCAGATGAGTCTTTTTAAAGGACCCAATAAAAGATGGAAATTTGGAAGGGGACGAAAAAGCGAGAACACAAATATTGCAAGAACGAGTTGCAACATTCTATAGACACGATAGTTGTAACGGCAGTGGAGGGTGTAGCACTGTAGTAACAAAGGGGAGATGCTCCAGTAACACAGCGGGCTATCGGCGATAGTCCGGGATCAAACCCGTAGGGAAATATCAGAAGACAACACCATGCCAATTTGAGCCACGGTCAGATGACGAGGTCAGACCTGAGCTGGCACCCCACACCACGCTAACGTGAGGACATTTGAGGCCACGACAGATTAAACGTGCTCCAAAGCCACTTTGTACACGAAGGTCTTGGGCTGGACTCGCAACCTTCCGGTTGCCAATTCGTCACTCCTCCAACCGGGCTACCGTGGTCCCAGACAGAGTCGAAAGTGATCCTCATCTGAGCTGAAGTTGCTCATTACCTGGAGGAATCTATCATTCTCATACATATTCAACTCGTTACCACAGCCTAAACCATTCGGTGCATCGTCACGTCGTTTTGAACCGCGATCCGATGACGAGGCACCCCACTCTCCAAACTTCCACACCCAACGAGAGGATTTTCGGCCACATTGAAGGTGTACCAGCCGGATCTACACCATACGCTTACAAACATCCATGCCGTACCAGGAACCTTCCGATCTAGAAGCTAACACCTCTACCACTATACCGTTTGGTCGGCCATGCTCATACATGTCCTATGCACGACTTCCATTTCCCGAGTTACTTGTACAGTGGCGACACTCGTGGTGATTCTAGCGCCACGGAGTACTGGAGGCGTAACAGAAAGAGCGAATTCACCAGCTGTTAAGCGCTCATTGACGTCTTCGTCGCCTCCAAGAGAGAGGCTTAACTGTCTAAAGATGAATGATTAATCCATTGATTATAATTTAATTGCCTTGAAATGGTATTATTCTCGAATCTTCATTCAACACCCCTGGACTTACCCACCAGAACATACATTTTTCTCGCCAAGCCCTGTTTTAGTCTTGAATTGCCTTTTAGCGTCCTTCCAAGTGTTGCTCCAGCCGACCAACCGGTATAGTGGTTAAGGTGTTAGCCTCTAGATCGGAAGGTTCCTGGTTCGAATCAGGGTATGGATGTTTGTAAGCGTATGGTGTAGAGGCGGCTGGTGCACCTTAAATCTGTCGTGGCCGAAAGTCCTCACGTTGGGTGGGTGTGGAAGTTTGGAGAGTGGGGTGCCAGCTTGGGTGTTGCCTCGTCATCGGATCGTGGTTCAAATTGACGTGGTGTTGTCCTCGGGTCTTTCCCTTAGGGGATTGATCCCGGAACGTCGTCAATAGCCCGTTGTTTTGATCTGGTACGACGTTAATTAAAAATTGCCTAACCATACCAAATCGGGGGCCGCTTTTGGAAGAGCAACGGTAATGGTAATGGTAATTTTAGTTAACGTCGTACTAGAGCAACACAACGGGCTATTGACGACGGTCCGGAATCAGTCCCTTAAGGGAAAGATTCGAGGACAACACATCGTAATTTTGAACCACGGTCAGATGACGAAGCAACACCTGAGCTAACACCCCACTCTCCAAACTTCCACGCCAACCCAACGTGGAAGAGCAACGGATTAGGAATCAGAGGATTGCCAGTTCAAATCCATTCAAAGGCCGTTGTGTACAAAGGAGGTTGGGCCGACCAACCGGTATAGTGGTTAAGGTGTTAGCCTCTAGATCGGAAGGTTCCTGGTTCGAATCCGGGTCCGGTCATGGATGTTTGTAAGCGTATGGCGTTGAGGTGGCGGCTGGTTCGCCTTAAATCGGTCGTGGCCGAAAGTCCTCACGTTGGGTTGGTGTGCAAAGTTTGGAGAGAGGGGTGCCAGTTCAGGTGTTGCTTCGTCAGCTGACCGTAGTTTAAAATAACGAAGTGTTGTCCTCGAATTTTCCCTTAAGGAATTGATCCTGGACCGTCGTCTATAGCCCGTTGTGTTTCTCTAGTACGACATTAACTAAAATAACCATTACAAATTAAAATTACCGTTAAATCTGCCGGGGCCTCCTCACGTAGGAGTGGTGAGGAAGTTTGGAGAGTGGGGCGGGGCAACTCAGGTGGGACCTTGTCATCTGACCATGGTTTAAAATGACCTGGTGTCGTCCTCGGTTCTTTCTTTTGAGGGGTTGATCTGTAACGTCGCCAATAGTCCGTTGTGTTTTGCAGTGTGACTTCAATTAATGTACCTACCCAGTCAAAACAGCGTTGAGTCATCCTTAAGCAAATCGTGATGTTGTCGGAAACGAGATGTAAAATGTAGTCGGTACTAATCCCTCCAGCATCGCTTCCAGTTTTCGAAGCGTGGCAGTGAACCGAAATGTAGGCCACCAGAATGTAACATTCGGATTAATGTCTGGCGAGGAGTCGGCAGACACGCCCCCCCCCCTCGCCGAAGGGATGAACAGAACAGTTTTCCAAGCAACCGCACGAGGACGAACTCGATTGTGCAGCAATTACGATTGAGCGTGCTCCTCCACTTCATTAGGAAGAAAATAGGGTTGGTGCAACACGAATGGAGCTGGATTAGAACGCTTATTTGCGAGAACTGCGTATCATGTGTAGATCCGTTGGTTCGAAAGATACACTACCCTACAATAATGGACCGGACCTTAGCGGATTTGCATAAAATCCGACTACTTCTTAGGGGTGTTTTTCGTGGTATGGTCTGGGACCTTTGCACGTTGTTCCTGGTCAATTGAACGCCTACACGAACATTTTGGACAGTGAGCTTCTTCCTACGCTCTGACAATTTTATGGAATGGACGAATGTTACTTCCAGGACAACAACGCTCCATGTCATATACAGCCTGTGTCAAGCAGTGGTAAAGATATATGGATGTGAAACGTCTTCCTAAACCCCGTAGAACATTTGCGGGACGCGTATGAGCGACGCTGACGGACCAGGGAAGCACGTCCAATATCTACCTAAGCTGGTGACATTCTTGCAGCAGGAATAGCCGAGTATCAAAACCTCGTTGTAGGAATGCCCAGAAGAGTTGCTAGTGTCATTGCAGCACGTGGGGGACCAACCCCCTATGAAAGCATGTATTATTTCCCTTATACCATCAAATCTTGCTGTCCGGTCTATTATGGTAGGGGAGTGTATTTCGTAGTCTATGCCCCTAGTGTGACTTTTCTGTGGAGGCTCTTAATTCCTAATTTGTCGAAGGAACACGAATGCTGATTTGTACTTTGAAATTTTGTCAAACCATCAACGTAATCAAAAATCATCTCTTGTGGTCGTGGTGTGGAAGTTTGGAGAGTGGGATGCCAGCTCGGGTGTTATCTCGTTATTTGACCTTGGTTCGAAATGACGCTGTGTTGTCCTCGAATCTTTGATTCCAATCCGTTGACAATAGCCCGTTGTATTACTCCAGTGCAACGTTAATCGAGTATCTACCTACGTATCTAAAAGAACTCTGTATGAATCTCGAGAGTCTGTCAACTGAAGGTCCCGATTTTTACCTTTTCCGAGGACAGTTAAGATATTACGGCTGTGGGGAAAATGACGTAATTTATGTCGAATGTCGTTTCGACACGAGTCTTCTCTATCGTATTATTTGGAGAATCGTGAGTTTAGTAGTCGCAGTGGAAGGAAGGTATCTCAATGAACATCGCACGGAGCAAAACATTGGGCTTTTGCCGACGGTCCGGGATCAATCCTCCAAGGGAGAGATCCGAGGACAACGCCCCGTCATTTTAAACCACGGTGAGATGACGAGGCAACTCCTGAGATGGCACCCCACTCTCCAAACTTCCACACCCACCCAACGTGAGGACTTTCGGCCACGACCGATTAAAGGTGCACCAGCCGCCTCTACACCATACGCCTACAAACATCCATGCCCGGACCTGGATTCGAACCAGGAACCTTCCGATCTAGAGGCTAACACCTTAACCACTATACCGGTTGGTCGGCAGAGTGGACTGGAGAGACTCTTTTTTCAGATAAATGGGTTATTCAGATAAATGACAGAGTTAGGGGTGAGTAACCTGATGCCGAATAACCACAGGACGTACAAGCAGTTTTACGCCTAATTTCAAAAGAACGTTTTTATAGTTTCCTTAAACATTTAAAAAACTGCTAGCATTAAAAAATGTTTGCTTTTTGTACTTTTAATTTCATGTATCATTCTTTTTAAAGGCATTCTCAATTGATAATCGGGGATTCTTTGAAACCCATTTCCAGTGCATCTACGTGAAGTTGTTCCGAACTTATGGCTTTTGATTAAAAAAAATATAGATTAATAATGTATAAAAAATTAATAGAATTTAAAAATGGTATATGTGAATTTCAAAAACGACGGTCTTTAAGAATCATTTGAAAAAAGATTTGTATAATAATTTTTCTAAAGTCGATTTAACCTCTAAGATTAAATAGACCGCATGGGCAATAGACATGTTAAGCTTTTAGGAGTAACATCTAAAAATAATTTAATTTAAATAGTTTCACGTGAAAACAAGAATGTGTTTTTCATCGATATTAACCTTCCAAAAAAATTGTCGTATCACGAGGCAACGCTGTTTTCAAAAATTTAAAGTATACCTCGTGTGTCAAAAGGACCGTTGTAAGAGAATACATTTTAAAATAAAAAACATTTTCTAATTTCTTCTCAAGTTCCCACATACCGATATTTTCATCGCTACTTTGAAATAATCGGCACACTTCAATATTTATCGAATCATTTTCTGTTTCAAAATTCCGTTCTTCTATAAAGCATTCATAAACACTAAGAATGAGCAACGCATTTTGTAAGAACTTGCTTAGGATGCTTTCCTTTTTACCGAGGTATATAACAAATTTAACCTGTTCATGTAACCGATCCAAGTGTTTTTATGAACCAGTATACCTCGTCGAAACTCTATCATGACGACATACAGCATGCTAACGCTACTTCACAAGTGTTACTGTCGCTCCAAATGAAATATTTCTTAACGTTTCTAGAGCAACAGCATTTCAAGTAATAGAGATCTTTCGTCTGTTCTCAAGTGCACTCAATAGCTGTGTGGCTTCATTTGCAGTAGGTGTTTGGATGGGGATTTTGGGCCGTGGGGTAGGACATAGCAATCGGAGGGTTACGAGTTCAAATTCAACCAAAGACCGCACGTTAAATCGGTCTCAAATGTCCTCACGTTGGCGTGGTGTGGAAGTTGGAAGAGGTGGGGTGCTCGTCGTCTGACAATGGTTCGAAATGACGAGGTGTTGTCCTCGGTTCTTTCACTTCGGGTTTGATACCGGACCGTCGTCAGTAGCCCGTTGTGTTTTTCGAATATGACGTTAACTAATAATTGCCAATTACCATCAAGTGAAATAAAATATTCAATAAACCTTTGACAAATGAAGTCATTTCCCTATTTAATTACAGCAACCGAAGTACTATTAAAAGGAGAATGAAACAATGCATTCATTGGTGATGCAGGGAAAAGAATCTGGATTCATATTAGGGTCTTCTAGAAAGCACTGATACCATTAGAACGTAGAAAAGAGGGCTGGTGTGCGTTAAATCTGCCGGGGCCTCAAAACTACTTTAAAAGAATTTTTTTAAACGTTAAATAACTTTTCTTCTTTTTCATGTATTTTCTATTCCTTACAGAGTATTGGAAATATTATTACGATATCATTTTTGGAGTAGACATTTCTCTTGAAATAATAATATAGAATAAGTGAACAATTGATAGTTGAAAAAAACAATCCAAACTTTAAACATAGTATTATTAAAAGAAAGTTGTGAAACACGCATTCGTTAGTGATACGGTAAAGATTCGTAAAGCTTAATACTTTCTTGAACACACACACCCTACATCCCTAATAAATGAACACGCATTTCAATATTTGATTTAATAACACTAGATTTCAAGTCTGGATTTTGTCGTAACGCAGAACTATGAGTGCAAGATTGTGCAATAGTATTTTAAGCGGATTTAAAAATCCTAAATTCTCCGATGTATTAGAGTAGTATTTGATTGAAAATGATACTTCCAGAAAGTCGTTCGATATGGAAGAATTTTTTCGAACTAGAATTAATTTAAGAGATTTACCATTATATACGTCAATGTTTCACAAATAATGCGATTGAATGGATTTTTTAATCCCCCGATGGTTTTGGGATAATATTTCTATAAATATTAAAGTATTTGATTAAAAAAATAGTACTTCCATAATGTTTTTCACTGACTAAGAATTTCTTCGAATTCATTAATTTAAGGGATTACTATCTACGTCAAACTTTGCACAAATCATATTGAACGAACTTTTTATTTTGCCCAAAGGGCTTGCGGCTATTTATAAGAGATGGGATATTTTATAAAAGTGCTTTGGGACAAAGCGTAGAACTAAGTGTAGTCAATTTGCTAAACACAATGTTACACCAAACAATGTAATTTAGCTACAGGTAGGTATTTTAATGAACATCGCATTGGAGAAACGCATCGGTCTATTGGCCGGCATCGGGGGCCCCGAACGATTGGAAAGGAACATCGCAACAGATTATTTCGTATAAAATAAATTAAGAGTTTCTGACGGGAAAGAGTCAACGTTTTTAGATTTATGGTTTCGGTTGTTAACCGCATTCGATCAACGACAACATACCTGGCAACAAAGCGAACCCCCGTTGGAATGCGCGTAGTACAATCCATAGTAGCAGATCATAACTTCTTCAGTGCATAATTGGCTGCTGCTCCGAGACGAACGCTGTCGAACACCTCATTTTTCACGAACCAGGCGAATGGAAGGAGAAGCACGCAATCGCTTTGGCTTTTAAATTTCAATCCTTCCCAACGCATCCAAGCTGTGCGGTCTAGTAGTTATTCAGACTAATTACACGCTCGGGGTCTGTTTTCGCATTAAGGGGGGAGGCACGCAACATCGGTGCCATCTGGTTTCTTTTTTTTTCGTAATGCCCTTTTTATCACAGCGGGATGCCTTTCAGAGTGTTAATACTCATTTTAAAGAATGGTAATTACGATTTGTTTTTCCGACAGGAAGCTCTCGATAGATGGCGCTTCGAGCGCGATGCCGAGAAATATAATACTTGGGTAGATTTGTTTTTGTTTCACTTCGCACTGAAGCAACACAACGGGCTATTGGCAACGATACGGGGCTCAAGTCAAAGGAAAGGCCAACCCACTGATCTGGTGGTTGAGGTGTTAGACTCTGGATTGGAATGTTCCTGGTTAGAATCCGGGCATGGATGTTTGTAAGCGTATGGTGTAGATGCGGCTGGTGTACCTTAAATCTGTCGTGGCCGAAAGTCCTCGCGTTGGGTGGGTATGGAAGTTTAGAGAGTGGGGTGCCAGCTCGGGTGTTGCTTCGTCATCGAACTGTGGTTCAAAATGACGAAGTGTTGTCATCCGATCTTTCCCTTAAGGGATTGATCCCGGAACATCGTTAATAGCCCGTTGTGTTGCTCTCGTACAACAAAATTACAAAATTACCAATTACCCAAAGGAAAAGAACCGAGGAAAACACCAAGACATTTTGAACCACAGTCAGATGAGTGGTAGCTTGGAGAGTAGGATGCCAGCTCAGGTGTTGTGACCTCGTCATCTGACCGTGGTTCAAAATGTCGAGGCGTTGTCCTCGAATCTTTTCCTTTCGGGATGGAACCCGGATCAGTAGCTCCAGTGCGACATTATTTAACTACCTACGTATCGACACATTTTATCGACTCCGTCGTAGGCTGGTTTGTAGGTATTGCAGGTACGTCGCGCTGTAGCAACACAACGGGCTATGGGCGACGGTCAGGGATCCATCACCACGTCCTTTCGAACCGTTGACGAGGTGACACCATTCTCCGCATCCCTCCAACGCGAGGACATTTGAGGCCACGACCAATATTGAACGTGCACCACCCCTCTTAGTGGCGAGGACGTCCCCTATGCTGACCCCTTTTCGTCCGACTCCGGTGTAAACGCTTTGTGGACTTTATCGGCAATCCTCCGAGCGCACTCTTCTCACCCTTTCGTAGAGAATCACTTTTCATCAAGATGTCGAGTTCCTCACCCATTTCACTCCAGGCATTTTTTTATTTTTGTCGATACTCGAGTGAAGTTAGGTCCCAGAGGAGGACAGGCCTCTCTCAAAATAGTTCTGTTAACCCATTAGCGGCGTTCGGTAAGAAAATTTGCCATTCGACATTTTAATGTTTTTCTTTGCCAAAATAATGCGAGAGTGGTTCCACTCAGCGTTTTTCTTTCTAAGAATCAACCAATCAGAATGCTGCACTGATTGTGCATTTCCCAGATAGCTTTGTCGGTGAAAACGCGGTTCAAAGCTAGAATTTCTTGCGAGCGCGAATCATGTCTCGTCCATCATCGCTAATGAGGCAAAAAAAATCACTTTTATTGCTGTTTTTTATCTATTTTTGTGCTTTATATCAATGACATGAATTCATTGTTTATATTAATACACTAAAAAAATCCAAAGAAACTTATTTTATAGACGTTAGGCAGACGTATTGTTGATTGGCAAGTAATCTTGCCAATCGTCGGTAATTTGGTAATTGGTAATTTTAGTTAACGTCGTACTAGAGCAACACAACAGGCAGTTGACGACGGTCCGGGATCAGTCCCTTAAGGGAAAGATCCGAGGACAACGCCTCGTAATTTTGAACCAGCCAATCGTCGGATGTGTGAAGTTCGGTACTATCGATAGTAAGTTATTAATTTAAAGTTTCCACTATCGATATGATTTTGATTTTAATTTGAAAGAACATTGTATTTATTTTAATTTGAACATGGTTAAAATTTAATTACGATCTAAAAATAAAATATTTTAGGTGAATATTTAATTTTTTTTTAAATAAAATATTTATTTCCCCGACTCTTTTTTTTTTCAGCCTCACGCTAAATGAAGCTTTAGATGTGTTCTTTGGTCTCGGCAAACATAATAAAGTGGTTATAACGCCCCCTATTGAGAGAGAAGATGCTAATGCAGAGTCTGGCAAAGATTCTGATGCAAGTGATGACGAGTTGCAAAGAGATCTCGATCACTTGCAACTCTCCACCACATGTGAAATAATTCGTCAATTAGACCATGAGAGAGAAAAGAACGATGAAGATGATACATCGTTACCAAGCACCTCTTACCCTAAAGAGGCCAAAGCGAATAAAATCCGAAAATAGAAGACCTAAAAACAGAACGAAGCTGGAACACAAATCAAGAATTTTACACTCCTGTACAAACTAACTGCCATGTATTTGTGTCACAAAAGTGAAAAATTATTATTACAAAGTCTGCGGCGTTTCCTTGCCGATGAACGGATAGACCACATTTTGACACAATCACTATTTTACCCATCTCAAAAAATCTACTGTAAGAAGTATTGGCAAGATTTGGAACACTCCCATCGGTCCAGGAAGATCTTTAGTGGTGCAGAAGAATGCATCCGAACAACAAAGATACGAAAGACGGGATCATTGGCTTTACAAGTCAGACCAACAGTTGGGACGATGCAAAATTGGTGGTGGAACGTCAATCTATAGATGCCAGAAATGTCAGGTTCCTTCTACATCCTGAGTGTCATAAGTAGGGCAACTTTTTTGTTGCAGTAAAAATGGGAAAAGTTGCATTTATCATTCCCTAAAGTTGCATTTATGAAAATAAAGTTGCATTTATTTTTGATACACTAAAATCTAAAATAAATTATTAGAAAAAAATGAAAAAATTCAAAATTTATTTGTACATCATTAAATACAGAAGAACGTTGATGTCGTTGAAAGGCCAATCCTTGGTCAGTAATTTCTTTAACATTGAAAAACTACGCTCCACACAGACTGATGTTGCCTGACATTGTTGCATTGGACTTTTTCTGCAGTTGTGAAACAAGTGTACCACTCAAGTAACTTGGAGCAATCGGGAATAAAGCACCTTGAGTGTGATTCCAGCCGCAGTCATATAATATACTGTATCAGATCGCTCAACATTCAGAGATTTTAAAACGTCATCTACAAGGAAATAACATATTGATGATCAAAACTCACCTCGCAAACTCTGCAAACGATTACGCAAGTTTGCTCTGTATTACCATGAGTGCCAACCAATGTGTTAAAGTACTTTTTGCTATTTATTTCACTTTCGTCTGTTAGGACGAATACCTTCTTTCTATGAACTTCTTGTTGGATCCGTAATACTTCGGCGTTCGCAAGATAAGACACGCGTGATTGAAGGGTTGATTCAGAGGGCAAAAAATGAAAAAGTAATTTCATATTAATTAATTTTAAGCTAAATTGTAAAAAGTTGCAACTATGCAAAAAGTTGCATTTATGTAGAAAGTTGCATTTATGTTGTGGTTATAACTCGATTACAATACACCCCATGCAGGAGGAATTTTGTTTTCAGTACTTTATATAAAGCGCACAACGTGTGAAAAAAAGTTGCAAATGTTGCAAAAAGTTACCCTAGTCATAAGACTTATCTCGCAGTATAAAACCAAGAATGCAGCAAATGTTTAAACTTTAGGGGTGATGCTCGTTCTAAAAAAATGGGATTGCTTTTTGTAATAGTTATTAAATATATGAATATTGAATTGCATTTTAGATTATATACTTGGATAAACTCTCTGTTCATTTGAATTTATTCCTTAAATACTAAAAGTAATAATATGGGAAAAAAATACAAAGCCACTGAAATTGGTCTCTGAAGAAGGTGGCTCCACCTATGCGGATCCACAACTGGTTAATATTAATTCATATTGTTTGTTTTAATGTGCTATATAAATTTTTCACTGTTCTTTTAAAGAGTTATTTGAGTCTTTCTGTATATGTTGTAGAATATATAATACTTTTACATGCGCTCGTTACAGACGATTGGTCAAAAAACTTGCCAATTAAGAAATCATACAAATAATTTTCGAAAAAATGTGAAAAATTCTATGCATACTTTAATTGATCTAAATAAACAAGTTATAAGATAAAAAGTTATTTTTTAAAACTATTTTAAAGTCGTTTTATATAAGTTTGGAGAGTGGGGTGCCAGCTCAAGTGTTGCTTCGTCATCTGACCGTGGTTCAAAATGACGAGGTGTTGTCCTAGGATCTTTCCCTTAAGGGACTGATCCCGGACCGTCGTCAATAGCCCGTTGTGTTGTTCTAGTACGATGTTAACTAAAATTACCATTACCATTACCAGAAATATCGGAACCCAATCTCTGTAGCTACGTGTTTAATTCGAGAGCAATGGTCGGCGCTTTGAATGTGCGTCGAGATTCGCCAATCGTTCCGCGATGACTCGGCAGCGTGAAAAGAAGGAATGTGGACCCGCGCTATCTCCAACGAGATAGAGCACATAGCGCCATTCAATCGCACTCGACGCTCGTGAATCACACGATCTTTGCAACTCGATAAGGAGACTTGTTTTCACGCCCCTGCCGAACGACCTGATCACTTCTCAACTCTTCCGATCACTGTGAACAGAGATAAGGGGGGAGTAGCGCCTGTTTGTTCGAAGGAACTTATCTGGGACATTGTTTTGGAAAAAGATAGTAAACCACGTTGCGAGTTCGGATCCAACCCTGACCGTCGTGTACAAAGAAGGCTGGGGCACGTTAAATCTGTCGGGGCCTCAAACGTCCTCACCTTGGTATGCTGTGGAAGGGAGGAGAGTGCTATCTCAGGTGTCACCTCCATATCACTGCCCGTGATTCAAAATGACGTGGTGGTGTTCTCGATTCGGGATTGACCCTTCGTCAATAGCCAGTTGTGTTGATCTAGTACGACGTTAATTAAAAATTACCATTTACCAACAGTTTTAAATAAACATACGTGTTTTAAGATGTGCTTTTAAAAAAATTAAAAACCTATCTGCGCGAAGAATAAAAAAATACGATCATTGAGCATAAATATGTTTCGCTATTCGAATCATTTATGGGTAAAATATTGTGGAAGTTTCATTTCAATGATCCTGCATGAATTGTGTGTGTGATTTTGGAAAAAGATGCTTCTAAATAGAAAAAATAACTAACAATACTCTAGCTCAGTAAAAACTCCTGTCCTATTGATTTGACGTGTACACGGGGTAAAGCTATTAGGAATGAGTGGATGATCCTTACGTTTTTAGTGAAAAAAAAAGGCCAACTGCTTCTGCATTTGGTTGTCAATCCGAAAAGAGTTGAACAGATTTTTTTTTCTAATGGCGGGCACATTTGACCTAAGTCATTGGCCACTACAAGGCCGGAAGTGATGGCCACTTGTGAAGGAGCACCCAGTGGGAGGACCATCATTGCCCCTAACAATTTATACTTCGTAATTTTAAACCATTTTCAGATGACGAAGCAACACCTGAGCTGGTATACGCTTACAAACATCCATGCCCGAACCCGGATTCGAACCGGGGAACTTCCGATTTAGAGGCTAACACCTTAACCACTATACCGGTTGGTCGGCCAGTTGAACAGATTAAATTGGTGGTTTACGCGCGGTTTTCCTTAAAGTCCGTTCAAACACTTTTGAAATAGGCAAGATGAGCTGAGAGGTTTGAAATCAACGCATCCTACGATAACATTCCATTTTATGGTAATGGTAATGGTAATGGTAATTATTAGTTAACGTCGTACTAGAGCAACACAACGGGCCATTGACGACGGTCCGGGATCAGTCCCTTAAGGGAAAGATCCTAGGACAGCACCTCGTCATTTTGAACCACGGTCAGATGACGAAGCAACACCTGAGCTGGCACCCCACTCTCAAAACTTCCACGCCAACCCAACGTGAGGACTTTCGGCCACGATCGATTTAAGGTGCACCAGCCGCCTCTACACCATACGCTTACAAACATCCATGCCCGGATCCGGATTCGAACCAGTAACCTTCCGTTCTAGAGGCTAACACCTTAACCACAAAACCGGTTGGTCGGCTCCATTTTATGGAAGGCAGGTAATTGAATGTTGCACAGGAACTTTGTGGTATCTGGTGAAAGCACGATAATACAATCGAGTGGTAAGTAGTTGAATTTGCGTCGCATTAACAGCAACACAACGGGCTATTGGCGACGGTCCGGGATTAACCCCCAACGGTAAAGATTCGAGGACAACACCTAGTCATTTCAAACCACGGTCAGATGACGAGGTGATACCTGAGCTGGCACCCCACTCTCCAAACTTCCACACCAAGCCAACGTTAGGACATTTGAGGCCACGACCGAACAAACGCGCACACGACTTTCTTTGATTGGTCCGAGTTTCGAACTCGCAACCCTCCAATTGCAAATCCGATGGCCCCTCTCCCGACTTCTTATTAATAACGGAAGTAATTTTGCATTTTCTCCTAATGACCCCGACGTTTAAATTGAAGTAAAACTTTAAATCTAAATCGGCAAATCCTGGAATATATTATTCTGTTCCCCAAATTTTTTTGCCCCTGAAATTGCCTTTATTCTTCATTTTATGGAGACAGTGCCGAAGTGAGATCGAATGAAAAAAGGAAACATTTATAACTCTCAGAATTTCGAAGAAAGGCAATTGGTTCACTAACAACCTGTTTTCCAATACGCCCAAATCCCCCCCTCCCCAAACACTGAAAACACGAACTCTTCACTAACACACTAGCACACTTTTCAGCCGCCATGCCCTCACTTCAAAATAACCCTTCGAAGAGTTTCAAAGGAACACATTAAATCGAACTTGTCGAGATAAAAAAAGGAACTAAACTAAAATATTTCGTAAAGTCTAACGGCAACAAAAGAAGCCCTAATAAAGCGGGTTGAGCGATCCTTGTGCTGAGATGTGCTAACAACGAGCCTCGGGCACTTTCTCGATTGTCGACCTGATTAAACGGGGCCGTTTCTTTTGATGTTTTATTGAAATGTTCTCGAGTCATCTGACATCCCCTTATTGACTGGTGTTTGGTGTTTGAAGTGGATTTCAAACATCAGCTTATCTCTTCCAATTAAGTTGGCTGGTTGGTAATGGTAATGGTAATTTTAGTTAACGTCGTACTAGAGCAACACAACGGGCTATTGATGACGGTCCGGGATCAGTCCCTTAAGGGAAAGATCCGAGGACAACACCTCGTAATTTTGAACCACGGTCAGATGACGAAGCAACACCTGAGCTGGCACCCCACTCTCCAAACTTCCACGTCAACCCAACGTGAGGACTTTCGGCCACGACAGATTTAAGGTATACCAGCCGCCTCTACACCATACTCTACATCCATGCGCGGACCCGGATTCGAACCAGGAACCTTCCGATCTAGAGATTGCCCGGTCGGAAGAGTATCGAATTGGGGTGGCGAGTTCGAAACCGACTAAAGACCATCGTGTACAAAAGGTGCTGGGGCACGTTAAATCTGTCGGGGCCTCTATCTTCACCTTGGTGTGGTGCCAGCTCAGATGTCACCTCGTCAACTGACGGTGGTTCGAAATGACGTGGTGTGGTTCTCAGATCTTTCCCTTGGTGATGGATCCTGGCCCGTCGCCAACAGCCCATTGTGTTGCTTCAGTACGACGTTTTTTAATATACCTACCTTCCAATTCAAAGGGCTGAAGAAGGGGAGGCTGGAGCGCGTTGAATCTGTCGTGCCCTCAAATGTTGGTATGTGGTAGAAGTGTTTGGAGAGTGGGTGCCAGCTCAGGTGTTGCCTCGTCCTCTGACAGTGGTTTCTAAATGACGTGGTGTTGGTCCCGGACCGTTGCCAATAGCCCGTTGTATTGCTCCAGTGTGACGTTATATAAAAATACCAAATACCTTGTCATCCGATCGCATTCACGCTCCGCTGTTCGCGATGTATCAACTGATGCCAGATTCAAGCAATGGGATTCCTTTTCCCGCGGAGGGAAATGAAGCGAAGAAATGAAATCCGAAAACTGATACTTCACGTTCTCACATTCTCACAACCGTCGTTTTAAAGAGTCGTTTAATAACCGGAATTATGGGGATTACGAACGCGACGCTCGCAATTACACTGAAATTATTTTTCTCTCGGAAAAATTGAATCGAGCTGGCAACAAGTTCATTTTCGCAGACGATTCGTGTTATCCAGAAGATTACGGAACTCCCGAGGGTTGAGAGCAGCGTTTCTTTTGTCTATTTTTTCCGGAACTAATGGAAGATGAATTGAAAGGTTTCGCGCTTGAGAACAGGGGTGACGCTACGGTAAATGATTTTTCCCCTACTTCCGAAACGCCATTTTCTTATTAAATCGGACGGAGTTGTTTTTTGACGCCGTCGGAACACATGGCTGATGCATTTCGGAATAACGATAACAGTTTACGGTAGTTATTAACAGCTATTAGAGAAACGCTGTTCGAGGTGCTGTTCAACGGTTCCCAGCATTTGGCCGTATGCAAGTACAGCTTATAGCTTTAATGAATTAGGTTTCATGGATTCTTATGGAATAATGGACTCTAATGGAGCATTGATTCAACATCGATTCCTTCCGTTAATTCCCAAAGAAACCACTAGAGGGTGTTGTGAATCAGCATCGAATATCATGAATAATCGAATAGCATTACAACTTGTATCTGTTTGTGGGGACTCGGACTTTAAGAATAGGAGGGTTGCGAGTTCCAATCCAACCAAATGGGGCTGGTGCACGTTCAATCTGTCTGGGTCTCAAATGTCCTCATGTTGGCGTGGTGTTGAAGTTTGGAGAGTGAGGTGCCAAGTTAGGTTTGACCTCGTCATCTGACCGTGGTTCAAATGACGTGATTTGTCTCTTGAGGATTGATCCCGGACCATAGCCCGTTGTGTTGCTCCAGTGCGACGTTAAATTAAAAATAATATTGTTTATGGGAAAGATTACGTAAAAAATGAACAAATCAGAATTTATTGACAATTTTAGTGGTATGCGAAAGTATTATTATTCATAGTTAAATTCAGAAGAACTTTGACGTTGTTGAATGGCTGATCCTTTGCCAGTAATCTCTTTAACATTGAAAAAATGAGCTCAACAGAGACAGATGTTGCCTAATGTTGTAATAAAGGGGGCTGGTGGGTGGACTTGGAGGGGGGGGGGATCATCTCTGGAAAGTGTAGCAATAATCGTCAGGTCATTATTTTTTTAATCGTTTTTTAAGATACGCTTTAAGGTTGCAAAGATTTTTTTTAAAGTCCATCGATCTGATATCTTCACTCACCGTCTCGATGTTGTACTCTTTAATCCGATTTTTGTATGAGATGAATCAAACATTCGTAGCTGCTTTTGATTTTCAACAAACGTTTGGGCAACTCTGGGTGAACGAAATTTTGCATTCCAATAATCTGCATTGTCTGCAAAGCTAAATTTTAAAAAGTTGCAGGTCGTTGCATTTATGAAAAAAGTTGCATTTATGTTGCGGTTATAACTCATTTATAACACACCCCATGTAGGAGGAATTTTGGTTTTAGCACTTTACATTCAGCGAAGAACGTGTGAAAAAAAGTTGCATTTGTTTCAAAAAGTTGCCCTAGTTATTATAAAGAAAGTTAAACGCAACTCCTTCGAAATTCCCTTAATTAATAATTTTTTCTTCCTTTAGTACCATTTATTTAGGGATGTATCTAAGCATTCTTTGCAAAGCAAGTATTAAAGTTTTGAGAAGGAAGAGGTAGGTATTGAATGAACGTCGCACTGGAGAAACATAACTTGCTATTGGCGATGTACTTGATTAATCCCCGAAGAGAAAGATCCGAGGACAACAATATGTCATTTTGATCCACGGTCAGATAACGAGGCAACACCCGAGCTGGCACCCCACTCTCCAAACTTCCACGCCAACGTGCGGATATTTGAATCCACGATTAATTGAACGTGCACCAGCCCCCCTTTGTACACGACGGTCTTTGGTAGGCTTTGAAATGATTAGGAAGTCCGACTCTCAAAAGATATTAAGCCTTTCAGAGTTATCCCGACAAAAGAGTTTGAATCACTGACCGTAAAGTCCCGATTTCACTTCTCACAGTATTTTTGTACAACCTCGTAAAATCCCCTATTGAATTCTTTCCTTTCATTTTCAACTCCAGAAATTGTCTCGTTAAAGTTTCGCTGTTGTCACCCACTCATACCGTGTCCAACATCCAGCTTTCATCATTTGCCATTGTCGCGAATTCCGCGTTTCAGAATTAGACCGACTTTGTGTGCTATCGTTTCAATCCTTTTAGAAAAACCACGTGGCTTGCTTTAAGTCACAGGATTAAACCTACATTTAGGGCATTACTTATTTATACTCTTGTTCGCTCCTCGAGTAATTGGTATAATCTTTTTCTTCTGAAACCTTTAAGAGGGTTCTCTTCACTAAAACAATTTGTTTCTTTTATTATTTAACCAAACGATTGATCTGAATATCGATAGTAAATCAGATAAATAAATGTTGGAATAAAATTAACATACTTTTGTTATAAAAAATGTGATATTAAAAAGATTATTTTATATTATATTATTTTATATTAAAAATTTATTTAAAATATCAAAAATGATACTTAAAAAATGTGAAAATTTAAGCAATTAAAATTTATCACCTATAAAATTGAATGCGATTCGAAACTTTATTTTTCATTTTCTCATTTGGTCCCTGTCTAAAACACTACATATCGATTTTGGAATAACTTTTGAATAAAGAATGAACTACACATACAACGAATAAACTTATTCCGGTAAGGTAGGTATCTTTAATTAACGTCACAGTGGAGCAGCACAACGGTCTATTGGCGACGGTTCGGGATCAATATCCCAAGGGGAAGATCCGAGGATAACACCACGTCATTTTGAACCACGGTCAGATGACGAGGCAGCACCTGAGCTGGCATCCCACTCGCGAAACTTTGACACGTCTAAAATTATTCAGAAAACGGATACTTGTGGAAAACATTTTTATTTTGCTAATCGCTAAAGCAAAAACTTTTAAGATACTGATACAAACAAAAATAATTTTAAGCGCAATCGAGTGTTTTACTGTTATTTTTAAAATAACTGTATTTATTTGTTATATTTATCTTTCCTTACTTTACAGATTGTTTTCTTTCTCTAATTATTAATCTCTTAAATTCTGCCTCGCAATATATAATAGTCATATTTTAAGATTTCATAATTCTGCCGTGTAGCATAGACTATTAAATATTTTGATCTAATTAATAAGGACCCATACGTTTAGTTAATTATAATTGTTAACAAATAATCTTGACAAAATAAAGATTAATGTAATAAAAATTTATGTATAGGGGAAGGTGTCGTACCTTGGGACAGTTCTACCTTGAAACGGTTTAGAGTGTGCTGCCTCCTTTTGATTAAGTAGCAAAATATCACATTGTACTTTACCATTTGCCACCAGAGACTCCACAGGTGTTTGTTGTGTTTGCTAAACAACTAATTGAAATACGTCTTCTAGAAAGTAAATATTTTGGATTTTTCAATTTTAATTCTTGTATTTTCACTGATTATAATTAACTTTCTTTTAGTGTTGGTAAAGGTAGTTAGAAATCTGTTTTACTAATTGACGATACGATTTCAATGTAAACATAAACTTGATACTACTTTCTAGACTGTTTTATTTGTAAAGGTAACCAGTTGTACCTTGGGACAAAATAAATGTTGTACCTTGGGACATCCCAAGGTACAACAATTTATTTTGTCTTTTGATACCCAACAGTATGGGTTTACAAATACACTAATACCTTGAAGTTACACAATAGGTGGGACCGATGGAAAATCGCGTAAGTCGAATTTGCTAAGTCGGGGCATATACATTTTGTTCAATTGAAACCAAGGATGAACAAAACCACTAGTTCAGAAGAAAAGTGTTTAATAAAATTGCAGTTCTTTTTATACATATTAAAAAACAAAATGTTAAAAAATTAATGTGCAACTTAAAAAAGTTATTTCAATGTCGATGGTTTCACCCCATCTAGAATATGCTGTACAATTCTGGGCTCCATATATGAGAAAGGACATAGAATCAATTGAAAGGGTTCAGCACAGAGCTACAAAAATAATAAAGGGGATAGCAAATTTCGATTATAATGAACGTTTAAGTAAGCTAAACATGTATACACTGGAAAGAAGAAGAAGGAGGGGGGATTTGATTCAGCTTTTCAAGTTGGTAAAACAAGGGGACACAGAGGGCATAAATTTCAATAGGGATAACAGAACAAGGGGCCATGGGTATAAATTGAATAAGACACATTTTAATCGGGATTTAAGGAAAAACTACTACTTTAATAGGGTAATACAGTTGGAACGCGTTGCCAGAAAATAGAGTTAATTCAAAGGGAGTGTACGAATTTAAGATACAATTGGATAGTCAGTGGGAAATGGGGAATTCATAAACAAAGGACCAGCCTTGTTGGGCTTGAGCCTGTAGCGGGTCGTCAATATTTGTATTTGTATTTGTATAAAATCTAACAAATTCGTCTGACCTGCCTTCTTTTAGCACGCGGAATTTCTTCGTAGCAAACTAATATATATATTTTTATTCCTTGCTTTGTATCTATAACACGTGCTTCGTTGGATTCTATGGTTTCGAAAATTTTGAGCACTTTTCATCTGGCCGGGGGGTGCAGATGGTATTCGACAGCCGTCCCATTGGTTTTGAAAGCAGGTGATTTTTAACTGATTTCCTGAAAAATCTGTTGACACAGAGTGATCTGCTGGAGAGCTCGAGCTGAGCAGAGGTGTTTGTTTTGTGGTGCTCGTTTATGAGTCCACGGCCGTTTAATTTTTGCCTGTTTTGCAGCGCCCAAGACACAGAGATGCAAATCTCTATTGTAATATAGTCTATACATAGTTTTTTTTTGAAAATTAAATGCAAGTTATTTGTAAATTAGGCTGTTTCGTTGTGTTGACAGGCACACCAATAGGCCCACTACAAAACAACGTATCACAGCAAGAGAAACACTAAAATAATGGCCAAGCAATAAAATGTTGAAACTGCCTGTAATTTTTTATGCATATGGAATTTAATATGTGTGGAATTGATTTATTACGAATGTGGTCTACTTCAAACAATCTAAAAGTAAAGCTGGAAACTGTATTTCAAGGTACAACAACACGTATCCTAAGGTACAACAACATGTATCCTAAGGCAGAACAACATGTATCTCAGGGTACAAGAGCATGTATCCCGAGGTACAACACCATGTTGAATCTTGGGACATTAGAATATATTAACAAAACAATTTATTAAACAGTTAGTATTTGAGGTATACAAATAAATAAAAAATGGCAAATTCTTCCCAAAGTAATGAATGTAAATAGTGAATGGAGAAAAACAAACTGCAGCTACATTACAGCCTCAGGAAAGATATTTGTTTAAAACTGTCGCAAGGTAGGACACCTTCCCCTAACTTTAAACCAAACTAATCTCTAATATTATTAAAGGAAGTGTTAATTTGTCTGTGTTCTGCACGCTAAGTCCTGACGAATCTATGGCACTTGCAGTAGTGGGATTTCGAACACAGGTAGTCCGAATTTTTTGCAGTTTTTGGGTCGCGCCGAATTTTAAAATTCAATCTAGAACATTTTTAAGGGAATTTGATGGAATTTAATTATGGTATTATTTGGAAAGGCACCAGCACAAAAGATCGCAGATTCTAAATTTATTTTTTCCGTGCTTCCGTTTGATTTTGCGGACGAACGATTTATCAACAGAGTAAAAAAACTAATAAAAATTTTTAACTTGAGTTTTGTGGTTCTTTTTTCTATCTCCTAGATCGTTAGAGATAGAGGAAAAATTTCACATTAGATCTTTCTAAAAAATATTAATATTCTTTAAAAAATAATTTTTAAATTGAACTTTACTTTTATATTTTCGCAAGAGATGTGACGTCACGCTGTGTGTGAGAAATAAACAGATTTCATTTCCTGCGCTCATATAATTTCAGCAAAGGAAATAAAAACAATTAAAAAAAATTTTGTTTGGCATTGCTATTTTTTTTTTAAATTGGAATCGAAAAAGACAGATTAAAAATTTTAACTGGTTTGAAATCTGCGGAGAATTTTACACCAGATAGATACCATGTACATTTAATTTTCTTTTAATAATTAATTTTTCATTTTTTTTTATATTCATACTTGTGCAAGAGATTGTGACATCACGCGATCGGATCTCGTCGCAATTCGAATTTGGCCGCATTTGACAATGAGTATTGCCCGTTGTGTTGGTTTGCTTGGCAAACCAACACCGCGGACAATGCCGTGATGGCTGTTATCCAATAGGCTACGAATTCCCATTTGGTTTGCGAAGCAAACAAACTCCACGGGCAACACCGTGATGGCTGTTATCCAGTAGGCTACGAATTATTAGTTATTTCTACCTTGAACCAACGTTTTCGACCTTTTTAGAACTGTCCCGGACAACGCCGTGCTGGCCATGCAGTGGCTAGAATATTTAAACAGGTCCCAGATGTTTTGATTCTAAAAATCTCAAATTAGTTTTTTCAACGTATGTTTTAAGCTTTTATTGTTTCTTAAAACTGTGTTAGGCTGTAGAATTACTTCAAAAATTGGCGTATAATACAATGCTGCTTTTTTCTACAGGAATAGTGCCCAATTATAAATTATACCTTTACCGATTGAGGTTCTAACCTGCATGGCTCTCTTCGAGCGATAAATGACCACAGAGTGCTAAACAAACCCATTCACGCGTTGTACTCAACTCGGATCGGTATTTAAGTAAATATTTTAACTGACGTCATCTTGAGCAACACAACGGGATAGCGATGACGGCCTGGGATCAATCCCCCAAGGGAAAGATACGAGGACAACACCACGTCATTTCGAACCACGGTCATACGACGAGGCAACACCTGAACTAGCACCCCACTCTCCAAACTTCCACACCACACCAAGGTGAGGACATTTGAGGCCCCAATAGATTGAACGTGCACCAGCCCCCTTTGTACACTACGGTCTTGGGCTGGATTCGAACTCGCAACCCTCCAGTTGCATGTACGTTAACCTTCCAACTAGTGATGCGACATCGACAGCAAAATATTGATGTTCAAAATGAAACCCCACTTTTTCCCCATTTCTTAAAACTGGTTTAGAAATTGACAGCAAAACATCGAAGTTCAAAATTAAAATATCGATATTGGTAATACATCGCCCCCAAATCATCGATGTTTTTAAAATTCAGTGTATTTAAACTTTTTCCCCCATTTCTTAAAACTGGTTTAGCAACTAGTGATGCGACATCGACTCCAATACATCAAAAAACATCGACATTGCTGTCGCATCCCTACTTTTCAGACCCTTCACCCTTGGCCACTTGGGTCTAAAAGTATGTTCAATTTTTCTATATAAATAAGAATGGAGTGTTTGTTTGTACATTCAATATTTTCGACCCATTTCAAGTTTTCTATCCGTTTTGGACCCTTCTGATGCCGAATCCGCCCTTTTCTCGTTTGGTGTCTGTCTGTCTGTATGTTGTGCCCTATACACGTCCACGCGGTTTAAGATATTTTCATGAAAATTTGCATACAGTGAGTACTTATCTTCATTTAGTGAGTGGCATTGGTTGCGAAAGTCTGTCTGTCCGTCTTTCTGTTCTATGCTCGATTTTGTGTTCGTGTGTTTGTGCAGGCATCACATGAATTTTATTCCAGATATTTTATTTCAATGTGTTTTATTTTATACATTATCTATTAGTTTAGTGAATGCAATATTAAACATTTCTTTATTGTTATATTTAGTTGAGTTTCATGCTAAAACACCTGAGTAAGTATATTTAAATCAACCATGATTTGGTAGTTTTGGAAAAATTGGAATGTCTATTGAATATTACAATTATTTCGATTGCTTTACCAGTACTGCTGAAAAAGTAATTATTCTTCAAAAAATTATTATTTTTTTTTTATGGAATTTCATCTCTGATACTTCATTTACTTCGAGTCTTATTTTTATTCTTTGCGCAATGAAAACGATTTCCGAATATTTGGGACAGACGATATTTTTCAATGAAACGAGAATGAACAAGATCGCGCGAGCAGTGATATTTTTTCTGGTTCTTTCGCTCTGAATTAATTTCACATTTCTAAATTTTTTGTACACTTTTAGTTGTAAGTTGTGGCAACTGTGCGAGATCAAGAGATAAAATTGAATCACAAATTAATATCTTTAGAACAATTTTTTGCGACATCTTTTATTTTGTTTTACTTCGCTGTTTCCTGTTTTAAATATTTATTATTTTAATAAATGTGTTTTACTTCTCATCACACGCAACAGCACCACAAAGTATTAGACTTAAAAATGTTAGGTAAGTCAGTATAAATTTTCAGTAAATTTTAAGTGTAGTTATGCCATTATTGAAAGAATAATGCCGTTATTTAAAGAATAATGCCGTTATTGAAAGAATAATAATGTTTATTAATCCAAACTGGAACTTTTTCCAACATTAAAAAATTCGTTGTAATAATAACAGGAGAAGATTGCAAAATTTCACAATGTCGCATACCGGAGGCAAGAGTGCCACAAGTAAAAAAATATTGTTTTGTTGACTATGAGTGCGAGAGCACTCGCCGTAAATCGTAATTTTAATTAATTGAGTTGAACATGAAAAGAACTTAAGAAAGGGAATTCCAAATCTTCCTATAAATCGTCTTTTATAGTAGTAACCTTAGTATCACCTTTCGTCATTTTATAGCTTTGTCATACAGCAATTGTGCGATGTATGTGAAATGTATTACATGAATGGATATGCATGTGTAGGATTTGTGTCCAAAGTAAGTTGTAGAAAATATAAAGATGGCGAAAGATGTTAAAATAAATTTTTATTCTACAAAAAACGTAAGTCATTATATATTTTGATTATCTCTTCAATCTAGAGTAAACCAATTCAAACCTAGTAAGGTCGGGTATTTTGCTAGTTGATAATAAAAATTATGGTACTTGGTTATTTTTTAAATTTTTATAATGGTACTTCTTTCAGTTAAAAATAAAACATCGACAACGTAAAAACATCGACACGTATAAACATCGATGTTACAAAAACATCGGCTTCAATACATCGATGTTTTTTTATAAAATATCGATGTTTTGAAAACATCGACATCGATGTCGCATCCATACTTTCAACCGGGTTACTGGAATTGGAAATCAACGGGATTTATTTGAATGTAGTGATGGCATGTTGTTGTTGAATGTAGTTGTATGTTGTTGAATGTTGAATGTAGTGATTGAAGGCTGTTCTTAGAGTGGCACAAATGCAAAGTTTCTATCACCATTGCAGCACCGACACTTACAACTGAATTTGCTCTACGGGAATAAAATGGGCCCCTTGTAAAAAAGAAACAGTTCTTTTGAAAATTGAGAAAAAGTAAAGTTTTTAGCACTCTCAAAAAAGTAATCCATAATTCCGAATCTCAAAAGTATACTATATACTGTTTTACAGATAGGATGGATGACCCTACACTTCTAACCCAATCCAATCGCGAGAATTTAGAAGCTACAAATGTTACATGTGATGCACGTTCAGAAACGTAATTCTAAAAGTTTCATTAGGCGTGGGAAACGTGTAGGTAATGTTCCCAAACAATACAATTTTTGAGATAGACCAGATGCAAGAACCACGTAGAATACTCAATCATTTTCCCAAAGACTAGTTCTTTAGAAAATTGGTATACATGTAAAGCGTTTTTAGTCGGGGTAATCCTTGCCAAACACAAATTGGTGTAATTAGTCGGATTGTATTTCACATTTATGAAATGAACTCGAATTCATTAACAATGCCATAAATTAAGAATGTCACCCATCTGTGCATATGATCTTAATGACGACGATGTTTTCTACGTGATTAGAAAATGAATCCCACAACCACGATCGTTTTAACAAATATTTTTATGTGTGAAACACGGATGAAGTTAAATGAAATATGTGTGTGGTTGGGTACTGCCAAGTAAAATTTTACTAGGATTTAAAAATAATAATAAGTGATTGGTATTGGATACACAAAAAAAAAAAACATTTATTAATGTAGAAAAACGGAACATATTCATAATACGTGAATTACCATTTGTGTAAAACAAAATTGTTTATAAGGAAATAAGTGCACCTTCGTTTAACAAAATTGATTTAGGTCATTCTATAAATCCTTAGCTAAGTAAAAAAATGAACTAATGTCCATTTTGCAAGTATTTAATTACAACTGATTTACTAATTATCATTATTATTATTATTATTAAATCGTATAAATTACTCTCGAATGGATTGACAGAAGAAATTGGAACTTTTTCTACATCTTCCATTACCTGAAGTATTTTGTAGACAGCTCAAAATAGGAAAGAAGCACTTTCTCTACCAGGTTACAAAATATATTTGACCGAAATATCGTGTGTGTGTAATATCCTCATCTCTCTATATTAAAAAAGAAGTTACTGCCGCCGCCGCAGGATTGAAAATTTTTTCGCTCGATTCTTAGATGGTTTCCCGAGAAAGTATGGATCAGAAAACTACGAAAGAAACATGGTTTGTTCAAAATTGTACGGGCAATAAGACGGAGAAGATTTTTTTTCCGATGCAGTTATTAGTTTAGGGTGCATTAAGTGTCAAAGTAAAAAAAAAAAAGCGAAATTTCCAACGCGATAAATTTGATGCGATAAAAAGTATAATTTGGCAATAGTGTACAATTTGTTCATCGCATAGATGATACGTTAGATCGTTCTAGCTAGCTTTGTAAAACGGCTTTGGTAAAACTCGCTGTGACGTCATGGCCCAGAAAGTCTAATCAAGAAGATACGAAATACCGATATTTTCGCCGTCGCAGGATTGAAGACTCGATTTTTTTTCTCTCGACTCTCAGACTGTTTTCCGAGAAAGTAGCATCACAAAATTACGAAATTAATGTGGTTTGTTCAAAATTGTATATAGGCGTGTAATTGTATACAAAATTGGCGACCGTAAGAAAGCAGGGGGCGGAGTATTAAAAAATATACTAATATTGAGTTGTAGTCTATTGTTTTAATTTAAGTATCATTCGCGATTCTTTGGGAACGTTTTACGTAACAAATGCTAGCTCATCCTTCTTTTCCCCAAATGAAGCGTTAATTAAATACTGATGAAAAAATTTTCTCATCGAAACGCGATAGTTCAATCCGATTTTCATACAAAAGAATTAAACGCAGAGACAAAAGAGACAACACAAAGATGAAAGATCGACAGAGTACAGTCCGGTCCCGAGCACCCTTGAGACATTGCCAACTTGTGTACGACCCCTTGGAGGGGTGTCGCGAAGAACCCAACGGGGTGTTTTGGAAGAAGGAAGCAAGGTGGACAGAATAGGGGGAGGCCTTGAGTAGGCGTTTTGCTCGTACACAATAGATCTTATGTAAACTAATAATTTAAGTTTAACCTATCCAATTATCTTGAAACTTGTTTGTAAAATTTATAGCTAACTTGTAAATAAACCTTAATTTTAACTTAATTGCTCCGTTGTTGATTTCATTGAGCTTATATTCAATGATTCCTTCAACATTCTACAAAATGGCCAGGGCGTGTTCATCCGAGCACATTGGAAGTAAGTAAGGAAAGAGAGAATTCGAGAAAGAAGATTAGAGAAATTAACCTCCAATAGTAAAAGAACTTTTCGAGAAGAGAGATAACGTGTGCCCCTTGGGATAGGGTTTTCCCAATCACTTACCGGATCTCCTCAGTTAAGAAGCCGGAGAGTACGGGTACAAAAACCCGGAGCTGTTTGCACGTAAATGATACGAATAGACTTCTTACCTGTTGCCTATTGTTCTCCTTTTGGGGATCTTGTTTCCATGGGGTATTGTTGTTGGAATCGCTGATGCAGACGGGGAAAGGTTTCTCCTTCAAGCAATCCAGAGAACGGCTGAAAAGAGAGAGAAAGACAGGTTGTAGTGAATGAAGAAATGCGTTTACATTCTTCTTATGACTCGATGATTAGTGGAAATTTGAAACGTGGCAATGTTCCGAATTTGAAAAATGACGGGTCCGCTAATGGAATGTGGAAGTTTCCTTATGTTAAACTCTATTCGTCTTACTGGTGTAATGTTTTCTTCTGAGAGAGCTTTCTGTGCCTTTGGAAGGAATCCATGTGGACGGAAATAATGCTCCACCTAAAACAACAGGATCACGAGATATTGACACTCCGGATGTCATCTGCGAGACACCAACTGCACTGCGATATCGTCTGCAAGATAGTTCCGATTTTTGATCATGACGACATCGAGATCTGGACAGGTGTTTTCATAATTGATGGTCGAGACGTCGTCGATCCAACCACCAGGAGGGTGTTGAGCAAAAGGAATATACACTACTCTACAATAATGGACCGCAAAGGGTTACCGTCGTTAGTTCTGCGTGAAATTGTGGCACTATGTCGAAACGAAAGGAACTGAGTGAATTTGAAAGAGGTGTTATACACAGTCCAGTCACATTAATGTGACCACCACCTACATTTGACGTCAACGTGAAATAACCAATCACAAAAGGCAGGTGGCAGCACATTGCAGTGGAGTGTATATAAAGGATGCCTTAGGGCATCGGAAAGCATTTCAATCGTTGGCGTAATGCAGAAACGTAGCGATTTATCCGACGTCCGAAAGGGCATGATTATTGGCTTTCGGGCCAAGGGTGGAAGCATTTCGGAAACGGCTCATTTTGTGAACTGTTCGCGTGCCGCCGTGGTAAAAGTATACCGCGCATGGCAAAATGGCACTATCCAAAATCAGCGTCGTGGCACTTGGGGTGCACCACGGGCTGTAGATGACAGAGGCGAACGAAGGCTACGGAGATGCGTTCGGGCGAATAGACGTGCAACTGTTGAGCAACTGACCGCCCAGATGAACCAAGGGGCTACCAAGAGTGTGTCCTCAACAACGGTTCAACGAATGTTGCTGCGCATGGGCCTCCGAAGTAGACGCCTGGTGAATGCACCTATGCTGACTGCTGTTCATCGTCGGCGAAGGCTGAAATTTGGACGCAGTACCGCAACTGGACGTCCACAGAGTGGCGACAGGTGGCTTTTCCCGATGAATCGCGTTTTATGCTCCATCGGACAGATGGACGTTGGCGTATACGGAGTGAAACGTCTGAAAGCAAACGCCCTGCAACAATTGCTATGGATCCTCATCCGCGTAATCTAGCGCAGCTGGCCACGGCACTGGAGTCGGCATGGCTCAACATCCCAGTGAACACCTTCAGAAACCTAATTGACTCTCTTCCTGCACGTCTCGCAGCGGTCCGCTCTGCCAAAGGTGGTTATTCTGGCTTTTGACAGATGGTCACATTAATGTGACTGGACTGTGTAGTTGGTTGACATAGGTGGCAAGTGGAAGAATTATCACAGCAACGGTCAACTGTTGATGTGAAGTGAAGAAGTGGAAGACTACGGGAGTTAGGACACGAACTACACACGAGGGTCGCCCCGTAAACTGACCGAACGGGATCGGCGTGTCCTGAAGCGTTGAGGTTCGTAAGAACCGCAAGAAACCACTCCAAATCATCAACAGTGAGTTTCAACAGGCAGCGGGGTTTACCGTGCAATACTCTACGGAAAGAACTGCACGCTCTCAATATCCACGGATGTGTTGCCTCACACGACACAAACATCACCCCATCCAACAAAGCCGGCAGACTCGCTTGGTGTTTGCAACGTCGGAACTGGACTCTGGACCACTGTAGAACTGTTTTATGGAGCGACGAGTCTCGCTACACGCTCTTCCAGTCGGATGAGCGTGCTTGGATTTGGCAGGCGAACGTCTGTTACCCGAGTGCATCGTTCAGTGGTGGTGGTGGTGTACTTGTTTGGGGCTGTTTTTCGTGGTATGGCCTGGGACCGTTGCATGTTGTTCATGGTCGATTGAACACCGACGCCTACATGAACATTTTTGGACAATCAGGTTCTTCGTACGTTCTGGCAATTTTATAGAATGAACGAATGTTACTTCAAGACGATAACGCTCGGTGCCATGTTGCAGCCTCTGTCAAGCAGTGGTATCGAGATAGGGATGTAAAACGTCTTCCCTGTCCCGCTCAGAGTCCCGACCTAAACCCCATAGAACATTTGCATGACGCGCATGAGCGACGCTTACGGACCAGGGAACCCCGTCCGAAATCTACAGCCGAGCTGGCGACATCCTTGCAACAGGAATGGACACCAATATCCATAGCTGTGTATCGAAACCTCGTTGAAAGTATGCCCAGAAGGATTTCTACTGTCATTGCAGCAGCAAGTGGGGGCCATCCCCATATTAAAACATGTATTATTTCCCTTATACCATCACATCTTGCACTCAAGTCCATTATTGTAGGGTAGTGTATATATTTCCCTGTCCAATATATCTTGCCTCCCTTTTCACCTTTGAACTCAAGCCATATCACTACTTTGACCTCCCACGGACTCTTCCTTTCAAATCGCCTATGTAAAATTCAATTACTACTTCGTTATACCACCGACTTCTACCAATGATCTATCTTGGTAGATCCCCTGGTTCAATAATATTATTTTAAATTCTTGTCCCTCTAGCGAGTTCATTGCAAACTATTCACTTCTTTTCACGAGCCCCTTCGTATAGGGAGCTCTCAGAGCTGTCATAACCCTAGTAACCTCCACGCTTACTGTGTCTGTGTCATTCCTGTATGCAGTGTCCTGACGAATCTATGGTACTTACAAGGAGACTTGGCACACAGGTAGTCCGAATTTTTTGCAATTTTTCTATTGTGCCCGAGTTTTAAAATTTTATCTAGACCATTTTAAAATGATTGTATTAGTTTTTCACCATAAATTCTTCCGTTCTGGAGAAAGAAGTGGCACCGCGATTTTGATAGTTTCGCCCTACCCACTGACGTCAGCCTTTGGAACCAGTTTTTTTCACCTTCCGTCTTTCGGTCCGAAATGTGACGTCACACGTACCTCGATTGACCTCGGAAAGAAGAAGAAAGTGCCAAATTTTCCCGATTCTAGCGTGTTTTGTCAAATGGGAATACGTCGCAATCCACGGAGGTTGGCGAGCGTTAGCAAGCGGTGGTCACACCTGACCCCACGAAAAGAACTGTGATGGGCAAGAAAAATTTTACAATAGATCGTTACCTTATAGATCTGATTTTCTTTTAATAAATATTTTTCAATTGAATATTTATATTTTCGCAAGAGATTGTGACGTTACGCCGATTGGATTTATATCTCCTAGATCGTTAAAAAAACAAAAAATTTCAACGGATTTGAAAACTGCGGAAAATAACAAATATTTTGTAATTAAATTATTGTCATATATTTATAACTAGCCACGGCATTGTGGTGGTGGTGGTTTGCGTTGCAAACACCGGTGGTTGGCAAGCGTTAACAGTGTACACACCTAACCCCACAAAAGCAACTGTATTTTTCTGCAATGTACGGTGGGCAACGCGGCGCTGGCCACGCAGTGGCTAGTAAATATATATATATATATAGCCTGGGATGCCACAAGTTCTTGGTGCATGACTGGTTGTACCAAATGTCTAAGCAGCGGTCACGCAAAGTCAAGATATTCAGACATTGTGTTTGAGCTCTCTGCTGACGCTCCATGGCACCCTAAATGTGCTCTATCGGATTAAGATCCGGCGAATTAGGTGGCTAAAACATTAAGTGGAATTCATCAGTATGCTCCTCGAACCACTGCAACACAATCCGAACCTTGTGACATGGGGCGTTGTCCTGCTTTAAGATTCCATTTCCAGTTATTAAGACAGACGTCATGTAAGGGTGCAACTGATCCGCAATGATGTTCAGATAGTTCGCAGCGTTCATGGTCTGTTCTACCACAACTACGGGTCCCAATTTTGATCCTATTTGATATAGTATTTATTTGATTTTCCAAAGTATGTTTGATTTTTTCTCTACGTTAATGAGTTGCAGATATATTAAGATTTTAATCAACCCGAAAGGAAAACCGGAAGTAGGTATGGAAATACCGCGAAAGTGGAAGTTAAAAGATCCCAAACCTGTCAAAATTTAAATTTAAAACTTACTTTTGTTTTGCAAATATTATTTTAGAAAGGTTTCTCAAATGTTTAAATACTTTTTCTTTTGGAAATGGTGTGAACCTATTTAAAGAGAATTGAAGAACAAAACTGTTTACACAATCAGTAAAAGCAAGATAACAAACGGTACACAAACTATTTTTTACTATCCATTCATTTTTATGCATTGGTTCCTCCCTTCAAACGTTATAACACAAAAAGTTACGGATGGATTTTCGTAAAACTTTGAGAACTTATTCTTTATAATATTGTTTAGGGAAGGAACTAGAATAATTATGCCGAGTTGAAAAGTTTTTAAATGATGGCCATTTATTTAAGAAATAGGACTGTAAAACTATCAAAAATCTTGTATTCATTTTTCGATCGCTTGTAAAATTTTTCCTTTCAATTCTAGTTCCCTCCCTAGAAAAATGCGTGTAGTTGATTTTGGTAGCATCATTTTTCGAATGGTTGAAAAGATTTTCATGTAGCTTATTTGAAGTTTTTGACACATTTCTTTAAAACTTCATTCAAATCATCATTTTTACAAAATTATTAATATTTATTTTAAATATTTATAGCCCAATGCTATTGTTTAATAACACCAAACATCATTAAAATATTTCTATACCACATTAAAAAAAGGGTCTCGTTCGTGTCCGGATACCTTAAACGCAGATTCTCTGAGATAATGAGCAACCAAGTCAATTCACCCAATACCAGACACCGTCTCAGGAGGAGCTACAGAAAAGCCCACAGGTGTGTCTCATAACCCCTCTCCCCCTATTTCCGTTTTATTGCTGCAATAAACACGGAAAGATTAGAGAAACAGCCCATTTGGCCTTGGGGCTGTGTTACAGGTCAATGTCAAACGTCTTGTGTTGATGGACACGCTCTGTTAAATTCCTTCCTCATTGGTGTGCGTTGTCAGGGGCGTATCGAGCGTTTAGTTTAACGTGTCTAAACAGTCTGTTTGACGGGGGGAATCAAACAGCGATTGATGTGTGACATACTTCTAAGACGTTCACACGGTTTGTAAAAAAATCACGTAGATAAGCAAAATTCTTCATGTTTTAGCACATTTCTAGAACTTTGCCAAGTACGGGGTGAAAGTAGGACAAAGTATTGAATTAAAATAATTTTGAATCTAATTCCAAAAAAAAAAAAATGGTTATTTTTTCAAACTGCTGGTGATTTCTCGTTGACGTCGATTCGTGTCATTGTTTATCAAAATAAAAGCCTCAACAGATACAACGTATACAAAACATTGTCTTTGAGAACATCTTAATAAGACCTGGTTCACATGAGGCGCGTTTGGCGAGGCTATCAGGGTCCCGCTCTTCTAGGTCGCAAAGATAGAAGCTTGAATTAGAGGAATAAAAAAAAGATGATTTAATGGCGGGACCTCGCTAGCCTCGTCAAACGCGCGTTGAAACGTCTCATGTGAACGTGGCCTTAGCCTCGTTACTTTGTGAGTTAACAGAAAAGTAATTGAATACTAATGTTTTTAAAAATTCTCAATATCTGTATCAAATATATTGTTTTTAGTATTCATTTTAGTTTTAATCCTTGTAAAACAATAAGTAATAAAATTCTACATTTGTGGTACAACAAAATGGAATAGTTTCGTGGAAGTCATATCTCGAAAGGCTATTCAATGCTTAACAGATTTGCACTTCCATATTTAAAAAACAAAAAATAATTAGGATACATATTTTTTAAATAGATATGGATAAAAAGGACATGGATTAGAAATGGACGAGTTTCAATCCAACCGAAAAACTTCGTGTAGAAAGGGGGCTGGTGCACGTTTAATCTGCCTCGGCCTCAAATGCCGTAGCGTTGGCGAGGTAATGGTAATTGGTAATTTTTAGTTAACGTCGTACTAGAGCAACACAACGGGCTATTGACGACGGTCCGGGATCAGTCCCTTAAGGGAAAGATCCGAGGACAACACCTCGTAGTTTTGAACCACGTTCAGATGACGAAGCAACACCTGAGCTGGCACCCCACTCTCCAAACTGCAACACCCACCCCTTTCGGCCACGACAGTTATAAGGTGAACCAGCCGCTTCAACACCATATGCTTACAAACATCCATGCCCTGACCCGGATTCGAACCAGTAATCTTCCGATCTAGAGGCTAACGCCTTAACCACTATACCGGTTGGTCGGCTGGCGAGGTAATGAAGTTCAGAGAGTGAGGTGCCAGCTCATCTGATGGTCGTTCAAAATAGCGTGTCCTCGGTTGATCCCGGACCGGATTTTACCACCTCGTCTTTGAAAAAAACAATATTCTGCCGGATAACAGCTGCTTTATCCGATTTCCTGCACCAACACAAACTATACTCCGAGCCAATGTCTAAAATCCTGTCAACGCACCAATGAAACAGCCATTGATTGAGCGCTATTAAGAAGAAATCCGCGTTATTAAAGGATTCTCGAACGTTCTTTTGTGATCACAAGTAGTTTATGAGAGCGAACAACATCCTATCCTCTGTTATTATGCCCCGGTACTCTACATTGAACGAGGCAGGGGAAGAGGGTGGGAGTAGTAATTAGGTTCGATGAGTTGGAGTGGAGTGGCAGAAATTAGTTGTGAGGGTTGTGCATCGCTGATTCTCCGATGCGCTATTTAGAACGAGGATTGTAATTGTTCGGTATTTCCCCCGTTTCCTAACGGTTGTTCCAGTCAATAAAAAAGAAAAGCGTCAATGAAAATGCATCTAGGGGAGCGAGTGTCCAGAAATACTTCAGCATTCCAAGTCAAAATACAAATACAAATATTGACGACCCGCTACAGGCTCAAGCCCGACAAGGCTGGTCCTTTGTTTATGAATTCCCCATTTCCCACTGACTATCCAATTGTATCTTAAATTCGTACACTCCCTTTGAATTAACTCTATTTTCTGGCAACGCGTTCCAACATTACCCTATTAAAGTAGTAGTTTTTCCTTAAATCCCGATTCAAATGTGTCTTATTCAATTTATACCCATGGCCCCTTGTTCTGTTATCCCTATTGAAATTGAAGCCCTCTGTGTCCCCTTGTTTTACCAACATGAAAAGGCACGCGTTAACCATCTGACATTTCCGAGGGTAGCCTGGTTGGAAGAGTTTCCAGCAACTGGAGAGTTGCGAGTTTCAATCCAACCGAAGACCGTCGTGAACGAAGGGGCTGGTGCACGTTTAATCTGCCGTGGCCTCAAATGCCGTAGCGTTGGCGTGGTATGAAAGTTCAGAGAGTGAGGTGCCAGCTCGTCGTCTGACCGTCGTTCGAAATAGCGTGTCCTCGAATCTTTCCCTTTGAGGTTGATCCCGGATCGGAGTCAATAGCCCGCAATGTTGCTCCAGTGCGAAGGTAATTAAAAAAATTATCTAGCAACACCTGAAAAAGTAGTGGTGCTTTGACTCCACGACACACTTAAGGATTAAATTATTTCATCCTTCGAAAGAATCCACAGATTTTCTTAACCTTTAGAAAAATTCTATTGGTTTTCTTTCCTTAGTTAATTGGAACGATTCTATTTCTTCTTGGGAGCGAATCCTTCGGAAAGGTTCTGTCGACTTATTCTTTGAAGTAGAATCCCTCGGGAAGATCCTATTGATCATTTCCTTAGAACGGAATCCTTTGGAACGATTCTATCTCTTTTCTTTAAAGTAGAATCTTTGGTAGAGATTCTTCTACTGATTTCCTTAAAATATAATCCTTTGGAAATTTTCTACTGTTTAGAAGTGATGCGGGAAAGACTGTGGGGTGTCGCAAGAGACGGAATAGTGCGTGTGAGCCCCTCTGAGGATTACATTACAGTCATTAAAAATGTGCAACATGATAAGTTGAACACAAAATAAAGTACATCGGAATGATTCGGTGGGATTTCGTAAGTAATTATATGCGAATACATAATTTTTCAAGCCACATTTGGTTTGGAAAATAGTTTTAAAGGGCTTTTGACATCCCACTGCCCATCTGGAGTATACGTAGACATCAGCCTATTAAACGATATAACGTCTGTGTACTTTGCAGCCTTGATATGCATAGAGAATGTTTCTGCATCTCGCCATTTCAAGTTGGGTTTCATACTGTTCTTAACTCTTATGTACTCAGTTGTAGAGCCGTTCACACCACCTGTTCTGAACTTTCTAAAAAGCTTGCATCGGAGCCAATGGCGTACAGATGGTGCCGTTACTGACACTTTCACATCGTATCTAAGCCCATTTATAACGAATGCAACATCCACGCGCACCAAACCTCCAAATGAAACGGAATGATTCATAAATGTATAACTTAATTCAGGCCTCGAAATAGATTTTTCAAAACAGGTGCACCTTGTGCAATTAAGTTTTTAAATTAGGTGCACAATATATTTTTGGTGCACATTAGAAAAAACGTAATGTAAGAGGGGTATACCAACAACTATTTCTTTTGTCTTTTTCTTACTCAGCTATTTCTTTAGTCTTTTCTTTCTCAACTATTTCTTTAGTCGTTTCTTGAATGGTATGTAGTATCCGATACGTTACAACTTATGGGCGATTTATCGCCAAATGTGATAAACTTTCAGTTCTTGAGAGTTTTGCACTTTTCATCCAGTTTTAAGACAACCCTATTCAGAAAAATTCTGCAATGCTTCGTTCGTTGGATTTACGTTGATTCTGGTGTTTGTGGATTCTTTCAAGCAAGTTACACTTTTATTTTGCTTTAATAGAGCTTACCTCTCTCGAATTTTTAGTTTGCAAGTAGCGTTTTAAAAAGTTAAATAAAAATATCAGATATATAAATAAATAAAAAAAAATTTTAAAGGGTAAAACCTTTTTAATACAATGGAAGAAATTTTACTTGCAAATCTTCTAACTTTTCTGTGGTATTTACTCTAAACATGTCCGTTATTTTGCGTTGTTTCATCCATTAGGTCCAGGTTTAGCTCCTTGTGCTTTAAAAATTGTCGGGAAAATGTAAAAAAATGAAGAAAAAAGGAAAAAAATTAGATGCACAGTTTTATTTTCATGTGCACCTGTGCACCCGGGTATTTCGAGCCCTGACTTCATTTCGTATACCTATCGGTGTTGCGAATTCTTATATCTGTGGAGGCGTGTGTATCGTAATCGTACGCAAATTTAAGACGCTACTCATTTCAGTTTCAGGCAGGTATGATGTTCAAGTCTAAAGTATAAATACTATGTCTTTAGATCTCTATTCACTGATTTCTTCGCATCAGAGATTAACGTGCAAGATCAACCCTCTTCAGTTCTTTTGTTCTTAAACACACAGTTCAAGCTTTGATTTTGAATGTTTAATTCTAATTTGATGTCAACGTGTTATACTTGTTTAGACAGTCGTTAAATAAACGATGTTAAATTTTATAACCGACTTCTTTATTCACCAAATCCACCACGTAAGTTTCTGTTATTTCATATTATATCTCTACTATTATAAAAGAAAGTGTTTGTTTGTTTGGGGCCGAAAAATCCTGACGATTCTATGGCACTTACAGCAATGAGATTTGGCACACAGGTAGTCCGAATTATTTGCAATTCTTGGGTCAAGGCGAATTTTAAAATTCAATCTAGAAGATTTTTAAATGAATTTCATAGTTTTATTCTCCATCGGTTTTTCAAACGCGGATAACTTTTTCTATTCATGCGACCTTGCAATCAGGTTTTTTTCATCCGCAAAACGCGTAAAAAATTATTATTTTTTGTTTCCGCTTTGATTTTGCGTGAGGAACGATTTTCTAGCCAGACGATAAATCTTAACTGGAGGCACACTTCTTTTTTTCAATCTCATAGACCAGGGGTGGCCAACCAGTGGCGCATGCGCCAAACTTGGCGCATTTGATGATTACAAGTGAACAAGCATTTTCATCCATGAAATTCATTAAAAGGAAAACGAGGTCGCGAATGAATGATTCAAATTTGAAAAATTCTCTGTTGCTCTCAGTAACAACTTTACACCAAACATTGAAAGACTAGCGAAATCCAAACAGGCTCAAAAGTCTTATTGATGGTAAGCAATGTTTATGTGCTGTAATAGACATTGTTTTACGTACAATAGTTAAAGCATTTAAAAATGTTAATTATGTCTATAAACATACTTTTATTGAAAAAGTTATTAAGGATATGGCAGGACCATGAACGTAAGGTAGAAAAGGTGCTTGAGTTATATGGCGCATCGGAACTCGTATGTGAAAAAAAATTGGCGCATGGTATGTAAAAGGTTGACTACCCCTGTCCTAGACCGTTAAAGATAGAGTAAAAATTTGGACGGATTTGAAATCTGCGGAAAATTTCAGTTTAGATCGATATCTAAAAATATGATTTTCTTTAAATAAATAATTTTTAAATTGAATATATCTTCAACGGATTTGAAATCTGCGGAAAATTTTGCACCAGATTAATACCTTACACCACGGGCACGGGCAACGCCGGGCTAGCCACTCAGTGGCTAGTTTTATAGTAAAATACATGACAAAAATTTCACACCTCAATCCTGTTGCCACTCATTAGTCACCCAACGTCCATTTTCGGCCATCGCTCCTCATCTTTTTTTGACGGATTGTTTTGCGTAGATTGCTCTGTGGGTGAATTGACTTTCCATTCCACTCCTCTGATATATAGTATAGATTTTTCGGGCTCCTAAAGCCTGTATCGACTGACCACTTGTTGCGTTCATCAGACCGTTTACTAAAGGAAACCAAGCACGCTCCACAGTACATTTGAAAAGAATACGTATCAAAAGCAAACAACTAACAGGTTTTTCATAAACGGTGCTTTTGTCCGAGGCGTTACACTTTTTCACACAAAACCATTCGAGGAAAGTGTGTTGGATATTCCGGCAGATAGCAATACATCACTTTTGTGGATGTCACAAACAAATAAAAGCGGTTTCACTTCTTCCACGGTGTTTGGCACACATCTCGAAAATTAGAAATTTCGGCCGCGTTCCACTGTCGAGGAAATGAAGTAAAGTGCGAGCCTCCTTCGAATGTGTTCTACTTCTATCGTTTTCCTCCTCAAAACTACCTGTTTGCTTTCGGATCAGTCGTGAACAGCTTTTTCTCTCCGAGTGCAACATCAACATCATTGTTTGCTGGGGATTGTACTTTTATTTATATCTTCTTTTCCCGGGTTAATTTTAAAATCTGGTATTTCCTTTGGCGGATGTACCTTACAGAATTCTAGTTTTTCGCTCGGGGTGTTGGCGATATTAAATTTGCATTCATTCGAACCAGAGTACTGATTATGGTTCGAAATTAGGGGGTGTTGTCCAGCGCGACGTTAAAATTAAAAACGTCGTCTCGTCAAAAGCACGTCTCGCTTTGTTGACAAAAATGGAAGACTCATTTGATTGACACAAAATGGCATTGAATCAGTATAGTGTGTCGTTCTGTTCGATGATCTTTCTCCATCTCTTTCCGATAGCTGCATCATCTCATACAAGTTTTGAGGTTTCTGGCGCAAGAACGAATCTTTCCCAATCCCTTACGGCATGTGGCATCGGCACCTTCACCCTACACGACACATAGCAGCTTCTTCTGTCGCGTCTGCGAAGCATTCTTGCCGGAAATAAAAAAGTACAACAGGTCGAAAATGCTCCTTATTTTCTGCCATTACGAATGCTTGACGCAATTTTAAAAAGCACAACCCAATAAAACAATTTTTGTTCTAGTACTGGCTAAAATTCCACCCTTCAAACACCATCCAAAATTGACATAATTACCATTCGGTCGAAACAAAATGGCTAAACTCAATTCACAAAACTATTCACGGAAAACATTTAGCAATTAATCTTTTACACTTGACAATTGAATATGAAAGATATTTCATGAATAAATATTTTATTTTGCCATGTACTTTCGAAATGAAACGATTTTGATACATAAAAGCACTTGCCGAATGGATTGAAGTTTGTTTCAATGAGTTATGATTAGGGCAACTTTTTTGTTGCAGTAAAAATGGGAAAAGCTGCATTTATTCCCTAAGATTGCATTTATGGAAATAAAGTTGCATTTGTGAAAAAAAAGTTGCATTTGTGGAAATAAAGTGGCATTTATGGAAATAAAGTTGCATTTATTTTTGATAGACTAAATTCTAAAATAAATTATTCGTAAAAAATGAAAAAAATTCTAAATATATTGACAATTTTAGTCGTGTATAACAGTATTATAATACATACTGAAATGCAGAAGAACGTTGAATGGTCGATCCTTGGCCAGTAATTTCTTTAACAGTCGCCAAAAAAAATCTCGCCAGCCGCAGTCATATAATGTGCTGTATCGGATAGTAGAAGCGCAAAATCCTTTCGCTCAGCATTCAGAGATTTTAAAGCGTCATCTACAAGGCGAACAACATATTGATGATCGACACTCACCTCGCAAACTGCAGTCGATTACGCAAGTTTCCTCTGGATTATCAAGAGTGCCAACCAATATGTTAAAAGTACCTTTTTGACATTAATTTGTTGTTGTTGTTGTTTCTAATGCCTACACTGGCAGACCAGAGGAGTGCCAGGCCCGTCGAAGACGCCAAGAGGCGAGGTGGTGCGCCTTCCATGTTATTGAGCCCCATTGGGAGGACGTCCGACTTTGCTCGGCATACATGACACATCCGTTTTACAGGAAGGTCCCTTTCATACATCCATTCACTCACACATATCGTAATTTAGATACCAATCAGAGGCCGATAACCCTCTGATCAGATACCCCCAGAGGTATTGATTTGGTATGGGAACATGGGGGACTTTGTGACCACGACCTATTTAACGTGCCCCAGTCACCATTAGCGAACACGACGGTCTTTAGCCAGGTCGAAGCGCCGATCTCACAATCATCAGAATTGCAGGCTCCGCCGAGGACAGAACCCACAACCCTTCTGATGCGAGCCCGACGCTCTACTGACTGAGCTACCGCGGCTCGACATTAATTTACTTTCGTCTGTTAGGACGAATACCTTCTTTCTATGAACTTCTTGTTTGATCCGTAATACTTCGGCGTTCGTAAGATAAGACACACGTGATCAAAAGGTTGATTCAGAGAGCAAAAAATGAAATTGTTATTCGATATTAATTAATTTTAAGCTATATTTTAAAAAGGCGCAGGTGGTTGCATTTATGCAGAAAGTTGCATTTATGTTGCAGTTATAACTCACTTACTATACACCCCATGTAGGAGGAATTTTGGTTTTTGTACTTTATATGCAGCGTAGAACGCGTGAAAAAAAGTTGCATTTGTTGCAAAAAGTTGCTCTAGTTATGATCTTTCACGTATCCATTGTGTTTTAAAACTTCAACTTTAAGAGGAGATGGGGGAACACGCAGTATTTACAAAGAGACGCATGTTTGCGAGAGATAGATGGGCTGTACCCGTCGCTGGGTCTCCACGATCACCCGATTTATCATGCACGGATTGCCCTACGGATTTGACCCATGTTCAGCTCGGTTTCGATGCTACGAAAATTCCCTTTCGCTCGATGTAATGGTTGATTCTATCCGATCCTTTTTCGTATTCTCCGAGCGTCGAAGCGAGCGCCTCTGGTGAAGCGGAACTAAACGCCCTGAGAAGGGACTTTCGTTTCTGAATCGAGCTCAGAGTGGATCGCGAGGGATGAAAAGCAAGAAGAGAAGTCGTTCATCGCTAGAGTTCAGGCGACGACGGAGTGTTCACGGTTCGGTACCGATTGGCAGTCTGTGGAGGACAGATCGAGTACTTTTGAGAATCGAATACTTCGTATTCGAGTACTTTCAAGCATCGGGAATTGGTATTTGCTATACTGGAACACGACGGAACAGAGTTCGGACACACAGCGATACAAAACCAGCAGATCGTAGTGTTGTTATTTTATTCTACCTGATACACACGACTAACATGAATACAATAGGACATTGCTAATTGGGTACCTGAACACTTTGATATTCGAATTATTTGGAAGAATACTTTGTCATTCGAATACCTGTGATAAATACTTTGGCAATCGAGTACTTTCGTATTGGAATTCTAAAGTTATATTTGTATTCGAGAGCAGCGATGACTAACGACTAACTAGTTCACTAGGGTAACTAGTATGACATTTGAGTGACGAGTACTTTTGTATCCGAATACTCATATCCGTGGGTCATGCCACGCAAAATGAGCAAATCGTCTGACACATCACCGATTTGAATGAAAATCAGTTTCTGAATAAAATCACTTTCAAATCACTTCTGGCCTTGTATAAGGCTACAATGACTTCGGTCAATTCTGTACTGTATTGTATTTCTGTATTGTATTTGTCTTTGCAATCTGTACCCAGCCTTGCCATTGGAAATAAAAAAATAAAAAAACTTTCTGAATAGATCACATATAGTAAGAAACTGCCAAATATTAGATTTCCAAAAGGCATATTTTATTTTTTATTGAATTTTAAAGTTCAAGGTCACACAAATGTAGATTTTTTAGCACTGATAATAGCCTGTTTGAGACCCTATACTTCAATAAGTTATTGACACAAATTAAAATTTTTATATTGTTACATTCTTCAGTAAAAGGTCTTTTAGAAGATGTCAGAATATAGTTTTATATCCGTCACTGCTCATTCTCAGGAATCAGCAAAAATAGAGATTTTGCCTATTTGATGCAAATTTCAAATTATTCTAGTATCTCCAAAATGGGGAAAGACGGTATCAAAAATTATTCTTAACAAAGCACTTCTATCTAAAAGTTTGGAATAATTTAGAGATTGTGTTTTTATTCTTTTGTTAAGAAAAAAAAATAATAATAAAGTAAAATAATTGAAAACAGCGGCTTTTCTATTTTTTTAAATGCAAATTTTATTGTAAAGGACAACTCCGAAAACATCACAAATTTCAGTATCATGCGTCAAAATGTATATTATCTGTCCTACAATTTTCATCATTGCAATTTGTTAAATTTCGTCCCAAGAAATTTTTTAACTAGATGGAAATTATCGTTTTATTTGATCGCATCCACGCCAGTAAGACATCTATTTCCGCCTTTGAAAGAGATGCTATTACATTCAAGGACAGATAACCGAATAAGTAAACACTATTAAATGAATTATAGTTAGAAATGTGCTTGGTTTGCTAAACAGATAATTTTTTGCTGAACCGAAAGCTTTCGAACACCGGCGAATATTCTAGTGGCAATCCAGAAGTCATGATAAAAGCCCATGCGATGGAATCGGTGGAACTATCAAATGGTTAGCCGCAAGAACAAGTTTACAGAGACCATACGACAGTCAGAAAAACAGCGAAAACAGTCAGTTAGTTGTTGATTTCAGTTGAATTAGCAATGAAAACTATATTTCCACATTCTTATTCCACGCACAAAGTCATTAAGAAGTTTCATATCTCTCCATCACTTGCAATAAAGGCATTTGAAACAACACCGTAGTCACGAAAAACAGAAAGCAGAGTAAAGCAATTAGAATGGTCCTACCATTCGCTAGAAACACTCGAATACCTCGCTCAATAATGGATCTCCAGCTATAGAAATTTTCGCACCTATTCTTTAAAGTTGTGCGATTAACTAGCTAGTGCGTGGCTAGCCCGGCATTGCTCGTGCCAGTTGTTTTTGTGGGGTTAAAGGTTTAACGGGGAATTCGTAGCCTATTGGAAAACAGCCATAACGGACTTGCCCGTGGTGTTGGTTTCCTTCTTAAACCAAATGGGCGTTACCCGTGACAGCTCTTTTCGTGGGGGTAGCATTGCCTGTGGTGTTGGTCGGCTTCGCAAACCAAAAGATATGAATATTTCATTGATACGTTATTTATAAAAAGAAAATTAAACGTATAAGGTATCTATCGAGTGTAAAATTTTCAGCAGATTTAAAATCCGTTAACATTTTTATTCAATCTTTAACGATCGCTGAGATAGAAAAGAAAAACACTGTAGAACGCCAGTGATAACTTTAATAATTTCTTTTGTTTCACTCGAATCCGTTTATCAGAAATTCAAAATGAATGAATCTCGAATGAAACGAAAGTCATTCGAATGTGTTCGCTCCCATTCGAGACGGTAGACGAAAAACATTGGCATGGTCCCAAAGGCTGACGTCAATAGTTGACGTGGGGGAAAAAAGTCTAAATTTTGATGCTTCTTCTTTTTCCGAAAGAAGAGATAATGGGGAAAAAACTATAAAATTCATTTAAAAATGTTCTAGATTGAATTTTAAAAGTCGCCGCTACCCAAAAATTGCAAAACATTAAGCCTACCTGTGTGCCTAATCCCATTACTGTAAGTGCCCTAGAGTCGTCAGAAGTTTTCGGGCAAGAAACAAGCAAACACTTCCTTTTATAACAGTAGAGATAAATGATAGTAAAAAAATTCCACATTTGGAACTATTGTAGGGAACTGTGTCCCCTCCAAAATCCAAATTTTGTTTCTAGAAATTCTACTTTTTATGGGTCCCAAAGGAGCTTTCATACGATAGACAGATAGGGCGACTCTATGCTGTTGCATATCAAGAAACGCACAACCTTCTTACTTTCATATTTAGTTGGGAAGGATTAATTTAATGACACTAGAAAAACCTAAAGGGTACACTTTAAAATAGATTCGAAACATAATCCATGAAAACGACAACGTAAATGTCCGACAGTGAGAATAAAACTTTGTAAAATAAGATATAAATAAATGCGATTGTGTAGTTGTGTATGTAAAATAAAAGCATACTTTCTTCAGTCTATTGTCTGTCGTTTTCTGTCTAATGCAATGATTGAGCCTTTGTCTTTTGTTTCTATGAATTAATGACAATAGAATTTGACTCCAGCGGAATAGAACTCGCAACCGTCAATTGGTTCGTAGATATATTCTGTGGCGTTCGTATGAAAATCGAGGACTACCGATAAAGGAATGTGCGAGATAAAACTATTTTCAAACTTGTTACAGATTTGGAACTCGACGAATCATTCGCTAAAGGAACTCGAACGTTGCATTGGAAGGTATGCCCTTAATGTCATATTGATCTATATCGCTATTCAAATGTTCGATGTTAAAGAGGGACGAAGAACCTTTACAGGTTGTTTTAAGGTCGGTTGAAGTTTATGGCGCAAAGTGAAGTTCTGGCATTCTTTTCGAAACAGCCACAGGTGGAGGAAGGGTCCAATCTCCCTCGAAAAAGGAGGGAATTTTTGCGCTTACATGTACACATTCATTCACATACGATTCAATTTTCAAGTCCTGCCCTCAAGAGAGTGAATTACTGGGGTTGATGCGAGAGTTCGTTTTGTTTTTTGGCGCATCGCAAAACCCAAGTATCATCTACAATACTTCACACGTATGAAGTGTGGACGATGTGTGACAAAAGGAATTTCAGCGAGTCCTTGGAAAAAGAATTGCGTTATGTAGGGTTGTGGTTTTTAAATTTTGTGAGCATTGAAAAGGCAAAAATAGGAGAATTTTGGACATAGTACGGTTTTTTCTTTTCTTTCCGGAAAGGCAAGAATGCCTTTCAGACACGAAATAACATATCGCACCCCGGCCAGAAAAGTGACACAAGTCAAAAAATAAAAACTTTAAATGTTATGTCAATGAAAAATACGTATCAGGTGCCCCAGCGTGTTATATTGCTATTCTATAGATTATAATAGAATTTACCACCCTAAATACGTACCTAAAATTTGAAAGAAGCATATACTATTTCATTTTTAAGTTTTAATGTATCTTTAAGTTGAGGTTTCTTAAATGCTGCAATTTCGAGTTGTGTCACTTTTCTTGTCGGGGTGCGATAGGTGTGTCACGCAGGCTGAGTGTGCCGATGCCACGTGACGTTCGGAAAGTTTCGTCACCGTTCTTGAGTTATCGAACAGAACGGCACATATAACATGGATCCAATGTCATTTAAAGTCAATCAAATAATTTTTCTTACATTTTTGTCAAATAGAAAAAGAACTTTTGCACAAATCCAATACAGTACAAAGTCTCTAATCCGGACGTCCGAAATCTGGAATGGCCCAAAATCCGGACGTTTGCTAACCGGTGTTTTTTTTTACATTTTTCCGACAATTTTTAAAGAACATGGAGTCAAACCTGGACCTAATGAATGAAACAAAGCAAGAGTTCGGAGTAAATACCACACAGGAAGAATTAAAAGGTTTGCGATTAAATGTGTTGCATTGTATTAAAAAAAAGGTTTATTCGTTTTTTTCAATTATTCCTCTTTATATATCTGCTATTTTACTATAGCAAACGCAAAATTCGGGTGAATGGGGGGTTGAATTAAGTTGTTTTTTTTGACAAAAAATGTAAATAATCTGGAATGGCCGAGATCCGAAGAATTTTGGACTTTGTGCTTTATTTCGTTACTAGCCACTGCGTGTTATTTAGTTAAGAGAGACGCAAATGATGAAACGTTTTGGGGGCAGGAAATGAGTGTCTCGGATAACAGTGCTGGCGTCAATGAGTCACACAGAAAGCTTCTGAAGGAATGCAGAAAATATCATAAGAAGACAGCGCAACACCGTCAGTCAATTTAACAAAATAAGTACCCCCCTTATGCACGTAGTCTTTGATCATCTTTGTGATACTTTTGATACATTTTATTTATGAATTATTTTTTGTGTTGGTTGTTATTTATGTTGATTGGGTTTTCATGGCGCAAGCTACACACGTGACCAAGCTGCACACCAAACAAAATTTCTAGACAAAATGAGAGTGATATAAAATTTATCTATCTACCATTTCGAATTAAGACTAGCCCAATGTATAAAATATAAATAAAATTCACAAAACCGACGTCAGAGATGGATGAAAACAAATTTTGAGTGTCAAGACTTCCTAAAAGGTCTCTTAGTGTTGGGTTTTAAACTCTAATTAGGACTTGTCTACGGTTATTACACATTCAGTCAGTTCTACATTCAGTTCTACATCAGTTCTACAGTTCTACATTCAGTCAAAATGTGTCGATCACTAAAAATACAATGGCAGGTTGAACATATTGGGGCAGGTTCACTGACCAGTAAGCCTCTATGGTTTACCCATAGATGCTTACTCATCAGTGAACCTGCCCCATTTTATTCAACCTGCCATAGATATAGCCAACCTGCCATAGATATGGCCAACCTGCCATGGGTATGGCCAATATGCGAAGTCAGTTTCTATTCTCATTTGCCTTGCCGAATCCTGTGCTAGATGGTCGTTTTGAGTTTATTTTGCAATACTTGATCGCAAGAATCTTTCCAGTTCGATTTTATTTTTGTGTTTAAAAACATTCGAACGTCTTCAATAGGGTAAGTAGTCGTGCATCGTTGATTTATTGATGGGTCTTCAAGAAGTCGGCGATTGCCTCTTCGCTGGCCAAGCGTGACCAGTAAATGTTTTAAGTTGAGGAATATCCAAGTAACTGCCACGACAGAAGTAACCGAGTGGGGCAATTTTACATTCTTATCGGAAAGTGAAACTTTATGGATTTGAATGTCTTCACACTCTGCATATTTACCGCCCATGGGATCGATGACTTGAGGGAATCATTTGCTGCCGGAGGAATAATCTACGGCTATCGAGATCGATTTCCATACGCGTGACTCGGGTATATTCTTGGAGCAACAATCAGATTCTATTTTTGAGAGTACGTGCCAAGTCATTGATGGGTGCCTCAACCCTACAAGTGGTTTCGAATAGGGATGCGACAACAAAACATCGATGTTAAAAATACATCGCTCCAAAACCCATCGATGTATTAAAACTTTTTTTTTCTCCATTTTTGAAAACTGGTTTAGTACTGGTTCAAAAATAAAACATCGACAGCGTAAAAACATCGATGTTAAGCAAACATCGGCTCCAGTAAATCGATGTTTTTTTTTATATAAAACATTTTTTATAAATTTTATAAATTATATTTATAAAATTTATTTTATTTATAAATATAATTATAAATTTTTTATACAAAACATCGATGGTAAATACATCGATGTTTTTATAAAACATCGATGTATGTTTTTATAAAACATCGATGTCTCATCCCTAGTTTCGAAGAGAAATCTCGGCCATCGAGTTGGAAGAGCAAAGTTTCATTAGTTCGAAACTAGGTCCAGCCTAAGATCGCCGTGTACACGAGGACTGGTGCACGTTAAATCTGTCTGGCCTCACGTTGGTGCGGTGTGGAAGCAATGGGTGCGTCGCCTCAGGTGTTGACCCTACCATCTGACATTGATTCAAACCTAATATCCTTCAAATGAACGTCGCACTGGAGCAACACAATGGGCTATGGACGACGGACGGTCTGGGTTCAAATCCGAGTATCATTTATCCGATTATCATATATAAACACCGAGTCACTTGGAACCGCGGTCAGAGGACGAGGTCAACACTTGAACTGGCATCCCATTCTCCAAACTTCCACACCACCCCGTTGTCCTTGGATCTTTCCCTTCTGGGTTTCAACCCGTCTCCCATAGCCCGTTGTGTTGCTCCAGTGTGACGTTTATTTCCTTCCTAGCTACTTATCCATCGAGATGGGACCCATTTTGCTAATGACATCGTCGATGTTTTGATGATCGGGTCCATTTTCTTCCAATGACGGAATATCTCGTTCACGAAAGTGTGGTGAGTTTGATTTCGACGAGAACCCCCTAGAGATAGCCACCAGGAGGGGCGTTCCTCGTTGCCATTCAACCGTCCATGTTTGTGGAAATGTCTTGTCTAGTTGAAACAATTCAATAGGGACCTTAGGATATCACTTCAAAAGATATCTGGCTACAGTAGGTCGATAAAAGTTCAACATGATTTTTATTAAAAAAGAAATCATGATTGAGGTTTCTAAACCAAATCATTCCATTTGAAAATGTCGTAAGAGAAAGGGGATGGCTGCTTGTTATTAAAAAAAATTCCTACTTGTTCTTTAAATTTTTAAAACAATACAAGAGATTATCACTTTAGCTTTCTAATACTTAGTAAACATTTCAAAGCAACCTAAACACGAAAGAATGAAAAACTGCGGAAATAATTATTCTTATTCAAATTTCACGAGATAGATTTAAAAAACGTAAAGACACCTTTGGAATATTACGTAAATAAACAAAAAATGTGCATTTTAATCATAAAAGGAGTGCATGAAATATTCACGTAAGGTTAGTTAGAGAGTTTATTTAGAAATTCAACTTGAGAAATAATTTCTTAATGAAAACTTTTATAACAATACACACATATACTAATTTATCAGTCCAAGTAAATTTTATGAAAGTACTCTTTTTCTACTTTAAGTATTTTCTTTACTTTAAAAATCGTCTCATCCAAAATCTAAGATTCTTTTTTTTTTTTTTTTTTTTTTAAAGTTGTTTGCTAAAGAGAGAGAGGGTTAGAATTTCTTCATAGTTTGAATATGAATAGAAAAACAGTTTTCCATAAAAAGTTCAACAGGAAATTAAACCTTTTAGGTATGGATAAATATAAAAATCGCTCATTTTATTACTTGAATTCATTGGGCTACTGTTAACGGTTTATTAGAATGATTTTTAGTCTGAATATTTACTGCACAAATATTAAATTTTCATTTGAATGTTTTTACAAAGAACTGTCACATTATTTATTTCATAATAACTTTACAGAATTTATTATAGTTAGGCAAAAATTTGTATTTTTCGTAAAATAGTCACATATAATTTAGTTTTTGAATATTGTAAAAAATTAGTTGTATTTCATAACTATTTAAATAATCTATTTCATTATTGAAAAGAAAGGTTATGTCACAGTTTGTAATTATTTAAGAGTAAACGTCAAGGTTCTCTTCTTTTGAATATCAATGTAATGCATTATCAAATTAAACGTAACTTTATTTATAATGCAACTCAATTTATAAAATTCGTTGCATCAAAATATTCCCCAAAATTCATGTTATACTTCAGGATATTATATTTAAGGTTATTAGATTCAGAAGAGATTTCAGCTGATTATCTACAGTTCCACATGTATTATTTCCGAATTATTATCTAATTTTACTATTTTGTGAAAAAGAGAAAAGGTGATGCTCATTACAATGTTTTTAAATGTATAGTTCACAAATGAATTCAAAGCTAAATTAAAATACAATATAATTACAAAACGCTAAATTAGTTTCATTAAATTTATACTTTTGTGTCCATATTTTTGTGCGCATTAGGATGAGAAAATGACGAATTCCAAAAAAAAAAGATCCGATTCAATTTTCAGACACAGATTTCATAAAGCTCATGTTAGTGCAAGTGAAGATTTAGGTATAGCAACCAAAAATATTGGTTCCCACAGAATATTCTGTGTAACTGCTCCGCAGAAACTAAACAGCCAGCTGCGCGCGAAAAATAAAAACTTTTATTTCACTTTTCTGTCTCTCAAGATTCGAACGCACTGCTGCATAGTGATTTGTAATTCCTCAACGTAAGTTATGTATTTATGCTGTCGCCTTTTCGTCATATGTCGATTTTGATATATTAAATTTGGGGCTCGTTTCATGAGTCAGTTGCCGAGCTCTATTCTATTTCTATTCATTATTGTAATTCAACCAATTGATCAGTGTTGTGGATAGATTCTTTTATCTGGCCATCCATGTACACGCCAAATATTAGTGTGTATTATGCTCCTTTAAGTGGAATTAAGAATAAGAGCCCTATTCAGATCAATACATAAAACGTCATCCCGAACGAAAAAAAATATTATAAGAAAATTGTTACTGAATCGTATCTAAAATACAAATACTAACTTTTCATCTATCGTCCCCAGTTCTTGCACATGAGGATGCTAAATGCTTTTAAACAATTAGCAAATTATTGTGTTTCTTAGTCACTCTTATTATTCCTATAAGCTTTTTTAGCCGAAAGTTAAATCCCTCTAAAGAATGTTTGCCATTTTCTAAAATTATAATAAAAATGATCTTTTCATAATTTCTCTCTTCAGCGTCAAAATTGAACTTTATCAACACTAAGCCGTCGGGTTTGATATAATTCTTGTTGTAAGAACTGACGAGAGGGCAACACACACCAAGTAAATAAATCACGAAATGGTTACAAATTGCACTCATCTCGAAGAGTGTAACTTAAAAATCTGTAAAAATATACAAAAACTTCCGCTATTCTTTACAAATTTTTTCCCCCGAAAGTATTAAGAAATGGATGCACACATATAATTGTTTTCGATTTTCCTCCAATTGAAATAATATCGAATTAAAATGATGCAATATCAACTTGGAAAACCTGTTGCAAATAGTAGAAAAAGCATTTCGTGCCAGTTTGTTTACAATATTTGTATATCAATAGCTATGACATTTCCTAGATTTCGATTAGAAGTTGACAATAGTTAGATTTTGTGACATCTCTCGGCCCAAATGGTTTTGTTCTAAATGATTTTATTTTTCATTTTACTAACGCTTCAATTCAACCCAAACCACGGAAAACATATCCGGAATAGGGATGCGACATCGATAGCAAAACATCGATGTTTTGCAACATCGATGTTCAAAATTAAAACATCGATGTTGATAATACATCGACCCAAAAACATCGAGGTTTTTAAACATCGATGTTTTTAAAATTCAGTGTATTTAAACTCTTTCCACTCATTTCTTAAAACTGGTTTAGCAACTTGTGTTGCTACATCGACAGCAAAACATCGATGTTTTTAAAATTCAGTGTATTTAAACTTGTTTTCCCATTTCTTAAAACTGGTTTTCCAACTATTGATGCGACATCGACAGCAAAACATCGATGTTGAAAATTATAACATCGATGTTGATAATACATATCGTCAACAAACCATCGATGTTTTTAAAATTCAGTGTATTTAAACTTGTTTTCCCATTTCTTAAAACTGGTTTAGCAACTAGTGATGGGACATCGGATCCCCAATACATCAAAGTTTTTTTCTAAAACATCAATGTTGTGAAAGCATCGACATCGATGTCGCATCCCTACTTTTCAGACCCTTCACACTTGGCCACTTTGGTCTAAAAGTATGTTCGATTTGCTGAATTAAAAAATTATGCTACTTGGTTAGTTTTTAAATTTTTAAAACGGTATTTTTTTCATTCAAAAATAAAACATCGACAACTTAAAAACTTCGACAAGTATAACATCGATGTTACAAAAACATCGACCCCAATACATGATGTTTTGAAAACATCGACATCGATGTCGCATTCCTAATCCGGAAGCATCCCATAACTTTTCTATAAAGACACGAACAAATTCACCATTAAAATAATTTTAAGGATCGTTTCTGAAAAAATTACTTTTTACGACAGGGTGTACTATTTTAATTCTCCTCCCAGTAAGGGATATTAAATGTATCTATATTACGATATTAAATGTAATGCTTGTGAAAATAGCACAAAATTGGGCTCATTCACTTTTTATAATTTGTTCCGACCCTTTTAGGCGTGTTTTGACATCGTATCTTAACTAGTGTGCATCAATAATACAACGTATTTTGGATTCGTTACGTTAAGCATTCTTTCATTTGCTATTCTGATGTCAAGGAGTGCTATAGACGTCCCCCTCAAAGAAAGCTTTTTTTTTGTTACGTGCAAAATACACGCATATAAGAGTTTTACAGTCATCAAGTTTTTACCAACTATTTTTTTTTCGATTAGTGCCCCTTAAAGGGTTTAACAATGGAATATTAACTGGCGTGCTTTAACCCCCTGAGAGTGAAGAGAGTTCTGATGAGTGTTTGTTTTGCTTTTACCCATCAACACACTTAATGAATATGTAACCCAATCTATTGGTTGAATGATTCAATTGAAGGAACTGATCACAAAGCTCAAAAGGGATTCAACCTCAGCATAATCAGGACACAACTTCAGAGGGAGCCAAAAATGAAGAAAATTATTTAATTTATTTTAATTACTTAAATTTATTAGAATTTATCTAATTTTTTATGCATTATTGGGATCTAATCACATCAAATAAGTGTTACGCTATTATTGGTTCTTAACAAGGGACAGCTGATTTAAGTTCACGACTGACAGAAAAAGTCTCGTTTCGTAAAAGTAGACAAAATAAGTTACATTCAATAAAATGAAACAAATATTCCAACATTTTCCACTTTTTGCTTTCGTTTCACCGTTGAAAGGTGTATGCGATACGCGAGAGCACGTTTCAGTCAAGGACTGGACATAATCCTCATGAATAAAATACATCACCAAACATGAAAAAATATTCAACATAAATAATATACTTCACCCGAAGATTTAACAGCGATAAACTACAGAAATATCTTCCGCCACGAGAAACTAAAAAGTATTCAAGAAGATCGAAACAATTTATGTGGGATAGTTCGAAATAGATACTTGGAAAGTTTAAGATAACACCGACACCTCTTGAATAGTGGTAGGTAGTAGGTTAAGGTTGCACTTGAAAAACACACAGGGCTATTGACGACGGTTCGGAATCACCCCTCCTCAAAGGGAAAGATCCGAAGACAACAGCACATCATTTTAAACCCAGGTCAGATGACGCGATAACACCTGGCACCCCACTCTTCAAACTTCCACAACACACCAACGTGATGCATTTAAACATTGGTAATTAACGTACGAGAGCAACACAACGGGCTATCGACGACGGTCCGGGATCAATCCCTTCAGGGAAAGAACCGAGGACAACACCTCGTCAATATGAACCACGGTCAGATAACGAGGCAACACCCGAGCTGGCACCCAGCTCTCCAAGCTTCCACACTCACCCAACGCGAGGACTTTCGGCCACGACAGATTTAATGTGCACCAGCCGCCTCTACACCACACGCTTCTAAACATCCGGACCCGGATTCGAACCAGGAATATTCCAAAATACGTGATCCATTTGAACAAGAGTATCCGAAAAGCGAAAGTACTCACTCAGCAGAAGCGCAGCGCGGGTTCTTCACGACCTTCCATTTCATCATGTTGTCGCTCCTCGAACACTCAGATCATCCCGCATCCTCGGATCCTCGCTCCTTCGAATCCTCGGGGATGCGTTCGCGGCCGACACTCCGCCTCGCTTCGATTTGGGTCACAAGGTCTTCCCGCCAAGCCCATCGCCAAGCGGCAGCAGGAACAACACCGATCCGCGCGGCACCTGCGCTCGGAGTGAGTGAGTGAGCGAGCGAGTGCAGTGAACGAGCGTTTTTCCACACGAAAATGCCTCTCCGGTTCCGCTCCCGAAGGTTTCCCCAGAGATTGCGCGTCGGTTCTGGCTGAGCGAAAGGAGGATTGCTTCGGTGATGTCTCCGGGGGATGTTTTTCGCAAAATGGAACCCGAAAAGGGAGGCGCGACACATCGCCGGAAGTTCGAAATCAGCCGAGATGCAGATTGGGTTGACCTTTTGAACAAAATAACAAAAACAGAGACGAACCTATCGAGCGACTGTAGGTAGGTATTTTAGTTAACGTCACCTGGTAGAACACAGTGGGCTATTGACGACGGTGCGGGATCAGTCCCTTAAGGGAAAGATCCGAGGACAACACCTTGTCATTTTGAACCACGGTCAGATGACGAAGCAACACCTGAGCTGGCACCCCACTCTCCAAACTTCCACGCCAACCCAACGTGAGGACTTTCGGCCACGACAGATTTTAAGGTGCAACAGCCGCCTCTAAACCATACGTTTACAAACATCCATGCCCGGTTCCGGATTCGAACCAGGAACCTTCCGATGACGGCGGTCCGGGATGCATATTACCAACCTTTACCTGGTAATGGTAATTTTAGTTAACGTCGTACTAGAGCAACACAACGGGCTATGGACGACGGTCCGGGATCTGTCCCTTAAGGGAAAGATCCGAGGACAACTCCTCGTAATTTTGAACCACGGTCAGATGATGAAACAACACCTGAGCTGGCACCCCACTCTCTCCAAACTTCATCCCGCCGACGTGAGGGCTTTGGAGGCCCAGACAGATCGAACGTGCACCAGCCCCCTTTGTACGTGAAGGTCATTGTTTGGTTTTGAACTCGGAACCCACCGATTTGCTAGTCTGTTACTCTTCCAACCAGGCTAACACCAACTCAACTTCCACACCAACTCAACGTGAAATCTTTACCTGGAATAGAAGACATGGGGAAATTTTAAGCCCGCTGATTCGTTGCTATCTTTCTCCGAGATCTATGCCATCACTCACCCATAGTGCGCACTCCGCATGTGTGAAAAGTATCACTATTTATTTGCAACGTTTGCGAAAAAAAAGTTGAAACTACTTCGACCGAAAATAGAACGCCGACCAACCGGTATAGTGGTTAAGGTGTTAGCCTCTAGATCGAAAGGTTCCTGGTTCGAATCCGGGTTCGGGCATGGATGTTTGTAAGCGTATGGCGTTGAGGTGACTGGTGCACCTTAAATCGGTCGTGGCCGAAATTCCTCAAGTTGGGTTGGTGTGGAAGTTTGGAGAGTGGGGTACCATATCAGGTGTTGCTTCGTCATCTGACCGTAGTTCAAAATTACGAAGTGTTGTACGTGGTTGTCCCCGAATCTTTCCCTTGAGGAATGGATTCCAGGCCATCGCCAATAGCCCGGTGAGTTCATCCAGTGCGACGTTAATCAAAAGTACCTGTACCTTCTAGGATTTAATGTTAAATTGCAAATCTTTCTTCACAGAAACGAAAGAAATGAAAGCAAAATGTATTGAGGGAGGAAGGCAATGATGGGAAACTATTTCACTCGTAAATGTTTCATATTCTAATATACACTCCCCTACAATAATGGACCGGACAGCAAGATGTGATGATATAAGGGAAAGAATACACGCTTTTTGGGGGAGGATCCCCCACGTGCTGCACTAGCAACCCTTCGGGGCATACTTTCAACGAGGTTTGGAGACACAGCTACGTGTATTGTGTCCATTCCTGCTGCAAGAATGTTGCCAGCTCAGCTGCACATTTCGGACTTGGTCCGTGAGCGTCGCTTTAACGCGTCCCACACATGTTCTATGGGGTTTAGGTCGGGACTCTGAACGGGCCAGGAAATACGTTTTACATACATATCCTGATACCATTGCTCGACAGAGGCTGCAACGGGACACGGAGCGTTGTCGTCCTGGAAGTAACATGCGTGCATTCCATAAAACTGTCTTGGCGTAGGAAGAACCTGATGGTTCAAAATGTTCGTGTAGGCGTTCAATTGACCAGGAACAACATGAAAAGGTCCCAGGCCATAACACGAAAACACCCCCAAACAAGTATGCAAGTTTTATGCAAATCCGCTGGCGTCAGGTTCATTATTGTAAGGTAGTGTATATATAATAGAAGACACGTCTAAATAGCTAGAGATGTTCGAGATAACGTAAAGCATCATACTAAAATAGTTTATAAAACAAAAAAAGTTAACTCTCTATATTAAAAAAAGTTACCGCCGCGGTCCCCGACGCCACAGAATTGAAAACTGTTGTTTAGCTCGATTCATAGACGGTTTCCCGAGAAAGTACGGATAAGAAAATTATGAAATTAACATGGTTTGTTCTTCGTCGTATTCCTTGGACAATTTTGAAGTGTTTTTTTTTCCGATGCGATTTTTAGTTCAGTTTATTAAGTGTCAAAGTTGAAAAGGCAAAATTTCTACCGCGTGCGAGCAAAACACATACAAATTTTCAGTCTTCAGCCGTGAGTTTTTTTCAAAGAGTACCTCTAAACGTGAATATTTGCAGGTCGTTGAGTTTTTTTTAGAAATTTCAATTTGGTTCCTAATAATATATTTCTTTTGAAATTCGGGAAAAATCGGAACATTTTCGTTAATTTTTTTATAAACTGTCATATCTATTATCTTATTACTATTAGTTTTTAAATTTGAAAAAATCGCATTAAACGTTAGAATGTACTCTTTCTCACGGTACAATTATTTTTGAATTGGTTAATAAATAAATTCGATGCAATCGAAAGTTGGTCACACAAATTTCGGAATATTGGGATATTTTCGCTACTTTTTGTTAAAACTATCATATACACAGCCTAATACTACTATTTTTTAAATTTGAAACATCACTGAAAATCTTAGATTGTACTCTTTCTTATGGTACAATTATTTTTTAAATTGGTTAATAAATAAAGTTGATGGAACTAAAAGTTGGACAATGTTGACGGACAAGTTGATGTACAAAAGTTGGAAAAATTTTCGGAACTTTTAGATCGTAATTTCCGATACTAAACTAAAAATGTCATATCAATAGTTTTAATACTTAAAATAGTTTATTTTCTATAGTTTAAAATTTGAAAATACCACGTGAAAGATTAGAATACTCTTTCTCTCGGAAAAATTATTTTTTAAATTGGTCCATAAATAAATTCGATGCAATCAAAAGTTGGTCATACAAACTTCGTATTTTTAACATTCATTGTTCTTCACGGAAATGAATGTTACATTTCTAACTAACAGGTTTGCCAGGTATCAAATTAATCGTTAATTATTAACAATTACCATAGAAACGATTTTTTTATTTGGCGAGGAAAAAGGCTCGCTCTTTTCACACAGTTCTCAGACGTTTTACCGAGAAAGCACAGATCAGAAAATTACGAGATTAACACGGTTTATTTAAAATTGTACAGGGAACAAGATGGAGAAGATTTTTCTACTGATGCGGCTATTAGTTTAGGGTGCATTAAGTGTTAAAGTAAATAAAAAAGGAAATCACATGCGAAAGGAGTCTTGATTTGCGAAGCAAATCGAACGTTGGTGAGCGTTTGCGAGCAGGGGGCGAGGCCCTCGCTGTGACATCATGTACTGAATTATTAAGATAGTTTCGCCGTTGCAGAAGATTGACTCTACAAATGTAGGTTTTCGAAGCAAAGATAATAAATTTTTAACAAACAAATTACACAGTCGTGTAGTTCTAATTTTCAGCTTTCGAATGCAAAACCCGTCATTTCTAAGATCCAGAAAACAAGCAATAAGAAGTGGTACAGTACTAAGTTTCAAACAAGAATGGGATCCGACATTGGAACATAAAACGTAATGAATGCTGTAATATATATTACTTCCTTAGGGAATTTGACTTCGTCATCTGACCGTAGTTCAAAATTATGAGGTGTTGTCCTCGGATCTCTCCCTTTAGGGACTGATCCCGGACCGTCGTCAATAGCCCGTTGTGTTGCTATAGTATGACGTTAATTAAAAATTACCAATTATCTTAGGGAATTTGAGACAGCGGTAGCCCGGTTGTAGGGCAACCGAAGGGTTGCGAGTTCGAATCCAACCAAAGACTAAAGTGGTCTGGGGCACGTCCAATCATAAGTGTTCATGGTTCACCTGACAGTGGTTCCAAATGACATGATGTTGAGCTCGAATCTTTCCCTTGGGGGATGGCCGACCAACCGGTATAGTGGTAAAGGTGTTAGCCTCAAGATCGGAAGGTTTTTGGTTCGAATCCGAGTCCGGGCATGGATGTTTGTAAGCGTATGGTGTAGAGGCGGCTGGTGCACCTTCAATCTGTCGTGGCCGAAAGTCCTCACGTTGGGTTGGCGTGGAAGTTAGGAGAGTGGGGTGCCAGCTCAGGTGTTGCTTCGTCACCTGACCGAGGTTCAAAATGACGAGGTGTTGTCCTCGGATCTTTCCCTTAAGGGATTGATTCCGGACCCTTCGTCAATAACCCGTTGTGTTGCTCTAGTACGACGTTAACTAAAATTACCATTACCATTCCCCTTGGATTCCGAACACTCTCCAGTAGCCCGCTGTGTTGATTTATAGCGACGTTAATCAAAAATACCATTACCTACCCTAGGGATTTTAAATGGTTGGAAAATCCTACTCTATGACGCGTTGTGTTGCGTTAATTAATGTCCCTCCCTCCCATTACGGAAACTCAGAAAAGCTTTACCAACGCACTCGAAGGCAGGATTCTCAGAATGCCTCTTCAGTTCCCATGACAATGTAAACAAATCCAAGAACTTATTGCGTCTTTATACACACATGGTTGAACTCAATCGAATTCATTTCACCCTTTTTGGTTTCGGTGCGTTTTCTGCGCTTTTATTCGGGAGCTTTTCTAAACTAAAAATTCGTCGGAGATTCATTTCACGAGGGTCGGTTTGGAAAGTTCGAATCTTACCCAAGACCGCCGTGTACAAAGGGGCTGGTACGCCTTCAATCTGTCGTGGCCACTATCGTCACGCGCTCGAAACTAGCACCGACTCGAGAACGTCGTGTTCAAAAGGGTTGATGCACTTTAAATCTGTGTCGGATGTCGTCACGTTGTGTGGTGTGGGAGTTCGGAGGGTGGGGTGCCTGCTCAGTTGTTGATCTCGTCACCCGAGTGTGGTTCCAAGTGACGAGGTGTCGTCCTCCGTTCTCTTGGGGATGAATTCCGAAAGCCCCAGTGTGACGTCAATCCACCACCCACCAACCATGGAGTTACTGCAGTGGGTGAGATGAAAGACAGATATTTAAACTCCCCCCCCCCATTTTCAAAACTGGTTTAGCAACCTCAAACATTAATGTTCGCCGGGGTGAGATTAAGTTTGTCATTTGCCGTGTTTATTAATTTCTAACTAAAACTTCTTTTAACTGTCAAAACAAAGTAAAAAAAAATACAAAATAACAATTAACGAATCTTTTATTTTCAAATTGAATAATATAAAAGAAAATAATATTGACAACAATTTGACAGAGGTACTACTAACTACAAGTATAATTAGGTTGGTACATAATAATTATTGCTAGTTGTTGTTAATTACTTATAAACTTATAAAGGGGACATACAACAAACATATTTTTATTTACTGTAAATAAAAAATAACAAGGCCTATAATTATTATAAGCCTCAATATTTTTAAAATACAGTTTGCACAAAAAGGAAGTCTGTTAACTTTCTCCACCTTAAACAGACTTCTTCTCCACTCACTATCCCAAACGTTAGGGAAAAAACTCTTTCTGATGGGACGGAAGTTGCCGTCACTGACAAATACTTAGTAGGGATGCGACATCGACCGAAAAACATCGATGTTTTGAAACATCGATGTTGATAATACATCGTCCCCAAAACATCGATGTTTTTAAAATTCAGTGTATTCAAACTTTTTTCCCCATTTCTTAAAACTGGTTTAGCAAGTAGTGATGCTACATCGGCTCCAATACATCAAGGTTTTTTTTATAAAACATCAATGCTTTGAAAACATCGACATCGATGTCGCATCCCTACTTTTCAGACCCTTCACCCTTGGTCACTTGGGTCTAAAAGTCTATTCAATTTGCTGATTATGAAATTATGGTACTTGGTCATTTTTTCAATTTTTATAATGGCACTTCTTTGATTTGAAAATAAAGCATCAGTAACGTTAAATCATCGATGTAACAATTTTTCAAAACATCGATGTTTTTTTATAGAACATCGATATTTTGAAAACATCAACATCGATGTCGCATCCCTACTCGAAGGTGCAGCGCTTTCTCTTCTATCTCACGGAAACTGCAGAAGCGTGTTTGTTTCGAATCGTTCTGTGGGGATGATCGAGTGCTTAGCCTAGTTATCCTCCCGAATCCGAGAAAAGGCCGATGCTCAGCGACTCGCTTGTTCGAGAAAATGGGACTGTTGAGGAAGAAGCGCAGCACGCGAGAGGATAACGTCCCCTCCGATTAAATCGCGCACAAAGGAAATTTCGAAATTTGGAGTTTCGTGTCTGTTTTTGACCTGTCTTTTCTGTCGGAATGGTGCATAACGATCCGTCGAATGCGGTCGTAGTCTTGCCATTGCTAATGACTCATGTTGCTTTTCTTAATGACTCTAGACCGATCAGCTGAAGTCCATGACACGGCATTGTTATAATAAAGACGATCGGCACGTAAAAAGAATACAATTTATTTCAATCATGTCGCGGAGGAGTTATAAATCATGTATCCACGGAGGAGAGGGCGCTCTATCCAGATCACTGTTTCACCGGGATAGCCATTTTTTTTTTTGCGTGTCTATTAGGGATGCGACATCGATGTCGATGTTTTCAAAACATCGATGTTTTTAAAAAACATCGATGTATTTAACATCGGTGTATTGGAGTCGATGTTTTTGTAACATCGATGTTTATACGCGTCGATGTTTTTACGTTGTCAATGTTTTATTTTTAAATAAAAAAAAGTATCGTTATAACAATTTAAAAAATAACCAATTAGCATAATTTTTATAATCAGCAAATTGAATATACTTTTAGACCAAAGCGCCAAGGGTGAAGGGTCTGAAAAGTTAGGGATGCGACATCGATGTCGATGTTTTCAAAACATTGATGTTTTTTAAAAAAACATCGATGTATTGGAGCCGATGTCGCATCACTAGTTGCTAAACCAGTTTTAAGAAATGGGGAAAAAAGTTTAAATACACTGAATTTTAAAAATATCGATGTTTAAAAACATCGAGGTTTTTTAAGCGCTGACAATAACATCGATGTTTTAATTTTGAGCATCGATGTTTTGCTGTCGATGTCGCATCCCTAGTGTCTATTTCCGTGAAATTCCCATTTGCTTCCAAAATGAAGATTTTTTTTAATTAATAAATCACTGTATTGGAACTAGAAAAAGCATCGTTTAAATGCGCTAAGATTTTTTTTTTAAATAAAGGAACGAATTCCACAATTTTCAAACTGAAAATATGAAATATTCTTTAAGATTGTTTCGATCCTTTCGGCTCTTTTTTAAAGTGTATTTTTCTCAGTTTTTCCCCACTAGTATCGTTCTTTTGCGTATCAAAACCTTCATAGCTGTGCACATTATTTGCGATGTGTTGGCGTATTTCAAATACAATTTTATGCACATTAAAGTGAGGGATGAAATTTATTCATGGGCACACTATCTTTGAACCTCTTTCAACGCTGATGGATATTTCATTTGAATTTTGATACGCTTACTTTTACTTGTAAAAAAATTGAAAGTATGCTCTTTTCAGTTACTTTTGAATTTTTAATAAATTCAAAGGGAATTCAATTTCAAAATAAAAATTGGAATGCGAATAATTTCGATTTGTTTTAGTTATGCTTCTGTGTAGCGCTTTACTCCTCATGTGCAGTTATGCATTTAAACTCAATTCCAAGCCTCAGACCATTTTAGAATTAAAATATTTAATTAAAATCCTATAGAGATACTCTGATCATTAATCTAAAAATAGTTTTCGAAACGAATAGATCCAATTTAGAGTGTGGAAAAATACTATGCATAAACATAAGTTATGGATTTAAAATTTTTGTCGAAAATAACTTCATACCATACTCTTAGAGTCGTAAAAAAGTTGAAATATATATTATGTTCTTCCAATTCTATCTGTATTTTTCAAATTCTTTATGTATTCTTAGAATTCTCATTCTTTTCATATTAAAAGTTACCAATCGATTTATTCCCTGAGTAAAAGTATATGACCGTAGGGTAACAGCGAACAGACATTTGATTAATAGAAAAAAAATAGGGTGTTTCACGACTCACGTAATGGATTTTTTAATAGAGCAATAATCAAAAGAACTTTTCTTCCAATACGAGTCGAATTTGTAAGAGACACTCAAGGTACTATTCGCTGTATAATCTTCTAACGTAATGAACCGTTTTATAAAATCTAATCCGACTTTTAAGAGTTTGCGTTCTCAGTCATAGCCAAAGATGGATCATTTGTCTGAAGTGAATCCAGGAAATTGTCTACGCGCTTCACTTTCAGGTAGCTGATTACAGTGGTTAAAAAGCAGATGTTTACCACAAATCAATAAAGCACGAATACTAACTCTGGAAATGCTTCTGATTTAAGGCTGAGATGGCAGGTTTTGATTTCGAAAACCACTAAAGGTCTCACGTTTGAATCCAATTCTGCTATAGTATAATGGTGTAATTATTCTTCGTTTCCTTTTATTTTTAATCGACATGCGTGATAGGCAATTCATTATCCATTTATTTCCAATGTTCTACGTCATGCCGTTTAGGATTATTCCGCATACAACTATTTATTAGAAGCTCTAATAATATCGACTCCCCTCTGCAAAATTGGGTTGGTGTGGAAGTTTGGAGAGTGGAGTGCCAGCTCAGCGTGTTGCTTCGTCATCTAACCGTGGTTCAAAATGACGAGGTATTGTCCTCGGATCTTTCCCTTAAGGCAGTGCTCCCCAACCTTTTTATTGGCGCGGACCGGATCAACGTTTGATAATTTTAACGCGACCCGCTGAAGGGGGGGGGGACGTTGATTGTTTAGATTCAAATTTTTAATTTGATTGTATTTAAACATGCCTTCAAAATAAAATACAGTTACACCAAAAAATGAATATAAAATGATTTAATATTTTAACTCACTAGAACGCTAAATCAATGAGAACCCTGAACTTGTTTCTTTGCGACGAGTCGGTTTCATCTGGGGGTAATAGGAGACAATGACACCCGAAGTGTGTTGCTTATGTCTAGTTTATACCGTTCTTTTGTTTTGGTTGGTGTCACTGCAGAAAACCCCGCTTCAGATAGGGTGTCGGAAATGGCAATAGGGATTTAAATGCTGTGGTGGCAATCTCAGGGTATTAAGCCATGACTTTTATCCAGAACACCAGCAGAGTTTTTGTCCGTAATTTTAAGGCCGCCTTCATTTGAAATCTCTTCTTGAATCTTTCTCTGATCTTCTTCTTGCACAGACATGCTAGATTCGCCTGATTTGTTGGCAAATGGATCGCGGATTCATTCCTTATAGTCCGTGGGTTTTTTATGGTTGGGTCTGTTGTGCTCTTTTAAAATTTAAAGACAGGTGATCGTGCACCAACTGGGAGAATGAATGTTTAGGCTCAGTCTCGCCTGAAATTCCCACTAATATCTGAAACATGTCCAAAATGTCTCGGTCCAAAATGCTTCCTCCCCCACAACTTCAGTTTTGCTTTAAATGCAGCTACTTTGTCTGCCAACTTGAAAACAGCTGTCACATTTGTCAAAATTGTAAAATAGAGACATACAGAATTCAGAAATCATAATTGAAGCTCTAGTAACAGAACAAATTTCAAGTTCTGATTTACCGTCTCCTAATTTGAGTGGACATTTCATAGATAAGAACCGCACAAACCCGAGAGAAATACACCACAGTAAATAAAATGGAAATAATTTAATGTTCCTTGGGCCCGGTACCATTTGGCCCGGGGGTTGGGGACTACTGTCTTAAGGGACTGATCCCGGACCGTCGTCAATAGCCCGTTGTGTTGCTCTAGTACGACGTTAACTAAAAATTACCAATTACCACTCTGCAATAATGCCACAACTCAAGAAATGCGTCTTTTCCAGTTAGGCATTTTAATGAACGTCACACTGGAGCATCATCAACTGGAGCAACGGGAGATTGGCTAACGCGTCGAAACCACAGGGAACAGTTCTGCCCCCCACCCACCCCCCCACCCTCAAAGTACTAGCGCCATCTCTATTTAGCTTTACGAAGATTCTCTTATACGGATGGTAAGGTAATGTTTATTTAACGTCGAACTAGAGCAACACGACGGGCTATTGACGACGGTCCGGGATCAATCCTTTAAGGGAAAGATTCGAGGACAACACCTCGTCATTTTAAACCACGGTCAGATGACACGGCAACACCTGAGCTGGCACCCCACTCTCCAACCTTCCACACCCACCTAACGTGAGGACTTTCGGCCACGACAAATTTAAGGTGCACCAGCCGCCTCTTCACCATACGCTTACAAACATCCATGCTCGCACCCGGATCGCGTTCGAACCAGAAACCCTCCGCTCTAGAGGCTAACACCTTAACCACTATACCGGTGGGTCGGTCTTATACTATGGACTTAATATCATGTGGTATTTACCAGTTAACGTCGTACTAGAGCAGTGTTTCCCAAAGTGTGGTACGCGTACCCCCAGGGGTATGAGAAGAGTTTGGTGGGGGTACGCGTTGCACCGGAGTTTGGTGGGGATATGCACTGCACTGTGCTTAGCTGCGCCTAATTCTACGTTCTCATGAGTCCCGTCAAGACAGTCTTGTGAGGCGTGAGATGGTCCGGAGTGACACGTCTGAAATATACCACACTTCGTTACAGAAACAACTTACTTCGTTAACCCTCCGTCGGGCTCAACCGTTCCCCAATCCTCTCGTAGAAGGGGTAGAAATCTGCCTATTCTAGTAGACTCGCTTCCCTATCTTCATGAGTTTATAACAAGTTCGACTACTAAAATTGATGCTGATACTCTAAAAAGCATAACACAGCATTTGGAGAGTTTGCAAGTGGGCTTGAAAAACTATTTCCCTGACTTAACCAAAAATATTGAATGGATAAGATATCCGTTTAACATTAACACAACATACATGCCAGAAGATTTGTCGCATGCGGAAAAATAGCAATTGTTGGAATTGGCTTCAGACGGATTCTTGAAAAATAAACTTAAGGAGAGTACTTTAACATCATTCTGGTTAAAAATGCAACTTGTGTATCCGGTTTTTACAGAAAAGTTCTAAAATACATCTTGCCTTTTCCAACTTCATATTTATGTGAAGTTGTTTTTTCAGCATTTGTAAACATTAAGGAACAGACTATTGGACGTGGAACCAAATCTCAGATACAAATTAACAACCAGGGAACCAAATTATGACGATCTGTTATCTCAGCACAAACAATTTCATCCTTCTCATTGATCCAGATAAACGTTATTTAAAATAAAACTTTTACTTACTAGGGCTCCGCCCCCTGCTCGCTTACGCTCGCCAACCCCCGGGGATTGCTGCGCAATCCCATTTGGTTTGCTTCGCAAACCAACACTCCTTTCACAAACCAACATTCCTTTTTGATTGTTATTAAAATACATCCATTTTTTTGACGAGGGGTACTCAGCGTTACGAAAATTATAGAAGGGGTACACATATGTCAAAAGTTTGGGAAACACTGTACTAGAGTAACACAACGGGCAATTGGTGACAGTCCGGGATCCATCCCGAAGGGAAAAATCCGAGGACGATACCTTATCATTTTGAACCAGGGTCAGATGGCGAGGTCAACACCTGAGCTGACACCCCACTCTCCAAACTTCCGCACCACGCCAATGCGAGAACATTGGAGGCCACGAAAGATTGAACTTGCCCCCTTTTTAGATGACAGTTTGATTCGGTTTCGCGACCCTCCGGTTGTCAATTCCTTACTCTTCCAAGTAGGAGGCCCTCGGGAAGGTATTGTATTGTTTGGAACAAGTTCAAATTGTTATGTTACTGCAGTGGGTGCAGATCCTCTTACGCCCACCTGCTCTGGTATGGAAGGCCAACCACTTGGTTGCTACGGATCTAACCTAAGGGTAAAGTTGAGCGTCTCTGGTAGTAGTGACGCTATCTGTCCTTCACAAATGGACGACCTTTCGCCTCTTGTGGGGCATCCGGAAAGTGTGCGTTTTTAATGATAAATACCAACGGAAACATAAGAACATTTTATTGACTCGCATAAGCCCCACTTTGTTCGATGACTTTCTGGCAGCATTCCTTTAGAAAAATCATTAGGCTTATTTGTAGAGGTGATGTCTGACAATCGAAAAAGCATTGAGGCCGTTCAGATAAGTGACCTGAAGAGGTGAAAATTTGAGGGGGCAAGGTCTGGAGAATATGCGGGCTGACATAAAACATCCCAGCCGTACTCAATAAGTCTTTGTCTGACATTCGGCGAAATGTGGGGCCGAGCACTGTCGTGCTGGAAGACACCTCGACGATGGGTCAATTCTGGCCCTTTTGCTTCAATTTCTGCTTTTAATACTGCCATTTGAGAACAGTATTTTTCCGAATTTACTGTCTGATTCTGTGGTAACAATTCATAATAAACAATTCCTTTGTAGTCCCACCCTACAGAAAGCATTACTTTTTTCGGGATGCAGTTCCCCTCTCGATGTTACTTGGGAGGTTCATTTGACTTTCCACGGTTAAATTGAACAAACCCCCTTCGAACTGTGACATTGGAAACAGCACTATGTCCATATACAACACACATTTTACGAGCAGTCTGTCTAGCATTTTTTCCTTTCTTAAAATAAAAGAGCATAATCTGACGAAAACTAACTTTTTGGTTCTCTCCACTCTTAGCACTGCAGTGAAACAAAAATGATGTCACAACACATGCTATAATTATGCAGTGTAGGCAGAAAAGACCGAATTGAAACATCTGCTTCCATCAAGGTCACTCCTTATCTGAGGTAGCAAAATAATAATAACAAAACTAGCTTCTTTATGAAAACGCGCATACTTTCGGGATGACCCAATATTAAGTTCATCCGTATAAGAGAATATTTGTAAAGCTAAATGCAGATGGCGCTAGTGCTTTGTGGGGGCAGAACTGCTCCCTGTGGTAGAAGCGGTAACCCGGTTGGAAAGTGGGGTGGTGTACGTTCAATCGGTCATGATCTACAATCTTCTCACGTCTTCTCGCTGTGGTAGTTTGGAGAGTGGGGTGCCGGCTCGAGCGTGACCTCGTCGACTGACCGTGGTGTAAAATAACGTGGTGTTGTCCTCAGATCTTTCTCTTCGGGACTGATCCTGGACCGTCGCTAATACACCGCTGTGTTGCACCAGTGCAACATTCATTATTTATTTACCTATCTTCCGTCGTATACAAAGGGTGCTGGTGCACGCACGAGTAGTGTAGACAGTGGGGTGATCTTTCCGTTTGTGTCATTTCCGAGTCAGTAAAACTTTCCTACGTCCGTGTATGTCCATTGACTCGAAATATCCTGTAGTTGTGTTCATCTGACCGTTGTTCAAAATGACGTGGTGTTGTCCTCAGATCTTTTCCTTCGGATGTGCTCCCGAACCGTCTCCCATAGCCCGTTATGTTACCGCAGTGCGACGTCAATTAAAATACCTACCTGTGGTTTGTTTGTATGCTGCCATGTAGTATCTATATATATACAGACATCGTCAAGGTAGAGGTGGTTGAGGCGGATAAGATTGAAACATTTTAAATAGATATATAGCCAACAAAAACATTCTGCCGTGTTGTAGTTCGAAACTAAACGCGAATTCGTAATTGAATACACGATTGGTTACATTTGGACGGTGAATACGTCGTTCCATTGGGTTAGGTTTGGGTGGGACGCTATGAAAACTAGACATAAAAAGATTTGGCTGGATTGCTGTTGTGCTTATATCTCGTAAACTCAAATGATAAGCGAATGATTTCAATTTTGCTGGCAGGTAGGTTCGTTTACGTCCGCATCTTAAAAGGTGGATAGTGGAGAGGTGTAAGAGAGGAGGGTTGCTCTCGAACACTGAAAATGGCGACGCTTGGACAGTGTCATTTTGTCAAAGGGATGCTGAAATTGGTTTCCATTTGCAGCGAATAACATAATCTATAATTAGGGTAACTTTTTGCAACAAATGCAACTTTTTTTCACACGTTTTACGCTTCATGTAAAGTACTAAAAAAAAAATTCCTCCTACATGGGGTGTATTGTAAATGAGTTATAACTGTAACATAAATGCAACTTTTTGCATAATTACAGCTTTTTACAATTTAGCTTAAATTAATTAATATAAAATAACTATTTCCTTTTTTGCCCTCTGAATCAACCTATTTTTTCATTTTTTACTAATAATTTATTTTAGATTTTAGTGTATCAAAAATAAATGCAACTTTAGGGAATGATAAATGCAACTTTTCCCATTTTTACTGCACCAAAAAAGTTGCCCTATCTATAATATTATCAAGCAATAATAACCGATAAAATAAGATGTAAAGTTATAAGCCGATGAGTGAGCCAAGTCGAAGGTAATTCTCGTAATGTCGAAAAAATTGCCAACAAATACAAATAGAAATGTAAGAAACGTATAGCAAGGAAAAGGAAAATTTCAAAAGTATCCGAAAAGCGCAAATGAACTAATGCGAAACGATTCCGATTTTGAAGAATCCTTCAACCCTCGTGTGAGTACTTCGAGTGCCCAAAACGGTGGATAGTGACTTGGTAGGTATTGAATGAACTACGTAGTGAAGCAATACTACGGGCTATTGGTGACGGTGCGGGATGAACCCCCGAAGGGTTGGATCCATGGACAACACCGCGTTTTTTTTGAACCGCGGTCAGATGACGAGGTCAAACCCACTCTCCAAATTTCCACACCCTGCCAACGTGAGGACATAGGACGACAGATTGAACGTGTACACGACGGTCTTTGATTGGATTCGAATTCACGACCCTCGGGTTGCTAGTCCGTAACTCTTCCAACCAGGCTACCGCGACCCAACTGATCAGCGGATACAAAATTCGCTTTACACATTTGGAATTTGTCTTTTCTGGCCTCGATTTCGGAAAACAAATTGCAGAATTGAACAAAAGTAATCGGTTATTAATCGAATTTATTCCCTGGAATCGAATATCTTGTTTCCTTCAGTAACAGGTTCCCGCTGACATCATCCATTTTTTTACTCGTTTTGCTAGGCAGAAACCGCAGATGATTTGGGTTCTGATTTATTTCCCCACTGACCTGCTAACCGGACCGACTGCTCATCCTTAATCACCGGAACCGAATCTCTGCGAGGGTCGATTTCGCTGAGATCGATGTATATGGGATGTCCATCATCATCATCATTAGGATCATAAGGAAGTATGTCTACGATAATGAATTTTGAAACGCATTTGATCATCTGATCCGTTCAGAATAGGCCATACGAGAATTTGAAAAGATGTTGTGGTGAACCTCTCATTTTAACCAGACTGTGCTCTCGATCTGAACACTTTTTAATGCTCACCCTGGTTAAATGAAGGCCAAATCGAATGGAACTCAATAGAATCTGATGTGATCAACACACATGTATATATATTTATATATACACACATTATCTACCTGTAAATATTTGGACACCATGCAAATGACGATATCTGCGGTCCTGATATACGTCACGCCCTCCGCCCTTTTAAAAATCGTGTAGGAAACACCATTGGCATGAGTCGCATGCAAGATGCCACGAAGTGCGGAGTTATCTGATTTCGAGAAGAGTGTAAACGTCGGGTATCACAGAAATGGCCGATCCTTAAGGGACATATCTAGCGAGTTGAATGATTCAAAATCGACCGTGGCCTGCGTGATTCAGAAATGGAAGGTGATAGTCGGAATGCGCCACGAGTCGGCAGACCCACGAAACTGTTAGAAATTAGATGGCCCACATACTCCAGGAGTTTCAATTAGTACCATCCGTAAGGAAGCTGCTTGATTTTCAGAGTCATGCTGCCGCCCAAAAGCCTTTGATCACAAAGTCCAACCGCACTGCTCTGTTATTGTGGTGAAGCACGTCGAAAGTTGACAGTAGATCAGTGGAAACGAGTTCTCTGGAGCGACGAATCAAGGTCTACACTGTACCGTTTGGATGGCAGGGTCTGGATCTGCCTGGAGAACCTGCCAGAATGCATTGTGTCCACAGTAAAGTTCGGTGGAGATGGAACTATTTGATGGCGGTGTTTCTCCTGGTATGGACTGGGACCCTAGGTCCAAATTCATAGTGAGCTCAACGCCTACTGCACTATTTTGGATGACAGTGTGCTTCTCACGTTGTAGCAGTTTTACGGGTTGGACCCATGTTACTTCCAGCTGTCATGTTGTGAGGTCCACCATGGATTGATAGGGTGGCAATAAGGTTAACCGAATGGACTGACCTGTCCAGACCTGAACCCTATCGAGAACCTCTGAGTTGATCGCCGAATTAAGGGGTGCAACAACCGTCCACAATCGGTGAAGGAACCTACATGTCTTCCACAAGCAGAGTGGAAGAAAATACCACTAGACGTCACACAAGGACTTGTGGAAAGCATGCACCGGAGGGTTGAGGCTGCGATTGCCTCTCGTGGAGGCACTACCAACTTATCACAGGTGTCCAAATACTTAGTGGTAGATAGTGTATATATGAATGAGAATTGCAACTCTATGAAATAATCATCAGAAATAAATTAATTTAATACACGTATTACTTACATTGGTTAAAATAAACGGTCCAGAGCAATAAAGCAAAAATAATGCCGAAAATCAATATCTAGTGCAGCCGCTACGCTCAGCGATGGGAGCCTGTTCACGTCGTGGCATGGAATCATGCAGATTCTGAATGTCATGCTGAGGAATTGCCATCCGATAGAGGCCATTTTCAGCCGTACTCTTTGCCCGACGAGCGGTACGAGCGAGTCGCCGACTGATGTAATCCCAGATATGCTGAATAGCCGACATATCCGGGGAACGTGTCGAGCACTGATGAAGGCTTGTACATTCCGAGCAACCTGTGGACGTGCATTGTCGTGCCGAAATACAGCTCAAGGAATGCCTTGCAGGAGGAGTAGGGCCTCGGGCTCCACAACTTCCGCTGTTCAGGATTAGTACACTATAGAGTAGGCGGGATCGCCCATGATATCCAATAGCGCCCCAGACCCTAACGCCAAGCGTTCGATCAGTATGACGTTGAATAAGACACTCCGGGAGACGCAGCGTCTGACGAGTACGCGTCCATCGCTATAGTCCAGATTGTAGCGGGACTCATCTGAGAAGACGACTTGTTGCCAATCGGCATGCCGTTGGCTGTGTTGGTGAGCCCATTGTAGCCGGTGGCGTCGGTGGTTCAGCGTCAAGGGAATCCTGCACAGAGGAATCCCTGCACCTAACCCATGGTGCAGCAGACGTCGACGAACCATGGGGGCAGACAATAACACCTATTGATGCGCTCCATTGTTGTGACGAGTGGACGCTGTACGGTCCGTCACCGCCATGCGGATGATGTGTCTGTTGTCCCGTGATGACGTCCTATTGCGTGGCCCACTGCCGGGGTTTCGACTCGTCCGGGTCCGATGGTTCTCCAGGGTCCATCTCTTTCAACACACGCATCGCTGTTGTGGCATTACGCCCTGTGGGAGTGACGACTTCACGATACCAAAGTCCACCCTCACGGAGGACGATCATGCGGCCCCGTTCGAACTCTGTTAGTTGTACGTATGGCACTCTGTGTTTTTGGCGAGGCATATTGACTTCTAATCAATCATTTACAGTAGTCCAGCGACGATGCACACATTTCAACGCACCTTTACCGAGCTTTTTATGCACCGCTCACTCGGAAGTATAGAGTGTGTTTCTCGGCTCACACATCAGTGATCGCTTTATAATTCTAATCATTTGCATATCCTGACCTGTTCTGTTTTGCATTTCCCACAAGTTTCGTTTAATTTGCATGATTCCTTCATGGTGTTAAAATTTTCACAAACAGTAGTGTACATACACACACACCTACATATATATGTGTACATGTAAAGACAAAAATTTTCTGGTTTCTTCTGGTAGTTTCTACTTTATATAAACATTATATTCGGTACTTTGAGTTTTCGAGGGGTCACGTGTGTGTGTTTATGTCTTTGGCTCATACAAGTGTAGAAAAACTCGAAAGCTTCTCTTAAAAGTGACTCTCGCTTTACTCCCCGTGACAAGTAATCCGTTTTACTCCTTCAACAGTTTTACAACTTTTTTGTTTCTCATGGAAGAATTTACTTTTCTGGTAGCTTCTACTTAAAGAGTTTATAAAAGTGACTTGGCTTTGCAAAAAATGTATAGATAAAACATTGGATATTATTTCTATAAACAAAATAAAAAGTTCCAGAAACACGTGTTAAGCAACTTTTGTTTTCTTGCCACCCTCTCAATCTGAGGCACGCGTACCCCTGGGGGTACGTTAGGACCGGTTAAGGGGACGTAAAAATAATATTGATAATGTCGGAAAACATCGAAATAAGAAGTTTAAATAAAAACAAAACAAAAAATAGGTTATACTGTTTTGTATAGATAAAAGGATTCCCCTGATTTATTAAGAAATACACCTAAAACAAAAAAATCTACGCACCAAGAAGGAGTTGTCCGATGGAGACAAATATTGGTGGATAAGAAAATTATGTACAGAATAGAAAATGATTAAAATTTCATAACAATTCAATGATTTATTTCAGAGTTACAGTAACGAGTTCAATAAGGTGTTGACTTGCCTCTAGCTTGGATGCAAGCTGCCACACGGCGTGGCATAGACCGATAAAGCTCCCGGATGGTCTCCGGCGGTATTTCTTGCCAAATTTGCTCCAATTGTCGGAATAGGTCATCAACATTCCCTACCGGATGCAGTCGCCTTCCCATCATATCCCAGACATGCTCGATGGGAGAGAGATCTGGTGATCTGGCTGGCCAAGGAAATGTTTGACAAGTTTGAAGACAGTTCATAGCAACACGTGCCGTATGTGGTCTGGCATTGTCTGGCTGAAAAATAAGCCCAGTGTACTGCGAAAGGAACGGTAGCAAAACAGGTCTCAGAATGTCGTCAACCTTCCGCTGTGCAGTAAGTGTACCTCTAATGACGACCAAAGGGGTCCGGCTATCAAGGGTAATGGCACCCCAGACCATAACTCCTTGTTGAGGGCCCGTGTGGCGTGCAATAGTGAAAGCAGGATAGGCACGCTGCCCTGGGCGTCTCCAGACACTTCTTCGATGATAGTCAGGACACAGTTGGAAGCGGGATTAGTCGCTAAAGACTATACGTCCCCAGTCAGCATCATTCCAGCCTGATCGAGTCAAGCACCACTGTAATCTGGCTCGACAGTGTGCAGGCGTGAGTGGCAGGTGGCGTAACGGTCGATACGAGCGTAGATTTCTCTCTCTCAGCCGTCTGTGAAGGGTCATGGTGGACACTCGTGTGTGGGTCGCACGACTGATGGTTGATAGCGATGAATCAGGCGCTGTGACAGCTGATCTGACAATCACTCTGTCCTCGCGATCTGTTGTGGCCCTACGTCGACCGCTACCATCATGACGCTGAAATCTGCCATTGTCCACCCACTCTTGCCAGTATCTTCTAATCGCCGCATCGCTTCGACTCACATGACGAGCGATTCTCCGATTTGCCCAACCTGCCTCTTTCAATCCAATGATACGACCTATTTCAAACTCTGAAAGTTGCTCGTAATGAGCTCGAATCCTGCGGCGAGGCATTTTTTCAGTCGTTAAAAGGTATCCTAAATCGCAATGCAGCAGAAATTTTTAACAACAGTTCAAGAACAACTCCTTATATACATCTGCTGGATGCGCAGTTCCGATGCGCTGGAGATTGCACTATTCATTAATTGGACACCAAATTTTAATAATTTGCATATTTGGTCAAAATATTATTGCATACGAAATTTCAAAGCAATCGGATGATTCCTTCTTGGTGCGTCGATTTTTTTTGTTATAGAGTGTAGGTGAAAGTGTTCGCTAGATCAACTCACGACAGTTTTTATTTACACCACCACCCACAATCCACTGAGTTTCCGGCTTGATATCCAAGCCACTTGACCGGTTCCTAATAATCATGCTACTAAAATTTACAGTATCATTTAACTGGACTCTGACACCTTCACCGTCGTCTTGTATATTCTTGGTTTCAGCATTACCAATGACTTCCATTACAACATCCTTAAACTTTATCGAAGTAGATTCTGAGACCTCGCATTGATTAACCGCCATGGAATTGATGGTATTATATATACAATATAAACATCGTAAATTTTTTTTATTCTGTATCGAATTTTTCCAATTTGGAACCCTTTTTTATAAATACTGACTTCCCTAAAATTTTCATTCTTCAAAATATAGCCATCCGTGCTTGTGTGTGAATCTTATAATCTCATTTTATGTTCGCACAGGTTACGGATCTGCTCACTAACTAAAATATTATGTTTTATTAAAAATGAAACTGCACTATCATTGCTGGTAAAGATTGGGTTGCATTGACTGAGTTTTAATTCTTCGATCATCAAATGAATTTTAGGGGACAATAAATATTAAATTTTTTTTTTGCTTTTTTAAAAATGTTTACGTCTGAAAATATATTGAAAACGAAGGGGGAGGATGGAAAGTTTTAGTAGCGATAGATTTAAATAGGTTGTAAAATTTAACATCAAAACTAAAACCCAATAAATATCATTAGGTTAATTTGATTCGTGTGATTATTTAGCTAACCTATTATGTATACGTCATCTGACCGTGGTTCAAAATGACGCAGTGTTGTCCTCGAATCTTTCCCTTAGGGGATTGATCCCGTACCGACGTCAATAGCCCGTCGCGTTGCTCTAGTATGACGTTAATTAATATTACTTTACGTTACCTTACCTATTATTCTATTGGGAAAGTTCTGCTCGTTTTCAAATCGGAGCTAGCTTTGTTATTATTATTTTGCTACCACTGATAAAGAGTGACCTTGATGGAAGCAGATGTTTCAAATCGGTTTTTTCTGCTTACACTGCATAATTATAGCATCTGTTGTGGTATAATCATGCTCTTTTATTTTAAGAAAGGATAAAGTGCTAGTCAGACAGCTCATAAAATGTGTGCTGTATATGGATATAGTGCTGTTTCTGAGACCACAGTTCGAAAGTGGTTTGTTAAATTTAAGCGTGGAAATTTCAGCCTCGAAGATGAAACCCATAACATCGAGAGGGGGACTGCATTCCAAAAAAGTAATGCTTTCTGTATGGTGAGACTAAAAAGGAATTGTTTATTATGAATTGTTGCCACAAAATCAGACATTAAATTCGGAAAAATACCGTTCTCAAATGGCAGTATTAAAAGCAGAAATCGAAGCAACGCGGCCAGAACTGACCCATTGCCGAGGTGTTGCCTTCCAACACGACAATGCTCGGCCCCTCATTTCGCTGAATGTCAGACAAAGACTTATTGAAAATGGTGGGGATGTTTTATGTCACCCCCCATATTCAACAGATCTTGCTGCCTCAAATTTTCACCTCTTCAGGTCACTTCATAATTCTTTGAACGACCTGGAGTTCAATTCTTTGGAGACTGTCAAACAGCACCTCGATAACTTCTTTACAAATAAGCATAATGATTTTGTTTACAGGAATTTTCCAGCTGCTAGAAAGATAGCAAAAAGTCATAAATAGGGCAACTTTTTTGATGCAGTAAAAATGGGAAAAGTTGCATTTATAAATTCCCTAATGTTGCATTTATGAAAATAAAGTTGCATTTATTTTTGATACACTAAAATCTAAAATAATTATTAGTAAAAAATGAAAAAAATTCAAAATTTATTTGTACATCATTAAATACAGAAGAACGTCGATATCGTTGAATGGCCTATCCTTGGTCAGTAATTTCCTTAACATTGAAAAACTGCACTCGACAGAGACTGATGTTGCCTGACATAGTTGCATTGGACTTTTTCTACATTTGTGAAACAAGTGTACCACTCAAGTAACTTGGAGCAATCGCAGATAAAGCAACTTGAATGTGATTCCAGCCGCAGTCATATAATACACTGTATCGGATAGCCCCAGAAGCGCAAAATTCTTCCGCTCAACATTCAGAGATTTTAAAACGGCATCTTCAAGGAAATAACATATTGATGATCGAAACTCACCTCCAAAACTCTGCAGTCGATTACGCAAGTTTGCTTTGGATTATCATGAGTGCCAATTAATGTGTTAAAGTCCTAGTTATTTATTTCACTTTCGTCTGTTAGGACGAATACCTTCTTTCCATGAACTTCTTGTTGGATCCGCAATGCTTAGACATTCGCAAGATCATGATTGAAAGCTTGATTCAGAGGGCAAAAAATGAAATAGTAATTTCATGTTAATTATTTGTAAGCTAAATTTTAAAAAGTCGCAATTACGCAAAAAGTTGCATTCATGTATAAAGTTGCATTTATGTTACGGTTATAACTCACTTACAATACACCCCATGTAGGAGGAATTTTGTTTTTAGTACTTTACATGAAGAACGTGTGAAAAAAAGTTGAATTTGTTGCAAAAAATTGCCCTAGTCATAAAAGAAAATGGGCTTATGCGATTCAATAAAAATGTTCTTATGTTTTTATGCTCCTTCGTTGGTACTTATCTTAAAAAACGCGCAGAACTTTCCGGATGTCCTAATATATTAGTCGAGGTGGTTTCTTACAAAGATCCTAGCACCCTGCTACGATTGCGTTGAAGATTGGAGGGGGGGGGGGCGTTCCAAAAAAATTGTACAAAAAGGGCACTTCTTTCCCCCAGCGAGGCACTAGTTGGGTGTAATGAAGAGAGGGGGTAATTGTAAATGAAAAGTCTAATCAAGGGAGAAAGGCTGTGAACCGCTCTGCCCTCAACAATTGATTTCCCATCAGTTGTCGCCGCGCGTTGTTCATTCCGGATGAGAATTAATATTATTCCAACTGCGCGATGTATCTGTAGAGATGAACGTCAAACGCTCGGATCAGAATAATCCTCCCGAAATGATTCTTTCGTCACCTCCAGTGACGTATCGGGTACGACTGCTGTTCACGACCGTAACTGCTGAGCATTGTCGCCTGAGACAAGGAATACGCAACGGAGAAGACTTTTTAAATGGCTTCTCTCTCTCTCCACAATCAAGCGCCAATAAAACATTCTTTTCGAGGTGCATTATCTCAGCGACCCGTGAAATTGCTATGAACTCCGGAATCCAGGATGGATCGAGAGCTTTTCCAGCAGACTTTACGAGCTATTCCTACCTGCGTTGACGTTTTAATTCCCGAAGCGTCTTTTGCTAGAACGGTAATGGAAATCGCTGCAATAGAGTGTTTGGCACTGAGATAATAGGTTGCGGAATAACTGGAGAATCGGCTAAATGGGAATGCCGAGTTCTTGTCAGTTCCAGAAATGGAGCTCGTATTCCGTAATGAGTAAAACACTTGAAATGGGTGGCATTGAACGTCGCACTGGAGCAACACGACGGGCTATTGGCGATGGTCCGGGACCAATCCTTTAAAAATCGAGGATAATACCTCGTAATTTTGAACCACGGTCAGAGGACGAGGACATCACCTCAGCTGGCACCCCACTCTAACACCCACCTAACGTGTGGATTTTCGGCCATGACAGATTTAAGGTGCACCAGCCGCCTCTACACCATACGATTACAAACATCAATGCCCGGACCCGGATTCGAACCAGGAACCTTCCGATCTAGAGGCAAACACCTTAACCACTATACCGGTGGGTAGGACCAACTTCTTTGGGGAGAACTTTAAAAATTGTTATCAATACTTATATCTTGCATAACTCTATTAATCACTCGAAATTTCTTATTTACTTTCATATTACATGTTAGAAACGACTCTTCGAGAAACATAACTATAGAGCTAAAGATTTTCTTTGACAGACCTGAAGATTGAAATTGTTTATCATTGGCTTTAAAACACTGAAGGGGGAGGGGAGTAGCTTGATCGGAAGAGTAGCGAATAGTTCCAAATTGAATCAGTTTCATTCAATGAGCTACTTCGCACAATCACTTGAAGTGAAAGTCGTTTTCATTTTTAAAATTTCACGCGTATTCGACAAATGTAGGATAGGTTCTTGATAACTATACACACGAACGATGTCTCTTTTTTTCGTTTACGAACACTACTATTTTTTATAGTTTCGATGTAACAAGAATTGAATTGTCATTAATGTCATTAGCGTTTTGTTAGCCGAAGTGGATAGTGGCATTAAGTGGCGATCTTCTGTCTTGGTGGTGTTCTTCTGCTTGTGGCTGATCTCTCGACTGCTGTTGCTGGTTTGATTTCGTTTGCTTATTAATCTTACGCTAATGTTTTGTTTCGTATGTTTGCTTTATAATGGTGTTTGGGGGAGTACATGAGCCATTTCTTAGCGTTTTGCTGCTCATGTACGTAGGAAACACCATTTTGCGTTGTATGGGTCAGGCTCCTCCCTGACGACGCCTTCATCCTCCAACACTTTCATTTTCAATAATTTCCTTTTGATTTAATTTTTCGTAGTATCTTTATAGTATTTTTTATAGTAATTTGTTATAGTTTTTTAATTTTGTATAGTATCCACTTCTCATCTCTAGTTAATAAGCCGTTTAAAAAAAGGAGCTTCTTCATTTCATTTCAGCAAAGAATCACATGCCGAAATTCGAGAAAGCATATTCTGTGTTTAAAGTATGGGGTACCCATACATCGTAGCGGCTTACATACCCAATCTTCTTCCGATAATCATAAAGATTCAGATTTCCTTTTGGTAGACGAAACTTTCCGAACACCTCGTGGCACGTGGAATCGAGGACGTATACCCATATTCTTTGTTGTTCTCAACACATCCTTCGCGTCTACGAAACATTCTTGTCTTTTCTGAAACAAAAGTACATACTATGTCGAGAATGGTCCTCATTTTCTGCCATTTTGAATGCTTTACACCTTTTAAAAAAACCCAATAACACAATTTCTCTCCCAAGGACTCGCTGAAATTCCTTTCGAACAACATCCAAAGTGGAGACGAAACGAAAACGAGCTCTTGCATCAGCTTCCTAAACCATTTCGATTCACTCCGCCCCCTGCTCGCCATATTCATATGCTCCATATTAATCGTTCATTCAGGAAGCTATTTTTGAATAGGTTACTAGTGTCGTCATCTGACCGTAGTTCAAAATTTTGTAGTGTTGTCCTCGAATCATTCCCTTGGGGATGGATCCCGAATAGCCCGTTGTGTTGCTCCAGTACGACTTTAAATAAAACTAGATTGGCTGCGCCGGCTAGCGCTCGGCGGTTTGAAATAGCTATCAAAACTGAATAAAACACGAATATTCAAGACATTTGCTCATTCGTGAATGAAAAAGCTAAATCTATGTTTTACTTCTATGTATAGGTAAGCCATTAGTAGCTGGCTACAGATAAATATCTGCATGGTAAATCTTTCAATTAATGCAGAGTGTTTGATATAAATGGTAGGAAAGGTTTCATACATTCGAAACATTTTATATTTACCAATACACTACAACTCAAAACTGTAAGAATCAGTAGTCTCTCGAATGTTCAATTGTTGAAATGGTCATTCGAGACATATCAAGTGCTCCATTTAGGTTCTTTACTCTTAGGTTCTGCTCTTGAGACATGTAAAGCGTTTCACATTTGCAAGTAGCTTTATGTATTTGAAACGGTTAATTCTAATTTCATACTAATCACACCGTGACAACATTTCGTAAATTTTTAACTTGTATTGAGTTTCTATTTTGAATAAAGAGCATGGCAAAAAGTGCATAATTCTGTCAAATTCCCGCGTAATAGTTCTTGAACGTCCAATATTGTCGCTTGAAGCATGTTGATAACTAAGCCTTCGTCGAGTTCATAACATTGCTCAGCCGTTTCATTCGCGCGGCGTTCTCAATCATTTTGTAGCTCTACGTCGTTGCCATTCGACGATACACAAATAACGTCCACGTGCGAACGTTAGTGTTATATATATAGAGATACCTACCTACATTCGAAAAAAAAAAATTTTATGTAATATAAGATCTATGAAATTTTTTGAAAAATATGCGCATAAAGTCAAATTGTAATAAAAATTGAAAATTTTTAAAACTGAGCAAAATTTGTCTCAAAATTCTTTTACAAGTAAATAAAATATATTTTGATTTTCTTAGTTTCTTTCTCTTCTTTTGGGGTTACACTTTTCTGAGCTGGTATAGTTTCGAAACAATAGATTTCGATTACAATAGCAAACTACAGATTTGGATTTCGCACCGCTTCAAAACAATAGATTTCATATCTTTCAATAGTATCCTCACTTTTCAAGAAAGGGCGGATTTGAAACCTTCCTCTGCAGATTCGTCAATAAACACCGCGTACATTTGACTTGACACTTTTTCTTTGACACTTACTTAGAAACCTGTTGAAAAGAAGAAAGAACCTGCTGCATTGAAACCAATGAATGAGCTTGTGTAGTGTAGATTTTAGCTGCAGACGGCGTTTTTTAATCTCGACATCACATTTAAGATAATATCTTTTCATCACATGCACATGAAGTATAGTGTTGATATCTTATAATAGAAAGTATGTGAAACAAAAGCTGCAAGTTCTGAGTCACGATTCAATTAAGTTTATTATACACATACAATATTATACTATGCAAGATTATTTGAGCAAAAAGAAACTTACATGGAAATTTGAAAAATAGTTATAGGAATTAAACCATAAAAAAATAGAGCCCAAATATGGATAATGAAAGTATCGTGGTGTGTATGTAGGTAATTTAATTAAAGTTGCGCTAGAGCAAAAAAAATGTGGTTTTGGTTACGGTTCGGGATTAATCTCCCAAGGAAAAGATCCGAAGACAACTCAATGTCATTTTAAACCACGGTCAGATGACCGAAAGTATTGTGACGTAAACCAGGGCTCGAAATACCCGGGTGCACAGGTGCACTGTGCACATAAAAATAAAATTGTGCATCTAATTTTTCCCCGCTAGGTGCATGCCATGCACTTAACTTTAAAAAACTTTTATGTTATTTTGATGCTTGAACAAAATGAACGTTATTAAAATTCCTTAATACACACTATGCGAAAACAAAATCGATGGCTTGTAACGGGTTCTTACAGGAGGAAGGTTTACTTGTGCTCTGCCAACAGAACTTTCCGAAGATCGAAACATTTTCCAGATGGCTCTATTGAAGCGACTGTCGCGATAGCCGTTGGACGGAGAAGGGAGAATTTAGATGTTTAAATATTTTTATTTACTACCTACTACTAACCTATCTAAACATAACCAACTAATAAATTAGTTTACATTATATCAATGCTCTTACATTACATTTTTTTTTAATGTGCACCTAAAATATAACCTGTGCACCTAAGTTAAAATCTTAGGTGCACCTTGTGCACCTGTATTAAAAAATCTATTTCGAGGCCTGACGTAAACTATACAATTCTATTCTCAGAGCGGTAAAATCATTATGTTTAGAAAATATAGATATTGTAATGTATCCTAATTTTAAAAGCCTTATAATTTTGAATAATCTACTTAAAAAAAGATTTTGAGGTGAAATTAGCAAATAGAATAAAATAAATGATCAAACATACAGAAGTAAGTGATACAGTAGTAAACTTTAGAGCATGGATTGTAGCACAAAATTTGGAGTGTGATATTAAATTTTAAAGATGGAAAGAACAGAAAATTGTTTAGAATCATCCCTGAAGAAGAATGTTATTTGATCTACCTTTAAAAAGTATCAATAGTCAGTAGTTAAACAATATGTTTCAATTTTCACCAATTACTCATCCGAATAAAATACTTAACCAATAACTACACTAGTTTCTAACTGTGATCGCACTCTTTCACTGAAGTGTGAATGGATTTTTAAGTTTGACAGTAAACGGTACTTCTGTCGTCATAGCAACGCTTAGATCGCAAGTTTGGGATCCTTGTCCTGTTAAGTGAACCAAATATAGTTACAGTTATGATGGATTCCATTTGAATTTTTGGATAAGGTGACTGATAGTTTTTTTTAACTCAGTGTAATTAGATATTTTGGAGCAATCTCCATATTGTAGCTAGAGAACAAAACTAATTTTGGATTCGTTGAAGCAAGACATTTTTAAAGTTGGTTACGCTCTATATAAAGGATAGCCTAATGTTTTCTTGCTAATAATTATAACTCAAAAATAAATGACATTTTTTTTTTAAAGAGATGTGCCCAGAAGGCCCTGAATCAACTCTTATTAGATCATTTACCGTGACGAAATAAAAGCGTTTTAGTAAAAGTCCTTTAGTTTAAAGTATCAAAACGTACGAAATGAAAATGGCTATCGGCAATTCCTTTTCATTCTGTTATTCTTTTAAATGTTAAAATATTAAATTTAATTAAAAATAATTACAAATATAAAAGTAGAAAAATCTTCCAAGGAACACATTTGTATACAAAACTTAATTCATCAACTTTTGAGTGACTGTCAAATTGGTGAGAGGAAATTTATCAGTTCAGTACATAAATAAATAATCGTTGACTGAAGTAAATAAAGTTAATACTTTAGAGAAGAATAAATTCAAAAGCTTAAGCATAGCTTTGTTTTTCATACACTCGTTGTCCCATTTCTCCTAAAAAACTAAAGCTCCACAGTTTTGTTTCATGTATGATGCATTCATTCACTCGGGTAGTTTTTACAAAAGGAAATAAAACTATCTTACTGATCCCAATTGCAGTGCTTCCATCTATGAAAAGATACGAAACTAAATGAAATGAATCAGACCGTATGATATAGTCATGTCCAAAATTATCTTTACATACCCAAAAATAATTATTACAAACGGTATCTGTTATGTAAATCCAGGCCAGGGCCGTCCTTAGATATTTGCGTCCCTCTTCATTAGAAAATACACAGGAGTGGAAGTGAGAGAGGGGGTCATAGGTGCAGTTTTAAAAGTTTGAGAACTGGAAAAAGTCAATATACAGTCTGTCACGCGCTGGACTCCAGCCATACAACTGATTGAAGTGCAAGCAAAATTTTCGCCCAAAATACAGTTCTGCAATACAGCGTTTGAATTCAGTGTGTAAGGACTCGAAACGGTTTGTTATGGCTCCGAAGTATCATTTGGAAGAATCTGTGAAGTGGCGCATTATCGGCCGTTCAAATGCAGGGCAGACATTCGTGGAAGCAGTGAGATGTTTGAATTTTTCAAGACAGATAGTCTCTGCGCTATGGAAACAATTTCAGAATTCTGTAAGGAAGCCTGGACAAGTCGTAAACGTATAATAACTGCTTCTCGAGATCGATATATGGCATTAACTGCCCGTCGTAACAGGAAGTCTACTTCTCGGCAGTTAAGTTCAGATCTTGCAGCCGACAAGGGGAATCTCTTGCTGTATCACCGGCAAACTGTATGTATAAGGTTTAATGAAAAAGTCCTTTATACCAGAAAGCCAAGGGTATGTGTTTCACTGTTTTCACAACACAAGAGGGATCGCTTTAATTGACATCAGAACGAGAGATATAACACCAATAGACCCATGTTCTCTTTACTGGTGAGCCGAGGTTTAGTTTAACATCCGATTCTAAACGTTTGTATTTATGTGTTTCGTGATGTTATGGTCCACACAAATTCATAAAACTATAGTTCACAGTTTCTGAGAAATTCCTACCATGTATAATTAATTTTGGACACCAGTGTATGTATCTCTTATTGAAATCAAAAGAAATGGGAAAGTACTGATACAAAATAGCATATATGAAGGAAAAGTCATGTCTTTTACTTCGTGTTTTTGTACATTTTGATAGCTTGTGCTTGTTTTGGGTTTATGTTTGAAATTGTTTTCAAATGTGATAAAGAAAGCAGTTTTAAAAAGAAACTTAAAAATATACACAAATTAAATAATTAATATGAAAAGCTATCCTGATTCTGTCCTACTTCTTATGTTAACACGAGTCAAATTTCTTAGCAGTAGCTTTAGACTAACGTTTTCAGTGTATATAAGGTCTGGCAATTAAAGAAAGTTTAGATATAAAACCCATACAAATAGTTTTATTTAGTTTGATTTGTTTCTCTACGATCACATTTTGATACACGAGATTAATTGGATTGGAACCTTTGGCGTAAAATTAATTGCGAACCCCTACGAACATCCACACGTAAATAAGAGAAATAAGACCCAGAGGTATTGCTGTGCGATCATGAAAAAAAAAAATTGTTTTTTTCTGAAAAAGGTAATTTTTACGTTGTTTTCAAAATGTTTCTGTTTTGCTCCTCTATTAAGGTAAGTTTTTAATATTTTTTTCGTAAAAGACAATTTTCCCGACCGATTTGCAGTAACGTTTTAAAAGGACTTCTTCATTTGTCTGAAATTATTTTTGTTCAAATATAGGATACTGCATGGAAATTCGTGGTGTTTCGGAATACACTTTAGGTGGTAGGTACTGGTCTAATGAGGTCTCTTGTAGCAAAATATGACCGTAGACTGATAAACTAAATCGTTCCCAAGTGAGTAAAAGTTACTTAACTTACAACACTTTAACTTATTCACAACAATTGTTCTATTTTAAGGTGATTTCGTCATGTTAATTACATTAGCGACATTCAGTGCCTGATGAAAAATTAATTGTTTTACGATTTTCTGACGACCCTGTTTGGAACGACATGGCCATATATTGTGCCATAAAAGAACCAATCTTTTCTTTTTGACGACTTTGTTAGTTTCAAATTTTGTTTAAAAAAATATTTTATCTTTTTCTTTTAAAAAGACAAAGAAATAGCATAATTACCGTACATTATTGCTTGCTAAATAAATTGTGATGATTTTTTTTTTGCATTGTTAGAGTGGAATATAGAGAACTTAAAATTTTACGACTATGTAATAACAGATGAGTACCTGCAATGAATTTGTTTTTATCAAAATTCAGATCTTATTTCAGTGTAAAAAAGATAATTTCAATTGAAACTTTAAAATAAGAGATTATACGAAAAGATTCAATTTAGTCCGATACTTGTGCAATATATGGTATGCATAAAGTCCCATAGATGGCAGCACCAAACTGAACATTGGTACTCTCTTAAGTTGACAGTTATCCTTGTTTGATTTTAAAATAGTTGCTTTTGTGACACTAGACTAAATTTTGTTCTCTCTAGATCTTATCTGTTGAGAAAACAATGAAGGGAATAATTCCCTGCATATAAACAGGAGTTTTTGATGATCATTTGGATTTGTATTTATTTTGAAATTGAATTTGAAGGATTGGGGAGGTTGTGTGAGAGTAAGCAGTGGAAGGGATATTTATAGCTCATTATGCTTTAACTTCCAACTAGCATCACTAACACCCATCTCTTCTCTGCTTGTTTCCATTCCGAGGGTCCGTTCTGACTCAACAGGTTGGCACAATACTCTTGCAACCAGGGAGTTGGAGGAGGATCCATTGATATTTGGATGCATTTCTTCTGGGTCAGAATAAATTTTCGTCGTGTGCCTTTTCATTGCTGTGTTTGAGCCGCGGTGGCCTGGTTGGAAGTATAACAGACAAGTTACCGGAGGGTTGCTAGTTCGAATCCAACATAACACCTTCGTGTCCAAAGGGTTCAATCTGCAAGTGCCTCAAAACTCCTGTTGGCGTGATGTGGAAGTTTGGAGAGTCAAATACTAGCTCAAGTGTGACCTCGTCCTATCCATTGGGGGATTGATCTCGGACCTTCGCCACTAGCCCGGTGTGTTGCTTCAGAACGACGTTAATTAAATACCTACTAACCTTATATTTCCTAAATATCCATGTGAATGAATGTTGGGTTGGCGTGGAAGTTTGGAGAGTGGGGTGCCGGTTCAGGTGTTGCTTCGTCATCTGACCGTGGTTCAAAATGACGAGGTGTTGTTCTCGGATCTTTCCCTTAAGGGACTGATCCCGGACCCTCGTCAATAGCCTGTTGTGTTGCTCTAGTATGACGTTAACGAAAATTACCATGTGAATGAAATTTCTGGAAAAGTAATCTCTTCAGAAATTTCATTCGGATCTATGACCCCAAACGTTTCTGCAAATAGAAGTGAATTTAAGAAACACGCGTAATAAAAGGTGATGGTAATGGTAATGGTAATTTTAGTTAACGTCGTACTAGAGCAACACAACGGGCTATCGACGACGGTCCGGGATCAGTCCCTTAAGGGAAAGATTCGAGGACAACACCTCGTCATTTCGAACCACGGTCAGATGACGAAGCAACAATTGAGCTGGCACCCCACTCTCCAAACTTCCACACCCACCCAGCGTGAGGACTTTCGGCCACTACAGATTGAAGGTGCACCAGCCGCCTCTACACCATACACTTACAAACATCCATGCCCGGACGCAATCGCGGAAACCCTCACGCTTTCAGCACTTCTTGGCGATATAAAGCACTCTGAGAACCGAAAGCTGGGGAAATTGGCAATCCTTCTCAATTTCTCGAGCAACCCTACTAAGTTGTTTAGAAGATCGCCATTTTTTTTCTCGCTGAGTGCTATGATTTTCAGTCTGATTTTTTTTTTGGATATTCTATATATATTATGTTAATATTCAAGATATAACATGATTATTTTTGTTTTACTTTATCTATCTCTATTGTAACTACTTCGTAATATTGGTTGTTATAAGAAGCAGGCGGTATAAGAAGTACCCCCATGCAAACAAATTGTATATGTTTACATTTGTTTGAAATTTAGTCAATCAATTGTGTTTCGTTATGATTTTTACAATATAAAATGATCACTTACTCTAAAACTCGTCAAATAGAAAGAGTTGATGAGAATGTATTTGTTTAAGAGGCGAGTGGGGAGGCGGATAAATCAATTACGTTGTTTATTATGGAAATTATTCGCCTTTATAACCCAAGTGTTTTTATTTTCATAATATACTTTCTTACGAATCAAATCTCTTGTTTGATCGCATACTTAATATAATCCCGCCACTGTTTGGGGAGACAACTAGTAGTAGCTATTTTTTATATTAGTAAAAGCAGTTATCAATAATAAGTATTAAGATTTAACTAAAGAAATTTTTTGTAAACAAATACACTTCTAGATTAGTTTTACTCATTTGAGCTCAAGATTACAAAATTTAAATTGAAAAAATATTCTATTTTGACTGTTTTCAATAACTTTCTTCGAAACAAAGTTTTTTCTAACTCATATCCTATATATAATTATAGCATTTGCATTTGGGCTGTTAAGGAGACAGAAATGTTTTATACGTGTATTCTCCAAGGGAAAAAAAATATTTAGAGTTTTTTTTTTTCATATTTATTGTTTAAGATATTAGGGTGTGTCATAGAAACATATATTATTTTATGTATTTAATATATATGTGTAGCTGAGGTGAAATATTTAAAATAGAAAACATTTAAAACAGAAAAAAAACTTGTAATAAAAAGATTCCTTTCTGAGTCAACAGATGGCAGCAAGAGGGTATATGAAAATGTCGTCTTGTCTCGCGTGGCCCGATATAGTTCTCGCAGTTGGCGATACAGCCGGCTTTCGCCAACTCGCCAAGAAGTGCTGAAAGCGTGAGGGATTCCGCGAATGCTGCCCGGACCCGAATTCGAACCAGGAACCTTCCGATCTAGAGCCTAACACCTTAACCACTATACCGGTTGGTCGGCCGTAATAAAAGGTAATTTGGTCATTTTAAATTGACGTCGTACTATAGCAACACAACGGGCTATTGACGACGAAGGTTCGGGATCAATCCCCTAAGGGAAATACCCGAGGACAACACCTCGTAATTTGAACCACGGTCATATGACGAAGCCAACACCTGAGCTGGCACCCCACTTTCTCCAAACTTCATCTCGCCGACGTGAGGGCATTGGAGGCCCCGACAGATCGAACGTGCACCAGCCCCCTTTGTACGTGACGGTCATTGTTTGGTTTTGAACTTGGAACCCACCGGTTTGCTAGTCTGTTCCAACCAGGCTACAGCGGCCCTATGAACATCGGGTGCAGTTTTAGAGTTTGCATCGTTTTTTCAGTCATTTGTGATTTATGGCCTTAACCTTGAATTGCGCAACACGTACGTCACTATTTGTTCTTTTGAGCAAACCAACTGCACGGGACCGCGATTCTGAGATGGATAACCAAACGTTTTCATTTTATTGCACTTGAAAAGATACTTTGTCGAGGTCACCTCCAAAACGTGAGAAAATATCGAACCTTTACCATTGATAACCTTTTTTCTGATAGTGAAAGGAACTCATTTCGCATTCTAATGACAGCATTCATATTCATGTGAGTAAACGCGCATTTATCTCCTCTCTTACCTAATCATCTGCCTCGAACATGAACGCATCCGACTCCAGGTGCACAGAATACCAAGACCAAAGCATTTGATTTTCATACAGATGTGACCTTGATTCCATTCCGAACATCGAGTGACAGGAGAGTGATTGTGACATTGTGTGGACACTGACACAAAACCATTTTCTTTGGGTGTTCAGAAATGGGGAAGTGCAGTTTCAAACATCTCTACGTGGAGGCTTCGTTTGCTGGAGTCACAGACGCAGTCAGACAGACAGACGCATCCCTGTTTGCATTATTGTTCGTTGCACACCACTGGTCCAAGTTTTGAGTTACTTTAGTAAACATGTATTGAGTTGCTTTAGTAAACAACTATTGAGTTGATTTAGTAAACAAGTATTGAGTTGCTTTAGTAAACAAGTATTGAGTTGCTTTAGTAACATAAATGCAACCACCTGCAACTTTTTAAAATTTAGCTTAAAATTAATTAAAAGGAAATTACTATTGAATTTTTTGCCCTCTGAACCAACCCTTCGATCACGTGTGTCGAATCTTGCGAATGCCGAAGTATTGACGACCCAACAAGACGTTAATAGAAAGAAGGTGTTCTTCCTAACAGACGAAAGTGAAATAAATGGCAAGAAGTACAATCCCATTGGTTGACACTCTTGATAATCCAGAGGAAACTTGCGTTATCGACTGCAGAGTTTGCGAGGTGAGTGTCGATCATCACTATGTTGTTTGCTTTGTAGATGACGTTTTAAAATCTCTGAATGTTGAGCGAAAGGATTTTGAGCTTCTGCTATCGGACATTCTATGAGTGCGGCTGGCGCTGTTTTTCAATGTTAAAGAAAGAACAGGCCAAGGATCGGCCATTCAACGTTCTTCCGTATTTGATGATCTGCTGTACACGACTCAAATTGTCAATATATTTTGAAATTTTTTCATCTTTTACGAATATTTTATTTTAGATTTTAGTGTGTCAAAAATAAATGCATTTTTATTTTCATAAATGCAACTTTAGGGAATGATAAATGCAACTTTTCCCATTTTTACTGCAACAAAAAAGTTGCCCTGGTTATAAGAACAGTTGTTGTTGTGTTCTGGTTGCTACTGCTCTAGCAGACGAACATCGATGGATGACAGTGCCTCTGTTCTGATATGATCAAGCACATGAAATGATGGTGCTGTTGTGAAAAAGAACACGAAAAAAGGGAGATTCGTTGTAGACTCTTCTGGAGAGGAATGAGACTTGTTTTTGCACTGGACGGTGCGGTTTGTAGATCTGAGACTTTGTATTATGTTGTAAAAAAAATTTGTACGTGTCCAATTGAGGTGTGCAGTGTCCCTCTGTTCTTGGCCACTACTGCGTACACTGTCTGTCAAATGAGTCATCGCTCTGTCGCTCTGACAACGACGTTTGTCCTTACATGAATTCTATTTCTCCAGTTTTTCACACATAAATTACGTTTTTAGTTTTCATGTCCTGGAAAAACTTTTACAGAAATCAATTTTTATAGGAACATCGCGGCGATATCGGAGTTTCTGGCCGTCTTCAAATACGCACAAAATAGGTATGGTATTTTTAATAAACGTCACACTGGAGCGAAACAACGGGCTATCGGTGAGGGTTTAGGTTCAAACCCCCCCCCTCCCCCCCCCCCCCGAAGGGAACGATCGAGGACAACATCACGTCATGTGGAATCACGGTCAGATGTCGAGAACAAAATAAGAATGTGTTGTCTCGTCACATCGAAGGAAAACAGAAAGAGGCGATTCTTCATATTTTCAGTTTCAATGAGGACCGAAACCAAAATTAAAACATTCGAATAATCAGAAAATTGTAACTGAAGGATATTAGTGTTGCTCGTGCGACGTTCTATCTCATTTTCTTTTTTCGGGAATTTAAGAACAAAACAAATGGCGCAACAGATTTAAACTGCAAGAAAGACTCAATCTTTTCAGAAATTCCCTCCATCAGTTCTTATTCCTTCCATTTTTTTTCCTCGGGCCGCGGTTGCCCGGTTGGTAGAGTGACGGATGAGCAACCGGAGGGTTGCGAGTTCAAATCAAAATAAATACCGTCGTATACAAAGGGGGATGGTGCACGATCAATCTGTCGTGTCCTCCAATGTCCTGACGTTGGCGTGGTGAGGAAATTTGGAGAGTGAAGTGCCAATTGAGGTGTTGCCTCGTCATCTGATTGTGGTGTTGTCCTCGGATCTTAGCCTTTGGGGTCGATGCCGGGCTGTTGTGTTGCTTCAGTGCGAGAGAGAGATGTTAGTTAAAATACCTATTTTTTTCGCTGCTATCAGAATGCATCAGCACAAGTCGTGAATGGAATCAAAGTGGGCGCCATTTTTTCTCATATTGTCCTGACAGAAAGGTTCCAATTGAGCTCTCTGAGCGTCGTGAGATTCCCGTGTGGCGTAACGGTACTTTGCCCTTGCATCTGATGACTCGAGCTCCGCATACTTGTTGAAATGATCCCACACAACACCATTCGAATGGCCAAGAAAGCATCAACTGTTTAGAAGTCAATCTGTTTATGGCGTGTGAACCTCTCTTATTTTTTGCTAAGACGTCCGCGGGTAAGCCTATGCCAAGGGCTCACTGAAAATTAGGCAACGTTTGTACCGTTTTGGGCTCTGGATGGCGCTGCATCGCAACACCCCAGTGTTATCTACTTTATAGTACGTGTCACGTTTGGATGGTGTTTGAAAGAAGGAATTTCAGCCTTGGGATGTAAATTGTGTCATTGGGTTATGTGTTTGAATTGTGTAAAGTTTTAAGAATGGATGAAAATAAGGAGCCATTTTTGATAGCGTGTGCGTTTCTGCTTCCGAAAGGGCAAGACTGCTTCAGACGCAAAAGAAGTCAGGTGTCGTGTAGGGTGCCTTTGAGAACGTGTCGTCAGGGTTCGGAAAGTTTCGTCACCTGGATCCAGTCTTCAACCAGAAACCTCGCAACTTCTACGAGATGATGCCGGAGAGATGGAAAAAGGTCATGGAACAGAACAGCGCGAGGAGCGTTGTGAAAGTCAATGTCATTTTGAGTCAATACAATCATTTTTATTTATTTGTTGTAAAAAAAACCTTTTACAACCAACCAATAAACTAAGACATCCATCTCTTCTCAAAATGAAACCGTTCCTGTAGGAACCAACACCCAAACTCGTTGGAGAGTGAGAAAGTTTTCCAAGATAGACAAAACGACATTCTTCCCAAATGTACACACACTTTGCGACATGTCGGATAGATTCTCTGAACGCCACGGATCGCCTTAGAATTTCATGTAAGGAAAGACATGAAAAAGATCTTTTCTCCGTCAATCTACCAATAATTTTCGAACAGCATTACGATGTTGCATCACTAGTTTCTAAACCAGTCTTAAGAAATGGGGAAAAAAGTTTAAATACACTGAATTTTAAAAATATCGATGGTTTGGGGGCGATGCATTATCAACATCAATGTTTTAATTTTGAACATCGATGTTTTGCTGTCGATGTAGCATCACAATTTGCTAAACCAGTTTTAAGAAATGGGTAAAAAAGTTTAAATACACTGAATTTTAAAAACATCGTTGGTTTGGGGCGATGTATTATCAACATCGATGTTTTAATTTTGAACATCGATGTTTCGCTGTCGATATCGTATCACTAATACAGATGGGCAAAAAAAGAAAGATTTAGTTAACGATGATACACCTAGAGCAGGGGTCGGCAACCTATTAAAGCGGAAGAGCCAAAAGTTACAATTTACAAAATTTCCCAGTTTTTAAGGAGCCACTATAAATTTTCGTTTCAATATTATAGTATTTGCTTACATATATTTGATGTTTGATTTAAAATAAACGGCTTTAAATACGGAATAGTATTTATTCATTTAAAAACACAAATATAGATAGTTACATCAATGGAAGCATTGGCTTTGCATGTCTTTTGAAAGTTTGATTAAATCTGGCTTATAACTTGTTGTTTTAAGTTTCAAGCACGACTCTAGATTTTTATTTGTTAGTTGACTTCTAACTTTACTTTTTATTATATTCATACAAGAGAACGCTTGCTTGCACGAATATATCGACCCGAAGATCGTCAGAACTCCCCCATATGCCAACTTCTTCACCTCACTGTAGCATTCTCGTAGACTATTCCATGCGCCGAATATGAGGGCCTCAACTCGCGGAATTTCTTTTAGACCTATCCACTTGTGCTGAACTATGTGCATGCATTTCTGGACCTCCAACTCTTGCAACTTGTACTTGAGTTCTGTGAACTTGCTACTCCACAAGTCTTTGGTTTTCAAATCTAGCAATTGCATTTGAATCAATCCAGCATCAATTCCAAATGGCTCAATGTTGATCTCATTTGTATTTGTGTTGAGAGGATTTACTATGAACGCGAGAGTACTTTTGTTTGTTTTGAATTGCTCGAATCTCTCAGCGAATCCATCCTTCATGTTTTTAAAGCTATGCTGAAGTAATTCGGGTCAATAGTTGCATTGGTCTCATCGCGATATTGCTTCAGATTTTTTAAATGAAGTAATTTACCGCTTTCCATGTCTTCAACAAAAAGAAGTAATTTTGTTTCGAAACAAACTACTTCTTCAAGCAAGGCGTAGGCTGGGTTGCCCTTTCCTTGCAGTTTTAGATTTAGTTAATTTAGTTTCATTGTGGTATCTACCATGAAGTTGAATTTTTGCAGCCATTTGTCTTCTTCCAGTTCGGGATGGTCAATGCTTTTTTCATTGAAGAATGTTTTTATTTCACTTCAAGCTCAAAGCAAAACATTGCAATACGTTACCTCTGGAAAGCCATCGCACTTTATTGTGCAGAAGTAGATCAGAAAATTGGCTATCTATTTCTTCAAGGAAATCTTTAAATTGGCGATGGTAGAGTGCTTTTGCCAAGATGCTGTTAATAATCTTAACTACCAAGTTCATGACCTGAACTATTTCGGCCGGAAATGTTTGGGCACAAAGCGCTTCTTGATGAATTATGCAGTGAAACATTAGAATTTCGTGGTTTATTTTTTCTCAAGAATTGATGTTACCCCTCTGTGTATTCATGTCATACTTCTGGCTCCATCAGTTTCTATAGAAACGATTTCATTTATATCGATTCCATTGTCTTCCAGGCATTTTTGCACAGCATTTGGTATATCTTATCCACGAGTTTGCCCGGAGAGCGGTAGCAATCCTAGCAGTTCTTCTTTTGGACCTTGGGACGACATATACCTGACGAAAAGGGTAACTTGTGCCGTGTCTTTTATGTCGGAAGACTCATCTGTAGCAAGTGATACGGCAGAAGTCAGTTGCATGCCTTCCACTTGCATATGTGTTACATTTGAAGACATTTTAGCAGTTCTATCTTGTACTGTTTTAGAGATAATGGCAAATCTTTGATTTTTTTTCATGATTTTTGCTTTGTTTTTAAAATCACGAAACAGTTTTTCAGATGCACGTATAAAACAATCTTTGACGTACTCACCATCTGAGATCTCATCATCTAGACGTGTTGTCTAGACTCTAGATGGTGGCTGTTTGGGTGAGACGGAAATGGAATGCAATTGGCTGAAAGACAAACATGGTCACGGAGTCTCATCTCAAGAACAAAACAATAATTCACCCTTATCTCATTACGGTCATGTTAAGCGTAGAGATCTGTAATTAACGATTATGAAAATAGAAGCTATTGAGAAATTAGGTACTTAAAAATTTATTTTCTTATTTTTTAAGGGTTTTTTGATGATAAATTGTTAATTTTTTCGTATGGAACTGGAGAGCCGCAACTTTACATCAAAAGAGCCACATGCGGCTCGCGAGCCGCAGGTTGCCGACCCCTGACCTAAAGCAATGTAGTACTTAAACAGAACGTTGATAACATTCCATTGCACATATGTGTCTGGTTCCATGTGCCACGAGCCTTGTTTCGAAGAAGTTCAACTTTTAATAAGAAAAATTTCCAAATGGTCAACTATTCTATTTATTTTCCTTTATCGAAGAATCTTTCTGAGTACCGTTATATAAGTTTCAAAGATCGGTTATGCAAGCACTCACTTTGCAAGGACGAATCAATTGGAACCATTCCGCAGGCTAGAATGGAGATGTGAGCAGGTGACTGTATTACGTCACTACTTGAGCTACTTTGCATTCTTTGCTGGCACCTCTGATGGCTGGCGACGGCTGATGACAAGACTTCGATGGCCCTCCCGATTATCCGAGTTAATGTGGACCAAGGATAACTCGGTTAAAGCGAAATTTGTTTTTAAATAAATCATGTTGGTTTAAATGATTTATTTAAAATTTTACACCATTTTATATATATATATATATATATATATATATATATATATATATATATATATATATATATATATATATATATATATATATATATATATATATAACAATTACAAAAGTTATACAGACACACCACATGCAATTTATATTAAGATAATTAAAGAGTTATTTTTTAAACAAGTCCTTAATTGTTTTTTTACGTTACTTTGGCATTTTGCTACACCAATGTTTCTACAGTGTTTTTTACAATCTGTAATCTCTTGTTGTTCGTCAGCGTTTATTCAGTCACGAATTTCGTTATCCTGAGTGTTTGTGAGATCAAGCTCAGAATTTTTTTGATAGCTTAAAAAATGGAAATAGTAGAAGCAAAAAAATCCTAGAAATATTTGATAGCTCGGTTAAAGCGGAAACTCGGTTAATAGGGGCTCGGATAACCGGGGTTTTACTGTACTGCTACTTTTTAATTAACATCACACTGGAGAGACACAACGGGCTATGGGTGAGGGTCGGAGATCAATCCCGACAACGTCATTTAGAACCACGGTCAGATGACGAGACCACACCTCAGCTGGCACCCTACTCTATAAATTTCCACACCACGCCAACGTGCGGTCTGGTGGTTAAGGGGTTAGCCTCTGCATCGGTAGGTTTCTCGTCCGAATCCGGGTCAGTGCATGGATGTTTGTAAGCGTATGCTGTAGAGGCGGCTGGTGCACATTCAATCTGTCGTGGCCGAAAGTCCTCACGTTGGGTGGGTGTGGAAATGTAGAGAGTGAACCTCGTCCGAGATCTACAGCTGAGTGGCGACATTCTTGCAGCAGAAATGGACACAATACCCGTAGCTGTGTCTCCAAACCTCGTTGAAAGTATGCCCCGAAGGGTTGCTAGTGCAGTACGTGGGGGACCACTCCCCTATTAAGGAGTGTATTCTTTCCCTTGTAACATCACATCTTGCTGTCCGATCCATTATTGTAGGGGAGTGTATATTAGAACATGAAACATTTACGAGTGAAATGGTTTCCCATCATTGCCTTCTTCCCTCAATACATTTCGGGCTTTCATTTCCTTCATTTCGGTAAAGAAAGAATTGCAATTTAACATAGAAACCTAGAGGGTGCATGTATATTTAATTAACGTTGCGCTGGAGCAACACAACGGGCGACGGGATCAAACCCCGAATGTAAAGATCCGAGGACAACACCACGTCATTTTGAATCGATGATCTGAGCTGGCACCCCACTCTCCAAACTTCCACACCGTCCCAACTGAAGAGCCGTAAGAAAACAACCCGAAACGTTTTCCTTCGATCGCCTTTCAAGAGGAGAATGAAAAGCTCCTCAAAGAGCCCGCGGGCGGTTACGGTCGCAGAACGGCAACAGGTAGAGTCGTAATTTTTTAATTAACTTTCACCATTTTCGTGTTTTCTCTCCCTCAGCCATGACGAGGATCGTTGACTCAGTCAAAGACGTCATCGGCGACCGGTTCGCACCCGATTCTCAAGGTGCGTTGGGTCATTTCGGGGTTTACGAGAGGAACCGTCGAGACTGAGCAAACACTCGAGGTTTGAAGGCAGAAATTGAAATCGGAGGTTTATGCTTTTCGGAGGTTTATTTGCAGCGTTTTAACAACTGTAGAGATGGGGGGGTCATCGAAATTTCCTTTTCCAAGCGCACTTTTACGATGGTTTTAGAGTTCAGGTAGTGGTAAATGTAATTAACGGCTCACGGTAGCAACACAACGGATACTGGCCGCGACTGACTGAGATCAAACCCGAAGGGAAAGATTCGAGGACAACGCCTCTTCATTTGGAACCACGGTCAGATGATGAAGTCACACCTAAGCTGGCACCGCACTCTCCCGAAATTCCACACCTCGCCAATATGAGGGCATTGGAGGCCATGAAAGATAGATTTAACGTGTACCAGCTCCTTTGTACACGATTGATTGGAGCCCTCTGGTTGCTAATCCGTTAGTCTTCCAAGCTGTCTACTGCGGACCTTTTCGACACTTGTACAGATGGAGTCATTGGTATTTCCTTTTTGGAGGGATGGTTTTAGAATTAAGGTATCGGTTATTAACGGTCTATTCTATTATGTTTTCAGAGTCTATTGGTATTTGATACTTTTAAATTCACTTCGCTTAACACAGCGGTTATTGCCGATGGATCGAAATACAACCCTAAGAGAAAGATCCGAGGACATGGTCAGAATACGGCCTCTGAGCTGTCCCTATACCTCACCAACGTGAGGGCATTTGACAGCTTTTAGGCCCGGTGCACACATCCGATTTTTCAACGTGCGGCACCGCTGCGTTGCCGAAGCCCAACTAGGCACACACCTAACCGTGAAATGACGCAAGTACTCATTTCGCGCCATTTGCGATGGATATTCGATCGAAGAAAACGTGTTTATTTCGCTTACTGGGTGTAAAAAAAAGTATATTTTGAAACAAAATAGACGTTACTGGATACAATCATTTATTGATTATTATTTATAAAAACAAGATACTTCAGACCGGAGAAGCGTGTGCAGAACTGCGGTACAAATTACACGCAAGTTGGACGTGCGTCGCTGAAGTGGCGCCGGAGGTATGTGTACACTACTCTATTGGATCTTATGTATCTCAGATCGCAATTGCGTTGCCGCAGCGGCGCCGCACGTTTAAAAACCGAATGTGTGCACCGGGCCTAATAAAGAGATTACTTCTAAGCTGCTTCGCTCTTTTCCAGAGCAACTCGGTAGACAATAAGTACCGTATCTAAAAATACTATTTTACTTATATTTCATAGGTCATATCTTTTAATAGAATATTAGTACAAAATTATGGATGACCGGATGTGTGCATCGGGCCTTAGTTGGTCAGAAATGCCCAATTACTGGGTCTTCTCAATCTCCTGATCACACACTCTGTACTTTCTCGTCCTCTCCTTATCGGAGAAAGAAACGTCTCTGCTAACAGTGAACGGTGCTGTGGGTTTGTAAACTACCGACATTCTCTCAACACCGACCGGTTCTTAGATTCACTTTTTCTCGCCGCAGGTGGTGATGCGGGAGCGTCCCAACTGTTATCCCTACTCCTTCTATACTACTGAATGAAAAAGAATTCAAATGAAGCAGAAATAGCGTAAAACAAATCCCAAGTTTTTTGTGTGTGCTACAAACAATTATCGTGGCAATATTTTTTACGATGAGATGCAGTCCAGACCTAATTTCTTCTGAAGTTTCTATGCTTTATACTCCCCGATAAAAAGAAAACAAGTTTTTTTTAAACTCTGGTAAAGTAAAGTAAAATCTTAATTATAAAAGGAAGTGTTTGTCTGTTTTCTGCACACAAAGTCCTGACGAATCTATGGCACTTACAGTTTTGGGATTTGGCACACAGGTAGTCCAAATTGTTTGAATATTTGGGTAGCATCAAATTTTAAAATTCAATCTAGAACATTTTTAAATGAATTTATAAGGTTTTTTTTTCATTGTTCTTTCTTTTTCCGGAACTGTGTAGAGCCACATGCATATTGACTTTTTCTCCCACTGTGACGCCCCTATTGACGTCAGTCTTTGGAACCATTCCAAATTTTTCACCTTTTGTGTATTCGAAATAAATGGGAATGGTAGCAAACAAATTTTAACGACTCTTCGTTTGATTCGAGATTCATTCATTTTAATTTTCTGGGAAACGGATTAGAGAGAAGCAAAAGAAATTATTAAAGTTATCACTGGCGTTCTTCAGTACTTTTTTTCTATCTCAGCAATCGTTAAAGATAGAATAAAATTTTTACGGATTTCGGAAAATTTGACACCGGGTAGATACTTTATACGTTTGATTTTCTTTTACAATTTATCAATTAAATATTTGTATGTTTTGGTTTGCGAAACAAACCAACACCACGGGCAATATGACCCACGGTTGTAAATTCCGTTATGACTGTTATCCAATAAGCTACATTTGGCTTGCAAAGCAAACCAATAACGCCATTAAAGCACAACGCCGGGCTACACACGCAGTGGCTAGAAAACAATAAAAGTACAAGAACCTTTAGTGGTAAGGTAAGGTAATTTTAATTGGGAATTTTTTAACTAAAGCCTTATATACTAGAGCAACAAAACGTGCTATTGACGATGGTCCTGGATCAATCTCCTAAGGGAAAGATTCGAGGACAACACTGCGTCATTTCGAACCACGGTCAGATGACGAGGCAACATCTGAGCTGGCACCCCACTCTCCAAACTTCCACACACCGTCCCAACGTGAAGACTTTCGGCCGCTACCGATTTAAGGTACACCAGCCGCCTCTACACCATACGCTTACAAACATCCATGCCCTGACCCGGATTCGAACCAGGAACCTTCCGATCGAGAGGCTAACACCTTAACCACCAGATTTTAAAACGAGTCATAGTAGTTCTAGTGGGTGAGTGTTGCAGAGTTTTACTCGGAAAAATGGAACTACTTTTCACTTAATTGAATGTCAGTCTTTTGCTTTGACTACTTTTCTGCTCTAACCACTGCATTTTGTTTTCGTGATTTAATGATAGTGCAAATCTTTAAACGAATTCTCTTAGCTACAATCTCATGAGTTTAAAACAAGGTTTAGACTCACTTCAAAATGGCTGATTGCCTGAATTTGAAATATGACCATGTGTTGTATCTTGATCCTAGTCAAAATGTTGTTCCTTGAACCGTTCCAAATACAACACCTCTGATAACATTAATATAACCAAACAAGTTTTCGTTAAATCCAATTATTAAATGATATTTTTATTAAGTTACACACAAAAAAAAATTATATCTTTTTAATTGAAGGCCGAAAGGAAAATCCTACAACAAATAGAAGAAAAGGCACTAAAATAATTTAAAAAGCTGAAAAAAGACGCACATAAGCTGAAAAAAGCTGTTAAATAGAAAAAATATTTTACAGTTCTGATTCAGATATTGAAGTAATTCAACATTGTGCGAACAGTCAGGAAACTCAGATGATGATTTCACAGATTTAGACGATCTATATTTTATGAAAGTATGAATGTTAGTGATTTCAGTTTAGTAAAACTAATAAAGAAAACTAAAACATTTTGAAGAAAAAAACAGTTGCAGTTGATGAAAATTCCTTTGATGTTCAGAACCTGAAAAAAAATTTACCAAAGTAGATAACAGAGTTTACAATGTGGACAAAGAAGATGTGAGTTTTAAGATTCCCAACTGTTTTAGGGTGACCAGCTAGAAAAATGAACGTTGGGTGTGGTAACCTTTCACAATTTAATATTGAATGAGTGATATTAAAATTTAAAATTCTGATTCCCTTCTAGGCAGACTGGGTAGTGCGACGTTTAAAAGTGATATTTTAGATGAAACGATAAGAGTCATAAGACTACAGTAGGCCCAAGTTAATTACGATGTATTTTTGTTAACCTTATTTATATTTAATAAATATAAATTTCAAGTTACTCTACTTTTTATTTGTTTTTTGATGCCAACTTGTGGTTCAAGGCACAACATATCTCGGATTAAGGTACAACATGATATATAATCGTATCTCTGAAGTAGTGATGAAAAAAGGAAGTAATGTTCAAATACCTTGATTAAGGCCCGGTGCACACATCCGATTTTTCAATGTGCGGCGCCGCTGCCGCAACGCAAGTGCGGTCTGAGATACATTAGATCCAATGGAGTAGTGCATACATGCCTCCGGCGCCGCTGCGGCGACGTACGTCCAACTTGCGTGTCATTTGTACCGATGTTCCCCACGGCCCTGCATACGATTCGCCGGTCTGAAGTACCTTATTTTCAAAAAAAATGGAATATAAAGAATAATTAATAAATGGTTGTATCCACGTCTATTTTGTTTCAAATTATACTTTTTTTTTTACACCCAGTAAGCGACATAAACACGTTTTCTTCGATAAAATATCCATTGCAAATGGCACGAAATGAGTGCTTGCGTCATTTCCCGGTGATGTGTGTGCATAGTTGGGCTTCGGTGCCGCAGCGGAAGCCCAGTCGAAAGAGTAATACATTAGCAGCAGGTTTGAAGCGAGATCGAACCCAAAAGAAAACTATCGTGTACCAAAGTGGGCTGGTGCAAGTTAAATCTGCACCTCATGTTGGCGTGGTGTGGAAGGAGAGTGCCAGCCCAGGTGTCATCTGATCGAGGTTCGAAACTAGCAGGCGTTATCCTCCTTTTGGAATGGATTCCAGACCATAGCCAATAGCCCGTTGTGTCTCTCCAGTGCAACGTTAATTCCTGGTATGGAATGACCAGATTTTAGAAGGATACAATAGATTGAAGAATTTTCAGTGTGAACAAACAAAACGAGACGGAGTTTTCCTGTAGTCAAAATTGTATCACGTGATATTTATCGAGGTTATTTAAAAAATTCCCCAACCCATTCGGGCCGACCCACCGGTCTGGTGGTTAAGGTGTTAGCTTCTAGATAGGAAGGTTCCTGGTTCGAATCCGAGTGAGTGCATGGAAGCGCATGATGGAGAGGCGGCTGGTGCACATTTCATCTGTCGTGGCCGAAAATCCTCACGTTGGATGGGTGTGGAAGTTTGGAGAGTGGGGTGTCAGTTCAGCAGTTGGCTCGTCATCTGACAGTGGTTCGAAACGACGAGGTGTTGTTCTCGGATCTTTCCCTTTGGGGATTGATCCCAGACCGTTGTGTTTAATGGAACTTTTATTGGCGACGCGCAGAAATCGTGATCGAAAATCAAGCCAACTGTCGTTGGTAAAAATTTCGCCAACTGTCCGGAATTTGTACCGGAAGCACGTTCCGCAGCCAAAACACTACTGGCCAACTCCATCTCGCCAAAAAAAGACTCCCATCCCCAACAGGTGGCGCACTTGAGATACTCGTGTCAAAAAGGAACGGCAAGTGTTTGGATGGCATTGAAATGGTGTGTAAACAATTGGATATCCAACCCATATTTTCCGAAAATAGATATATTGTGAAATACTGCAGTTCCTACTAAGTGTCTGTGTTCGTTTCAGGAGTTAATATGGGAATAAAATTAATTTATATAGCTCTGTGTTTCTTCATGATTACGTTTCTTTCGGACCCATTGTGCGATAAAAATGGAATAAATCGCATTTATTACTTAAAAACTATTACTTCACGGGTGTTTCAAAGAATGAAGAGAAAGTGTCCATTCAACGGCCATGGTACGAGCTTATAGACTTGTTTCTCTTGTTTGGACAGAATCATGCTTTTCTGTAGCACATTCGCTGATAAAAAAAAATAAAAAGAGTAAAAATGCGATAAATCGATAGAAAATAGCCTGTTTTTAACAGTCATATAATTTCTTCTGTTTTCAAGGATGTTACTTTTCCAACTCCACTCAATTTTTACGTGCTCTCTTTATTTATCAGAATAATGATAACTATTTTTCTAACAATAAAACTATTTTTGTAACTTTCCTTATTGGAAGTAAATGAAAGTACTGTCGAAAAGGATCCTTTTCGCGGAGTTCAGAAGAAAAAAAAAATCTATTTGGAGCTTTCTGTATGATCATTATTAGATTTGTTAACCTTTCTGATTCGGAAGCCCGTTACAGTTATGAGTTGCTCGTTTTATACAAAAAGGCTATAGTGTTAAATCTGGATTAAAGGTACTCTGCAATTTGTCCCTTTATCCGTATTCATGAAACCCATTTAAATGACTCAAAGTACTAGCAGCTACTTAGCCATAGAATGGTGACCCGGACATAATACGAACAGGATACCTTCTGGTTCCAATAGGGTTGTGAGTGACCGAGTGAATTCTATTGATATGCATTTTGCAATAGCATTCATTGTTTGTTTCAAAACTGATTTCAATAAGCGAAATGAATTTCTTCCCTCAAATCCTTAAATATCCATCATTTTCAAACTCAAATTATCTACCCACTTAAAAAATAATTTAGATTTTCCATCGGCTATTGAGTATCTCATTTTTCCTCTGAACAGAATACTGTTTAATCTCACACTTCTTGTATTCTTAAATTTTATACATTATAGGTAATAAATTCTGATAAAATCTGAGAAAAACAAATTTAAAATGTCATTAAAATCGTGTCCATTTAGGAATTCGGTAATTTTTTAAATTATCATCGTTCTAGAGCAACACAACGGACTATTGACGGTCCGGAATCAATCTATTGAAAGGATCGAGGACAACACCACGAAGTCCATTTAGGAATGGTAATTGACAATTTCCAGTTACGCTTCTGATAATGCGGCGGAAAAATAACTATTTGTAGACAACAGGTGTCGGGATTCACATTTCAGCCCCTGACATAATCTTAAAAATGCGCATTCGATAAAAATCTCGCCTGTGCTCTCATATTGTGCATGAAACGTGAAATGTTTTTTTATTCAGTTCCATTTGACTTTATTCAGCGTCTGCTGCAACTAGTGATGCGACATCGACAGCAAAACATTGATGTTCAAAATTAAAATATCGGTGTTGATTATACATCGCTCAAATTCCATCGATGTTTTTAAACATCAGTGTATTTAAACTGTTCCCCCGATTTCGTAAAACTTGTTTAGCAACCTCAAACACTAATGTTCCTCGGGGAGAGATTTAATTTGTCATAATTTATAACCAAGACTTTTTTTAACTGTTATACAAAGTCAGAAAATAAAAAGAACAATTAACAAATGTTTTATTATCAAATTGAATAGTATAAAAGAAAATAATAGTGAGAACAATTTGACATAGGTACTACTAACTATAAATATAATTAGGTAGGTACATAGCAATAATTATTGTTAGTTGTTATTAATTATTTATCAACTTATGGCGAGGTAAACACAACAAACTTGTTTTTTATTTACTGCAAATAAAAAATATTGAGACTTATAATTATTATAGGCCCCAATATTTGTTATTTACAGTTTGTAAAAAAATAAATTTTTCACTTTCTCCACCTCAATCCAACTTTTTTTTCGCTAACTATCCCACCAGTTAGGGAAAAAACTCTTTCTGATGGGATGGATGTCGCCATCACTGACAAATACTCACTTGCACGGTTATTTTTCTTAATTTTTACTAGGGTGCTTTTTTTCTTTAAAAAAAAACGACACTGATAAAAACATCGGCATTAAATCGTTGGTAAATACATGAATGTTTTTATAAAACATCGACGTTTGGAAAACATCGACATCGATGTCGCATCCCTACTTTTCAGACCCTTCACCCTTGGCCACTTGGGTCTAAAAGTATGTTCAATTTACTGATTATGAAAGTTATGCTGCTTGGTTATTTTTTAAATTTATACACTGGTACTTTTTTCATTTAAAAATAAAACATCGACAGCGGAAAATCCTCGATGAGTAATGACATCGATCGACACATCGATGTTAAAAAAAACATCGGCTCCAATACTTGGATGGTAAATACATGGATGTTTCTTATGTTGTTGACGTGTGTCTGCTGAACTGTGAAACACGTTCAGCGATCTGAAGTAGGACAGACACAGAAGAAGAATACAGTTTATTTTACAAACACACAAATTATTGATCACTGGTAAAGACATAGGGGGTGCAGCTATCCACTTTTTGGTGAGGAACCACTTTGCGAGAGTTTGACTTCTTCCTCGGACATCAAATACAACCAGCCCTAGGGCAGTAGCCCTAGTTCAGAATAGGGATGCGACATCGACAGCAAAACATCGATGTTCAAAATTAAAACAACGAAGTTGATAATGCATCGCCACCAAACTATCGATGCTTTTAAAATTCAGTGTATTTAAACTTTTTCCCCCATTTCTTTAAACTGGTTTAGCAACTAGTGATGCGACGTCATCTCCAATACATCGATTTTTTTTATAAAACATCAATGTTTTGAAAGCATAGACTTCGATGTCGCATCCTTACTATTCAGACCCTTCACCCTTGGCCACTTTAGTCTAAAAGTATGTTCAATTTACTGATTATGAAAATTATGCTACTTGGTTATTTTTAAAATTATTATAACGGTACTTTTTTTTTTAAATAAAACATCGACAACGCAAAAACATCGATAAGTATAAACATCGATGTTACAGAAACATCGACTCCAATACATCGAGTTAAAAACATCGATGTTTTTTAAAAAACATCGATGTTTAGAAAACATCGACATCGATGTCGCATCCCTAGTTGCAAATCGAACCACGAACCCAAAGCGTAGGAGCAGAGTGCTTTATCCACTATACCGCTTGGGCGGCGATGTTTCTTATAAAACATCGATGTCGCATCCCTAGCTGCAACACTCCTTTCGGTGGCAACCCCCCCCCTGAAAAAAAACCAGCCTGATTTATTGACCAAACAATGTTGATGGCGATTCCACACAGAGGCAGATTTCAACGGATGGTAATATATAAGAATATAAAAGATGAACATTGTTCACAGTTATATGGGCGAAATCCACAGCGGGTTGGTGCTCAAGGTGTTAGTCATCTGTCCAGATCGGAAGGTTCCTGATCCGAATCCGGGTCAGTGTATGGATATTTGTGTCAATAGATGGCGCTGTAAGTATAGCCATCTCGGGATGCTACACAAAGTCTTGCATAAAAGACTACTGTGGGCTATGTTGGTTATGTGTAATGTGTCTTAGTTTTTGCGAAGTCAAATTAATAAATATCTACATGTGATGAACCTGGTGTATTCTCACTACATCGAGAAGCCTACAAAGCATTAACCTATCCAGTAGAACACAACAATTTGTAAGCGTATGGTGTAGAGGCGGCTGGTGCATCTTAAATCTGTTGTGGCCGAAAGTCCTAATCATTTTGGATGGGTGTGGAAGTTTGGAGAGTGGGGTGCCAGCTCAGGTGTTGGCTCGTCATCTGACCTTGGTTCAAAATTGCGTGGTGTTGTCCTCGGTTCTTTCCCTTAGGGCAGGGGTGGCCAACCTGTGGCGCATGCGCCAAACGTGGCGCATTGAATGATTACGAGTGGCGCATTGCATTTTTGCGCCTACTTATTATTTTCAAATAGATGCTATAACTGAATCCATCTTCATATTCTCAACACCATTGTGCTCTTATTTGAATTCATACAGACCTCTTATATCAGTTCGTCACAATGTTTTGACAGTTTGCAATTGATAATCTGTATGATCCGACATACGTTCTTGTGATCTGTTTGTTTTTTCAACTCTTAGAGGTTTTTTTTTAATGGTATTTGTTTACATTCCTATTATTTATCACAGTGCAAAAAAAAATGAAAAAAAAGGAGCGCAGAAAGTGATAGAAAGCGTGAATTTAATGAATATTGAGGAAATGAGTTGTTATTTATAGCAAGTCTGTCAGGAAAACCGTTTTGCATTGTTTTTTAAAGTAATCTTTCACATAATAGAAGACACACACATGATCTTAATAGACACTATAAAACACATCATCAGACTAACAAAGAGGGGGAAATGAAGCTTGTTCTTGGGTCGGAGATACAACTGTAAGACCATGTAGATTCTTTTTTTCGAGCTTTGGATGAATCAACGGACATATGTGATGTGTTAGCCCAGTTAAGCATTTTTATAAGAATTGATGATAATTTTAATATCTTTGAAGAACTTGCCAGTCTGAAGTCATTACATGGTAAAACAAGTGGATCAGACATGTTTAAAACGTAAAAGCATGCCTAGAAAAAATCTAAATTAGATTATAATAAACTCATCAGTATGTGTAATGACGGTGTGCCGTCAATGGTAGGTACAGTCGATGTCACTACGACTTTGCTTGGAGAATTTTTTTAATCGTCCTGTACTAAACTATCACTACATTATACACCAAGAGCCATTGTGTGGAAAAACTTCAAAAATGCTGCATGTTATGTTACCGGTTGTGAATAAAATCACAGCAAGAGCATTAAACAGACGAGATTTCAGAGAATATTGTGAATTATTAGATTTGGAATATATGGTGAAGCTCTCCTTCATTGTGATGTGCGCTGGCTTTCTAGAGGTCAGGTTCTGAGTAGATTTTGGGAATTGAAAAATGCTGTTTATAATTTTTTAGAACAGGAAATTGAACAATCTGACGCAAAAACCTTATTATTTTATAACAACTGGCTATTTTATTTGTCATTTTTATTTGATGTTGCTAGCCATCTCAATTACCTAAATTCGAAAATAGAAGGCAAGAAGAAATTATTTCCAGTTTAGTAATAGGCATCAATTCATTTAAAATTAAATTTAAACTGTTCATCTTTCTGTTAGAAAATCAGGATTTGAGTCAATTTCCACACTTGAAAGAGCAGAGTGAATGTGCTGCGGATAATAGCAATTTTATCAAATATATTGAAAAAATCAAGTTGTAGCAAGGGTCATTTAAAAGTCGTTTTTATGATTTCGCTTAAGTAGAAAACTGCATGCTCACATTTATAAACTAATTTTTACTCAGTCAACTAAACGTTGTGAAGATTTTTAGACACATACAAATGGTACTCATTGATTTAAAAACAAATTCATCATTGAGAAAATGAAATTTGATGAGCTTTTTTTATTCAGATTAAAATGCTTCTGACAGTGTTAATTTCTGGCGTTTCCCTGTGAATATTTTCCAGAACTAAGAAAATTTACAAAAAATTAGATATGTCGTTTCGAAACGACATACAGATGTGAGCAAGTATTTGCATCCATAAAATTCATTAAAAGCAAAACAAGGTCGAGACGACTGATTCAAATTAGAAGAATGATCTGCTGCTCTCTGTAATAAATTTAACACCAAACATTGAAAGACTAGCAAAATCCAAACAGGCTCAAAAGTATCATTAATAGTAAGTAATGTTTATGTGTATTTAGTATATATTGTTTAACATACAAAAGTTAAATCATTTAAAAATGTTAATATCTCTATAAACATACTTTTATTAAAAAAGTTATTAAGAGTTTGACACGACCATGAACGTAAAAAGGTTGGATAGGTCTTGAGTTGTATGGCGCATCTGACCTCGTAAGTGAAAAATTTGACGCATGGTATGTAAAAGGTTGGCTGCCCCTGCCTTAGGGGATTGATCCCGGACCGTCATTAATAGCCCGGTCTGTTGCTCTAGTACGACGATAATTTAAAATTACCAACTATTGAAGAGATTAGTTCTGTTCGGTCATTAGAAAAAAATAGTTTGAAAATGACTACATTTGAATCCTCTGTTCCTAGATTCATTATTTAAAGTTTGAACAGGAACTCGTGAAAATGGGGTTGTTGAAAAACATTTCCGAAATACCCCTCTAAAACCAACCCCCATTACTCAAAATATACTATTTTGAGACAAAGTTTCCGGATCGAACGCACAAGGTACTAGTAAAGATAAAAAAACCGAAGACGATTATCCGAATTTCGATCATCCGTGCACTCGATTCATCTCAAAGATGCGACAACTCGATTACACGCTCGATATTAGTATGATTCCGGCCGAGTCAACACACGCGTCGCGCTGTCATGTTTCACGAGCGATATCACGCGCAGGAATGATTCAGTTTAGAGCGTTTTTAGAGATGCTGGTAAAAGTTACAGTTTGTACTCTTATCGAACGGAACAAAGTAACGAAATTTCCCACCGAAATACGGTAATCGGTAATTGGTAATTTTAGTTAACGTCGTACTAGAGCAACACAACGGGCTATTGACGACGGTCCGGGATCAGTCCCTTGAGGGAAAGATCCGAGTACAACACCTCGTCATTTTGAATCACGGTCAGATGACGAAGCAACACCTGAGCTGGCACCCCACTCTCCAAACTTCCACGCCAACCCAACGTGAGGACTTTCGGCCCCGACAGATTTAAGGTGCACCAGCCGCCTCTACACCATACGCTTACAAACATCCATGCCCGTACCCCCCACCGAAATAAGGTAAAAAAAAATGGTAATTTTTAGTTAACGTCGTACTAGAGCAACACAACGGGCTATTGACGACGGTCCGGTATCAGTCCCTTAAGGGAAAGATCCGAGGACAACACCTCGTAATTTTGAACCACGGTCAGATGACGAAGCAACACCTGAGCTGGCACCCCACTCTCCAAACTTCCACACCAACCCAACGAGAGGACTTTGGGCCAAGACAAATTTAAGGTGCACCAGCCTCCTCAACACCATACGCTTAGAAACATCCGTGCACTGACCCGGATTCGAACCAGGAACCTTCCGATCTAGAAGATCCAATGTCCTTATGTTGGCGTGGCACGGAAGTTTGGAGAATGAGGTGTCAATTTAGGAATGACCTCGTCTTCTGACCGTAGTTCAAAATGAAAGGGTGTCGTCCTCGTATTTTTCCATTTGGGGTTTGATCCCGGATCGTCGATAATAGCCCGTTGTGCTGCTCCATTGCGACGTTCATTACATACATACGACGAGTAAAACGAGGCATTTCGTCTATAAAGATCTGAAGATATTTGCGTTGTGTTGCTCGAGTACGACGTTAACTAAAAATTTCTTTATTATGAGCTAATGGTTTAGCTAAATACGACCGTTTCGTAATTTAACTGGCTGCTGCACGTTCAATCTGTCGTGGCCTCATACGTCCTCACCTTGGCGTGGTGTGGAAGTTTTGAGAGTGGGGTGCCAGCTCAGGTGTTGCCTCGTCATCTGACCGTGGTTCAAAATTACTTGGAGTTGTTCTCGGTCTTTTCTCTCCGGGGGTTGATCCACAGAAGCAAGAGCAGACAAAAATGTCACCATCTGGTGTCCTGGCACTTAAAAATCCCAAGACGCCGAGTCCACTGGCATCAGAAATACAACTCTTATTCTATGACCACAAGTAAATTTGCTTAGGATGGAGTAAAGCCCATGCGCGTCACGACGGAAACGATGAAGCAAATAAGTTAGCAAAAGAGGCAAGAACAATGGAATACATAAATGAAGGGGTGAAATGGCACAAGAGCCATTACAGAAGGGAAGCTATTTGGTGCGTGGCAGAATGAATGGGACGAAGAGGCAGGACGGGGCATAAAGTGTTACCAAGAGTGTCATTAAAATCTACAAATTGGACCAGGGAATAGACACTCTTCAAAGGGCCCATTCCCATCCTATCTAACGAGGTTCTAGAAAATCAAGTCTAAAAACTGCTCCTATGGTGAAATTGGCACACCTCTACATTACATCACAGTTTGCCCCCTTAAAGCCTCATGGCATATGAGAAGCCTTAAAATCGCATGGCTCAGGAACATTGTACACAACTGTACATGTTCCTGTGTCTGAGATACATTAGATCCAATGGAGTATTGCAAACATGCCTCCGGCCTCGCTGCGGCAACGCACGTCCGACTTGCGTGTCATTTGTACCGCAGTTCCTCCCGGCGTCGTAGCACACACATCTCCGGTCTCAAGTACCTTGTAATTTAGATGACAATTAATAACTGGTTGTATCCAGTAAAACGATTATTTTTTCTTTCAAAATATACTTTTTTCTACATTTAGTAAGCGAAACAAACACGTTTACTTCGATAGAATATGTATCGCAAAAGGCGCGAAATGAGTATTTGCGTCATTTCAGGGTTATGCTAGCAGAGTTGGGCTTCGGTGCCGCAACGGCACCGCACGTTAAAAAATCGGATGTGTGCACCGGGCCTAAAAGTCATCCGTAGAGGTCCCGTTCCAAACCACTCGCTATCGCACTAAGCACACAGACAGAGAGAGAGAATGCGAACTACGCTTTTCATAAAAACGCTCCTTTAGAACTTTGAACCCCAGCGTGACCTTGAGCACCCCGAAACGAAGCGAAACTGACAATGCCTGAATCTGTTGAACGGTATTTTTCCCCCTCCGTTCGAGGGTTTCGAACGAGTTGTGACCTACTAACGGTAAGTATATTTAAAGGACGTTACGTCACAGATTCAGGAGCCAAGGGAAGAAACTGCATTTAGATCTCGACCCGACACAATGCATCGGGAAAAGTGAATATCTCAACTGTTTCAGTTCCCTACTTTTGAGACAAACTTCTTTGTGAAGAAAGCAAAACAAAAGATGGTCTTCAGTTGGGTTCGAACTCGCTACCACGCTGCTACTCATCTGTTACTCTTCCCACCGGGCTACTACCAACCGGTCTGGTGGTTAAGGTGTTAGCCTCTAGATCGGAAGGTTCCTCATTCGAATCCAGGCCCGGGCATGGATGTTTGTAATCGTATGGTGTAGAGGCGGCTTGTGCATCTTCAATCTGTCGTGGCCGAAAGTCCTCACGTTGGGTTGGCATGGAAGTTTGGAGAGTGGGGTGCCAGCTGAGGTGTTGCTTCGTCATCTGACCGTGGTTCAAAATGGCGAGGTGTTTTCCTCGGATCTTTCCCTTAAGGCAGTGGTCCCCAACCCCCGGGCCTGTACCGGTCCGTGGATCAAATGGTACCTTGCCGCCCAATGAATATTAAATTATTTCCATTTTATTTACTTTGGTGTATTAATCTCGGTTTTGTGCTGTTCTTATCTATGAAATGTCCACTCAAATTAGGAGGCGGTATATCAGAACTTGAAATTTGTTCTATTACTAGAGCTTCAACTATGATTTCTGAATTCTGTATGTCTCTATTTTCCAATTTCGGCAAATGTGACAGCTGTTTTCAAGATGGCAGCTACATTTAAAGCCAAACTGAAATTGTGGGGACGGCGCGTGAACAGAGGCATTTTGGACATGTTTCAGACATTAGCGGGGATTTTAGGCGAGACTGAGCCTAAACAATCATTCTCCTAGTTGGTGCACGATCACCTGTCTTTGCTTTTAAAAGAGTTCGAGCGCTTCGTGGATATTTTGTGGTTGGGAAACCACAAAATACCCACGAACTAATAAGGAATGGATCCGCAACCCATTTGTCAACAAATCATTCGAATCTAGCATGTCTGTGCAAGAAGATCAACTGCTGGAGATTGCAAATGAAGGCGGCCTTAAAACTACGTTCGAGACAATAACTCTGCCGGTGTTCTGGATTAAAGTCATGGCGGAATACCCTGAGATTGCCACCACAGCACTTAAATCCCAATTGCCATTACCGACAACCTATCTGCGTGAAGCGGGGTTTTCTGCAGTGAAAGCAACCAAATCAAAACGACGGAATAAACTGGACATAAGCAACACACTTAGGGTGTCATTGTCTCCTATTACCCACAGATGAAACCGTCTCGTTGCAAAGAAACATGCTCAGGGTTCTCATTGATTTAGCGTTCTAGCGAGCTAAAATGTTGAAGTCACATTATGTTATCATAAGGCATGTTTAAATTCGGTTAAATTAAAATTATTAAATCAAAACAATCTAAAATATAAACAATCAACGTCCCCCCCCCTCAGCGGGCCGTGTTAAAATTATCAACCGTTGATCCGGTCCGCGGCGATAAAAAGGTTGGGGAGCACTGATTAAGGGACTGATCCCGGACTGTCGTCAATAGCCCGTTGTGTCGCTCTAGAACGACGTTAACTAAAATTACCTTACCAACCGGGCTACCCGCTCGTGTCTGTTGATGAGGGGCGTGATCAATGCATTACTAAGTAACACATTCCACGGACTCGTAGTTGTTTAGGAGGAAGAGAGGCAGTTTAAGGTAAGACTTGATGGGTGCTTAGTGCGATTGCTCTCAAGTGAACCAGGCGCGTTCGTACAGGATTATCGTTACTTAACACGTTCGCTGCTGCTCACTTTTTCCCAGAAGCCGACCTACTTTTTACAACAAATAGGATTGAAAAGTGCGCCAATACCAGAATAGATTGGCGTGGTACTGGCGGTTGTTGTTGTTATTGACGTGTGTCTCCTGAACTGTGAAACTCGAGATCAGGCCCAGCGATCTGAAGTACGACAGACACAGAAGAAGAATACAGGTTACAAATTATTGATCACTGGTAAAGACATAGGGGGTGCAGCTATCCACTTTTTGGTGAGGAACCACTTGGGCGTTAGTCTGACTTCTTCCTCGGACATCACATACAACCAGCCTTAGGGCAGTAGCCCTCGTCTGGAATCGAACCCAAAGCGTGGGTGCAGAGTGCTTTATCCACTACACCGCTTGGGCGGCTGTACTGATAGTACTTTTAGTTATTGCCCCGCCGTAGAAATGGTTTTTTTACTAACTAATAAAGCTATAAATTAAAAAAAAACACATTCCTTTACAACTAACTTCTAACCTTTTCTCCACGCCAGTAGTACGCCAATAGTACGTCAACACCTAACATATAATGCCAATTGAAGCGGAGAACGATCACGCGCTACCGCGAGATCAGCAGCGAACGTGTTGAACCTCGTTGAATGGGATCGCTTGGTAAAAACGTTACTTTCTTGTCATGGAGACTGGTGCCGACCAACCAGTATAGTGGTTAAGGTGTTAGCCTCTAGATCGGAAGGTCCCTGGTTCAAATCCGGGTCCGGGCACCGATTTTCCAAGCCCTCACAGATACTACAACAGGGGGCGGGGCTAACCGTAACGGCCAATGATCGCGAGCGCTGGAAAGGAATCTCCTTCACTACGCTAAAGAGAACTGAAATCCTGTTTGCAGTGTAATAATTCAAACATGTTAACTAATTTTTCTGTTTTCTTCTTTTCTTTTCCATGGCTATGGGTGGGTAGAGGTGGGAGCCGAAAATTGTATCCTTTTATTATATGTTAATAATTATATAAGTTAGTGTTTTATGTATGCTTTTTGTTACATCAGAATGGTCCTAAGCCAGGGTTGGATACGACACCATCATCCTAAAGCAAAGGGGACGGCAGAGGGGCGGAAAAATATCAGTTGGTAGTGATTCCAGGAGTGTTTCTTAGATTATTTATGCAAAATCAACGGAAGCTTGGAAAAATATAAAAAGGGTATTAAAAATTAGGAAAAGTAATTTAGTATCAAAAAGAATTAAATTGGAATTTTTAAAAAATAATTTGGAGGATCTAAAAATTTTTCCGCAAGCTGGGTTTGAACTCATGAAGTTATACTCCGCTGCCGACACCAAACTGAAGGTAGGTGACTTTAACCAGTAGGCCATCGTTGCTTCACGAAAAGAAGCTCTTTAAAAGAAGACATCATTTTATATTTAGTTGAATCCAGTCTCATTGGCCGTTACGGTTAGCCCCGCACCCTGTTGTAGTATCTGTGAGGGTTTGGAAAATCGCGTCCGGGCATGGATGTTTGTAAGCGTATGGCGTAGAGGCGGCTGGTGCACCTTCAATCGGTCGTGGCCGAAAGTCCTCACGTTGGGTTGGTGTGGAAGTTTGGAGAGTGGGGTGCCAGCTCAGGTGTTGCTTCGTCATCTGACCGTGGTTCAAAATGACGAGGTGTCGTCCTTGGATCTTTTCCTTAAGGCAGGCCTCGAAAT